>JAGXJF010000383.1:600000-943844 GCA_019208055.1 Stipa capillata
GAGCCAGTGCAGGAAGCGTCACCTCCGGTGGTAGAGCCAGCTAATTTTCAAAGCATGCGCAAGCAATAGGCAGTGAAGCGGCACGGCCATGGCTGCCATAGGAGGGTCGCTGGAGGTCCGTTACTCGCCCCTAGGAAGCCCGGGCAGTTGTCCAGGGCGGAGGTACAGTGGATCCCCCAATGGTTATCTCCTTGGCACGTTGCATTGGTAGCCTTAAGGCCACTTCCATATTCAGTTGATAGAATAGGGTGAGGCAAGGTAGAAGACACACCTTTCAAGCTGGATCTGTCGGTATCATTTCTATGCACGGACACGCGGTACTAACGTGCAGGTTTAGTTAGGGACGGTTGAGTTTAAACAAGTGTACAAAATGCAATATTATTTGTCTTATTTTAATGTCAAGTGTTTATTCTTGTAAAAACTAGTGTAATATGCCACACATGATATTTTACTTGCGTTATATACGATTTACTTTTTTTTGTTTTTTTAACAAAGGAAATAGGGATCGGCTCGATCCGTTAATCAAAATGGAACCACGATAGTTCAGCGGTCGGGGAAACGGCTACTAAATACAATGGAGTTCTTTCTTATTCTTTTTCTTTCTTGAGGAACATGTAACAAACAGAGTGGCATACTTTGTTACACATGCTAGCAACTGCGCACGTATAATATACGTTTTTCATAATATATATTATAGAGAAACATATACTCATACATGTGAGGAACTACTCAAAGGAAAAGACCGCACATGAAGCTTATGCTAAAATTGTAAGCGCTAATTTTTTTCTTAATAAAGAAATAGCACGTTAAAAAAATTAAGCATGAAAAATAATGATTCTCGGGTATTCAAATTTAAATAGGGGATAATTAGAGCCAATAAGTATACTTATGAGGCAATATCTATAGGAGTGATTAGGGGAGGATCTAATTTTCATCCATAACCATTGGATCGAGAATTATGAATTTCTAAAGATTCTAAGGCCCCCTTCTAGACAGCTTATGGGGTGGCTTATGGCCCCAGGAAGCCATAAGCTGTTTAGAAGGGTTAGCTTCTAGGTAGCTGTAGAAAAAAGCCACTTCAAAATCATGTAGATAGCCAAAAGCTGGGTGGAAGGTGCTTCCCGAGCTTCTTCTAGCGAATTTTTTCTCAAATGACCAATCTATCCATGCTAGTTCACGTTATTTACCCACCATTGCCACTGGGTATATAAAAAAAAACATCCCGATTTTTTTCTCCCTAACCCGCAGCACTCCCTCCTGCCCTAGCCCGCCCCCATCGCCCCGCCTCCCGCCGCCGCCGGCCCCGCCTCCCGCCGCCGCCAGCCCCGCCTCCCGCCCCCGACCCCGCCCCTCCCGTCGCCCCCGGCCCCGCCCCCACCCCCGCCGCCCCCGGTCGCCTCCCGCCGCCGCCGGCCCCGCCTCCCGCCGCAAGCTGCCCGACGCCGGCCCCGCCTCCCGCAGCCGCCAGCCCCGCCTCCCGCCCCCGACCCCGCCCTCCCGTCGCCCCCGGCCCCGCCCCCACCCCCGCCGGCCCCGGTCGCCTCCCGCCGCCGCCGGCCCCGCCTCCCGCGGCCACCAGCCCCGCTCCCGCCCCGACCCCGCCCCTCCCGTCGCCCCCGGCCCCGCCCCCGCCGCCCCCGGCCCCGCCCCTACCTCCGTCTCCGCACTCCCCCCGGCCCGTCGCCTACGCTCTCCCCCCGGCCCGCCGCCCGTCAAAGGTGAGGGTGATTTGCAGCTCATCTCAATTGGTCTCGGGTTCAGACCAACTTCATGTTGCAATGCATAGTCGGAAAGCATACGGCAACAGTTCAATATCGACATTTTTTTCCTTCTGTTGTTTTTTCATGGATGAGATGAGATATGATTCAGTGATCCAAACTGTGTATGAGAAAGAAAGTAATCATCATGTGTTATTAGTCCTGTTCCTTCAGTGGTTTGTCCAATGAGATGATAACTCAAATCAGCAAACATCATGGGCATTAAGAACTGAATTTCTATAAAACGTGTCTCATGTTCTTGCTTGTTATTCCCTACTATAGCATGGTTTAGTTATGCAATGGACAATTTATCAAGATGTTCATGACGATGATATCAGGAAGTTAATTAATTATCATCATTATCAAATACGATGTTTCAAAGAATAACGGTTTGACATCAGGATATATCCAATAGCAGCTTTGAAGGTTTTCTTGGTAGGCCTTCTATAGGTGAAAGCAATTATGAGCCTATATTTTGGATGAAGTAGTATTGTGGAAGAAGAGCCCAAGTAGTGATTCCTCAGAGAGAGAATCATAAAAGTTTATGTAGCTTCAGTTCTGAGCCATCTTTGAAGGTCGGGTTCGTCTGGAGTGGTGATTGTCCCAAACAGAAGATGATTGTTTTCAGTTCAAGATATAATAGGAGCATTATGCATGTTACAAACATAGAGAAAGCTTACATATGAACAGATAATTGATGGTCATGGATATAGTTGAACAGGCAGTCAGGTTCATCATTTTTCACAGATGAACTAGTTGATACTTCAAGATGGTGGAGGATATTCTCTTGAGCAAGATAATGGAGGTGCATTAGATAAAGGAAGAGGAGTCCATATGGTCGTTCAGTAGAAGGTGACTTTGTGCCATATTGTGGTTTTGCACTTTGTTAGAATGTCTGAGGTTCGCAGTTAGCTACAGCTGACACACCGTTATGTATGTGTCAATTTTAGTGTATAATGTATCAAGTAGCAGAACTGTTGTTTCAAGAAGGGTAACATCTGGTTATATTGTTAGTTCCATCATTTCCCTGGTCTGTTACTTTGTATTAATCTTCTGGGAGCTAATCTTTTCTCAAATCAATCTCCAATGATCTGCCTGAGATGTTTACTCAAATGAAGTTGATCCACCCATTCGCTTAAGCAAAACTGTTAGTGCATTATTTTTCCTGTATGCAGTGTCTACTCATGCAGATATTGACAAGCTTTAATTTTACCATGTCGCAGGTTAATTCATCATCGTCGAACCACGTAAAGAGGCTAGTTCCTCTGCTCTTTTTTTGTTCCTCTTCCTGACGTCGGACGCGGACATCAACGCCGACGCCGACAGTCTCCCCACCAGTGACACAGACGCACACCGACCGCAGTGCCCGTCTTGTCCTCAACGCCGCTTGTGCTGACAGAAATTTGAAAGTAATTTTTTCGTTCTTTTTTCCATTCAATGTGATGCAAGATGTGTATGATATGAACTTTTATGTAATATTTTTTATATTTGAATATTTTGTATCAACATGGTATTGCATCAAGAGATGGAACTCGAATATTTTGTCAAGCGTATGAACTCTTCTCAGTTATGTGCAGGAGAACATGCAATTATATTATTTGAGATGTATTAATACGTTGTGCTTGGCATAATTTTACATGTCTTCATAGATGGATAAAGGAAAAACTGGTAAAGCAACTTGGGATGCCGTCGCTCATAGGGTTTTCCTTGACGTATGTGTGGAGGAAGTGCAAGCAAACAATCGGCCGACCCAATGTTTGAATAATGTTGGGTATGCCAATTTGATAACCAAATTCAATGAGCGCACTAAAAGGACGTATGAGCGCAAACAATTCAAGAATCGATGGGAGACACTAAAAAAAGACTATAACATATGGAAGACATTGAACCAACATGCCTCCGGTCTAGGAAGAGATCCTGTCACGGGTACCATTGAGGCTAGCGATGATTGGTGGGAGGCAGAGATTAAGGTATGCATATTTTTGTAGTACTTCTATTATTTCTTCGTTAATTAGAAAACTCATGTGGTCTTGTATTAAATTGCAGAGATGTCCAGAAGCAGCCAAGTTTCGGGTTGCTCCACTTGATAGCGAGGATAAGATGAGAATACTTTTTGATGCTCATAGTGTCACGAATGAACATGCAAGGGTACCAGGTGCAGCATCTCAACCTTCACCAGTAACTGTTGAAATTGAGGAAGAGGATGCAGGATCAGGCTGTGAAGGGTTAGGTTTTGATACCACACCTGTGGGTAGCAAGAGTGGGAAGAAGAGGACAACTGGATATTCACATAGTCCTGGACCATCAAAAAAGAGAGTTGACAATGATACTTCTAGTGTTATGCATCGCCTGTTAGACATATATGAAAAGAAGAGTCAAAAATCTGTGACATCTAGTGCTCAAGTGACTGCTGATCCTGTGAGAGTGGAGATTGCAGAGATGATGGCATTGGTGGAGAAGGATGGAGCCGAGGAAGGCAGTGATGAGCATTTCTATGCTACACAACTCTTGAGACATAAAGAATGGCGTGATTTCTTCATCACTTTGAAGACGCCACGTGGAAGGCTAGCATGGCTCAAGAGGACATGGGAGGCGGAGCAAAAGAAGCATTAGTTCCATTATTTGATTTGAACCCTTGTTAGTTATGACTATAATATTATTTGCTTTAGACCTATATTATTATTTGTAATGTTATTTGCTTTGGACCTATATTATTATTTGCAATGTCATTTACTTTGGACCTATATTGTTATTTGTAATGTCATTTGCTTTGGACCTATATTGTTATTTATATTGTCAATTTCTTGTGAGTGATGCTATTTTGCTTGTTATGGATATGTCATTGCTTGTTATGGACTTATGTTATTCTACTTTGTTGAAAAGGCAGATGACAGAAGATTCAGATGACAAATTCATCCTACTTCTTGCAATGGCGTACATGTTAGAAACTAGCAATCCAGCTCCAAGAAGGCCAAGGAGACTACCTTTCATGACAGGGATCCAGTGGGTTGAGTTGAAAATGCAGGATCCAAAAGAGTTCTACGATATGTTCAGAATGAGGAGGTCAGTGTTTCACATGTTGCATGAGACCTTAGTGAACAACTATCAGTTAGAGTCAACTCCTTTCATGAGCTCTAGAGAAGCATTAGCACTCTTTTTATGGACATGTGGGTCACCTCAATCTAATAGTAATGGCGCTGATAGATTTGAACATAATGCATCTACTATTAGTGTCAAATTTGGTGAGGTTTTGAAGTGCGTGGACCGCATGGCTGGTGATTATATCAAACCAAATGATCCTGCTTTCACTGAAGTTCATCATAGACTTCATAAACCAATATTTTTTCCTCATTTCAATAATACTATTGGAGCAATAGATGGAACACATATTCCTGTGACAGTGCCAGCACAACTCAAAGTGAGTCACATGAATAGACATGGTTATACTAGTCAGAACATCATGGCAATATGTGATTTTGACATGAGGTTCACTTTCGTGGTTACTGGATGGCCTGGATCTGTTCATGACACGCGTGTATGGTCTGATGCTTTGGTTGAATATGCGAATTATCCACACCCTCCGGGAGGTAACAATCTTCTATGTCAATTTTATACGTTTCATTATCACTAATTGCTTCAAATATGTGCTTATTTTTCTTTAACTGTAGGAAAGTACTATCTTGTTGATTCGGGATATCCAAACCGAATTGGCTATCTAGCACCATATAAGGGACAACGATACCATGTACCTGAATTTCAACTGGCAGCTCCAGTTGGGATGAGGGAGATCTTCAATCATCGCCACTCATCATTAAGAAACGTTATCGAAAGGTCATTTGGTGTTCTCAAGATGAAATGGCGTATTTTAGGAGGCATACCAAGCTACCCAGTTGACAAGCAAAAGATGATTATCTCTGCATGTATGTGTTTGTATAATTTCATTCGTGACAGTGCTCTACGAGATGAGCATTTCGAGAGGGTTGAGCGAGAAGAGTATATTCTACAATACGGGCCACCTCCTAATGGCGTGGCAAATGCTGCGCCCCTAGATGATGGGACTATGGGGCAAATACGCGATGCCATTGCTACGGGCTTGGTAGCGTGAGAGGGAATATCTACATGATGCGTTGTTATTCGTACGTTCTATTTTTTTGTTGGATAAAAAATTAGTGTGCTTCAATGTGCAATTTACTTTTTTATGGCAATTTAACAATTTTTATTTTTATTTTTCTCTTTTTATATCTCATTTATGTGTTAAAATATGTAAAAAATATATGAAGATAGTGTTAATATCATTCAAACAGCAAACAAACAAGACAAAGGGTATTACAGACTTTTCACAATCCACCTCTGCCTATAAGCTCAAATCTCAGAAGCCGTCTAGAAGGGGAAGGTGGGGCTTATCAGGCTTCCCCACACCGTAGCTTCCCCACACCATTAAGCTTAAGCCGGCTTATGCACAAGCCGAAGCCGTCTAGAAGGGGGCCTAAATAGTTGAGATTAAAGTATCACATCCTAACACATGCTTTTTATATTGATATTTATGATTAGTCATTACCGCAAACGCCTATATCATAGATGGGTAAAAACCCACTTCACATATGGTTTGAGCAATAGGCGTGTGTTAGTGATGTAGGCGGTCAACACACACGATTTTTTGCCCGTCTGAGATGAAAAATTCTGGAAAAAAGACCAAAATTGCTGGCCGTCCATGTTGCAACCAGATCCGCTTCAAGACGCCGGCATCATGCTCGTTGAGGCCTTCTCTAGAAACCCCACCACCATAACTAGTGGGCCGCCTAGGAGCATCCCCATCGGCATGCCTGTGAAGATGGCCGGGATGAGACACCTTGTCGACACATCTTGACGGCCTTGGGGTCCTAGAAGATGAAGAGAAAACTCAAGAGATGCTGGTACGGGTAGAGGAAGAGGAGAGGAGGTGGGAACTGACCAGGGCGACAATCCATGCCATGGTCGAGAAGCTTTGGGCAGCCATGGCGATCTGGTGCTAGTCCACCAAATCTTGCCGCCTAATAGCCAGCCTTGCCACTCTCGATGGATAGGTACAGCACGGCGTCGAAGAAGCCGTGTGAGAGGACGAGCTCCTTGACGCGGAAGTGTCATTTGTCGCCTCGCTAGCAAGGTGATGCTACGGCGGCGGTATAGGAGTGGGAGGGGTTGCGGAGTTCGACATGGGCAATGGCTATGACGTCGAGGGCTTCAACGACATCGAGCAGACCTCCCCTCCTCCCCACCCCTTCCTAGAGGCACCTTCGCCATGGGTCGCTTGTGCTAGAGAGAGAATGCGATGAGACTTAGGCTTAGGACTTAGGAGTGCCTGGTTGGGGGATGAAGGGGTCGGTGACTCGGTGGGGGCCGTTGGGAGGGGGAGACAGGGGGTGGGGGTGCACGACTAGTCGTTAGGTCTTAGTTAGATATAGGTGGTGGATGGTGGTGGTGGGCTTTATGTGCCATGGACTATTAAAATCATAGATATTTGGGCTAAAAACCGTCTATGATGGCCCACATATCACATATTATTTTATTTTAGAACTCTGTTTGTGATGTGTTGCTCAATACGATAGATAATTTTTTAAATAAAACCATGCATCATGACCAACTTATCATAAACGGGTGTTTTAGGAAACTGTATGTGATAAGTCTAACCACAGACAGTTTTTGCTCACCCGTCTGTTGTAATAACCTGTAATATTAAGAAAAAATCTTTTTCTCTTGTTGACGTCAGCGGGGCCCCACCCGCTGACACCAATGCGCCACGTGGCCCTGCTCGCCCGGCCGCTCGCCTCCCGCGCGCGTGCCACGCGGCGCCCGCTCCGCCCCGCCCCGCTCCGCGCGCCATGTGTCGCTGCCCCGCCCCGGGCCCCCCTTCCTCGCGCGCGGCGTCGCCCCGACACGTGCCGGCGCCCATGCCGGTCGCCGCGCCTTCTCCCCGCTGCCCCGGCCTGGCTCTCTCTCTCTCTCTCTCCTCTCTTTCCCCCGCGGGTTCCTCCTCTCCCGCCTCGCCTCGCCGCTCGCCGCCTCCGCCGACGCCGGCGCCGCCGCGCGTTCTCGCCGTCGGGAGCTCCGCCACCGACGCCGGCGCCGCCTCGCCTTCCCGACCTCGCCGTCTTCTTCCTCACCGCCGGCGCCGCCTCGCCTCGCCTCCACCGACCCCACCGCCGTCTCCCGCCTCGCCGCCTCCTCCCCGGCCGTCGCGGTGAGCCCGCCCCTCTCCCCTTTCCCCGCGGCCTCCCCGCCCGCGGCCCGACCTCCTCCCCGCGCAGCCCGCGAGGCCGCCTGGCAAGCCGGCCTGTTTCCCCGCCGGTGGGCCGGAAGCCGAAAACAAAAAAAAAGAGAAAAAAGAGAAAAAAAAGGAAAAAGAAAGAAATAAAGAAAATAAAAATAAAAACCCTAGGGCCCACTGGTCAGTGACTTAGGCTAGATTGACCTAGGTGTAAAAAGTATTTTAGGTTATTTTTGTAATTAGAAAATTGTAGAAACTATTTAAAATTGCTGAAAACTTAGAAAATTCACCAAAAATTCATATGAACTCAGAAAATTATGAAATTTTTATATTTGGAATCTGTGCAACATGTAGTATCCAATAAAAATAATTTTGGCTATATAATTGTGCTGAAAATTTCCAGAATTAATTAAAATGCATTAAATTTTGTATAAATCCCTATTAATTCATCTCTTGCTCAAAAATTATGAAAATTTGCCAACATGACCAATAAATCATATATTACCACTTAAAAATAACCCCATAGTATTTTGATGTCTAGAAATCAATTAATTAAGAATGATAGCCCATTTAAATATTACTCAGTCGACGGAAATCGTTTAAAACCCTAGTTTTAGATCTCGCCTCAAAAAGACCCGAACTTAACTACAAATGTTTGCAACTCTAAATGATTAGCTAGTGTCATGCATTCCATACACAATTCATGCCATATCATCTTGAATGCTTATGTATTTATTTCTGTTCTTTTCGTCGTCGCTTTTGTAAAACCCTAGAAACCAGTGACGAGGGAGTGGAGCCTCAGCAATCTGATTTCCAGGAATCTGAGGAATCCCCTAGTCCAGGCAAGCTGAGATTGCGACATTGCCATGCTACTTTTATCGTCATTACTTTATTATCGCATACCATGCTTATGAATTGTTTACCTCGGTTGAATACTTTGTGATGCTATTATCATGCTAAGGTTTAACTTGACGATCAATCAACTTGAACCCTTAATAAGTGAGATGAGAGACGAGGGAGCATGGTTTGGAGGACGTCTGTACAACGTTGGGGTCGCTCGAGTCCTATGTCGAGTTTACTGGAGGTACAGTACGTGAACCCTCGCTTGATGCTCCCTGAAAAGCCGCGAGACAGTTGGTTGTGTCGGGGATCATAGTTGATGTCTGGTTAGTGCCCGCTCATGGTGGACTAGCTATCCTCATGAGCCGAACCAAGAGAATCTTTATGGGGTCATCGACCAACAAAGGTCTCTTTGTGTGAAATTGAACTGAATGATGTTGATCTGTAGGTCAAATCACGAGTTCTTGTTGCTATATGATGTTGATCTGTACGTCAAATCATGAGTTCCTGTTGCTATATGATGTTGATCTGTTGAATCTGGTTATGGGCTGACTGATGTTATCTTGGTCATGTTATATGATGAATCTACCTTACCCGGTGTTGTTAGTATTGTCGGTGTTATAATCCGGCAATAATGAATGCAGGGTAGCGTACGCACAGCAGATCTAGATGGGTGCACACGGGAGACAAAGTTTAGACAGGTTCAGACCCTCGAGAAGAGGTAATATCCTACGTCCTGTGTTTGGTGTATGATATTGCTTGGATCCCGAGTGTCGCAAGCCTTCGAGAATAGATCTCGAGGTTGCTAGGGCTATGTGTATATGAGAGCTTATGAGAGTATGGCTATGGCCTATGAGAGGATCTCTCGATCGGGAGGTCCCTACCTGGCTTTATATAGGTGACCAGGGTAGGGTTATGGGAGTCCAGATCGGTTTACAGATTGATTTTCTAATTAGTTACAACAGAATCTGGAATTGTCAAGTAAGTGTTTATCTCTATCTTGCACTCCAAGTCAATGAGACACCCTCCGTGTAGAAGTCAGACTCCGAGCAATCGGCCTGACCCATCCTATGTCCGGAGGGCCGGTATTGTCCTTCCTGATGACACCCGGGTGCTATGTCATCGTCAAGTATTTACTAGCATGATAGGGCTGAAGCTCTTATTTCTGTTAATCTTATGTTAATCCCATGTCCAAGCACTACTAAGTCTTGTGAGTACGTCTGTACTCATTGGTAGTTGTTATTATATGCCTAGGAACAGGTGAACCCTCCCTCGACGACTATTTCTCTGAAGACACTTGAATCGGTTATCTCTTCGGCTTTACGAACTTGTGGACTGTTGTATGGTATTTTGGGTCTTTTGAGATACTAGCTTGTATCTCAGGGTAAAACTGCATGTTTCCGCTGTTTATCTCTCGTACTTAAGGCCTTCGGGCCAACTGCTTATAAATTAAGTAATTGCCCAAACTTAAGGGATGTGTACTATTTATCTGGTAATCCTTCCTGTAGAGTTTGTGCAATGATATGCGAAGTTGTTTACCACGGCTCTTCGTACACAGTGCGTGTATGGTTGAAGTGTATGGAGAGACGATAGGGAGTTAATACGAATCTTCTGTATGAGGTTCGTGATCACGAGTTGAGTGACCCGCTAGCTATGATGCGACTGCCAGCTGGGCAAGGTGTGGATGTCAGTGTCGGGCCTTCGGGTGACCCACCAATCTGTGCTACGATCGATTGGGCTAGGATGTGGACACGGATGTCAGGCTCGCCTTGTGATTGTGATTCTCATCACAGAAATCAAGTATTAACCCACTACAGGGTTTCGGAATAATATTTTGCTTACGGAATGATGTCCGTTTCTGGCCGGCTGGACCAGCAGTGAGACATACGACCAGGTGGTCAGGTGGTGTTCGTATGCAGTGCTGGTTCGGTGTCGAACCCTTAACGGTGTATACACGCGAGGTAAAGTGTATCCACGTTAAGCGGTTGCTCGGTCTTTGACGACGTATCATACGTTAAGCCAGGTACGATTCCGGGTCTCGACATCTATGATGCCTCGATCTATAGTAGTGAGTAATTATAAGCATGCAATCATATTATTTAATATGTATATATATATCACATGAAATATACATTCAAATTTGACTGGATTTTCTGCCCTTCGGTGGCGCTATACACCTATGTGTCCACCATATGTTATGCTTTGAAATTCATATATTTTGTGTCTCTAAACTATGCAAAAGTGTACTTTTGGTGATGAACTAATCTATATCTAGCTTGTACTAATCTAATTCCACGCATGCTAGGTATTGAAAACGAATTCACGATTAACCGATAGTCAAATCTAGACTGCATTAATCATGTCCTAGACATGGGTTGACCGTAGATTTGATGTTATTAAGGTGTGAAACATGGGTGTACTATAGTGACCAGATATGTGAATCTTAAATCAATATATTTCTGATATTCACATTCAAAATTTGAAAATATATATTTTTTAAAATAATATATTTGTCCCAATTATACAAATATCTCTTAGAGGTTACCTAGATGTTATATTTCTAGCCTGAGGCACGCACGTTGTTGCCAACAAATAAAACAGAGTCAATAACATCTTTAATCAAATTGTATTCCTATAATTTAATTTCACTGCAAAGCCTCTAAAGATTCAAGCGCTAGATAACACAAAGCAAAAGAGTATAATCTCATTATTAACCAATCAATCACTAATTCACCATTGGCAATATACAGAACAAGACAAAATTTACATGACTACATTGCTAACTATAAGGACAATAAGGGCACTACATTCATGAACTGTGTAGCATCGTTGCTCCACTTTGGTGTAATGTAGACATCCACGGGCGTTGTTCCCTTCCTTGAGCTTGTTCTCAAGATTCAGCACTTCCACTTCTACTTCCACTCTAGGCGCTACCTTGAGGGGATGAGATAGTCCGGAAGCAAACAAGCATCCATTTCTAAAATTTCCAAATCACCAAGCAAGCAAACTCACTTACGGACACGAATTAGATTCATCACATCCGAATCACATACCTCACCAGCAACCTGAAGATACTTGACGATACTCGATGGTGTTCCTGCAGATGTAACACTTCAACATCCTCCAAATCTTATCACCATCTTGAAATTCCAACCATAAACCAGAATAAAAGATATTTAACGATCAAATTAGGCAAATCATTCGGAATCCCGGGGGACATCCAAGTATTCTACACATCAAATTTGCAATTTCGAGCATACTTTCTTCAGAAAAGAAAGAAGGGCAGACACCCCAATTTTGCGGAAACCAAACAATGCCCTTAAGGGCATCTCCAATAGTAGAGAAGACAGTCTTCTCTTATGTCTTCCATGTCATCTAGAGATAATAATAAAAACATGTTATATAATGGGTTATCTCTTGATGCTATCTCTAGCAATTAATACATATATAAATATATAATTAAAATTAAATTAAAAAATATGAATTTAAAGAAAGACATATTATACAATAGAGAAAATAGTAATCTCTTATGTGTGAAGAGATGATCTCTTCACTAAGAGAAGGTAACTTTCTCTTTCTTCTCTCTCTCCTCCAACTCAACAAAAATCCTATATAACACCTCTAAGAGAAAGTTGACATCACCCTTTTGAGATGCCCCGACTGTTTCGATAAAACATCTGGCGTGGCGGGCCAGATGCAGCCGACCCAGTCCATGAAACAGAACCTACGTCTTACATCGGCTGCTTCCGGCCGGACTCACCGCGCCGCCACCGGCTTGCCCTCCCTTGCCGTCACGACGAGCACCACCACCTCCTCCGCCGTTAATGCCCTCTGGCTCCAGTCCCCAGCGCTCCTCCTTGCCCTCCACCACCACGACCCGCCCTAAACCTAGCACTCCTCGCCGACGAGCTGCAACGGCGTCGCTCCTGGCGCCGGAACGTGGCCGTCCATCGCTGAAGCCGAGCCGCTACCCGACGCTGCACCAGGGCGACGAAGCATGGCACTATCATCTGCTTGTACGGTATGAGCACTGATTTTGTTTTTCAGCTTAAGGAAAACGGAAGTTTTGGTCGTGTAGGTCGCGTCATTCTACTCGCCAAACTCAGGGTTAATTCATGTGCTAAGTGTTTGCTTTGCTTTTGCTGATGGAAGGGGATTGAAACTACTACTTACATATGTCTTAAATTTTGGTACTTAGTTGTCTTTAAGCGTTTGTTTGCTCTATCACCTAATGAAATGTTACTATTTTCTGAACTTACTGTTTTGTTATGTGTGAAGAGATGATCTCTTCACTAAGAGAAGGTAACTTTCTCTTTCTTCTCTCTCTCCTCCAACTCAACAAAAATCCTATATAACACCTCTAAGAGAAAGTTGACATCACCCTTTTGAGATGCCCCGACTGTTTCGATAAAACATCTGGCGTGGCGGGCCAGATGCAGCCGACCCAGTCCATGAAACAGAACCTACGTCTTACATCGGCTGCTTCCGGCCGGACTCACCGCGCCGCCACCGGCTTGCCCTCCCTTGCCGTCACGACGAGCACCACCACCTCCTCCGCCGTTAATGCCCTCTGGCTCCAGTCCCCAGCGCTCCTCCTTGCCCTCCACCACCACGACCCGCCCTAAACCTAGCACTCCTCGCCGACGAGCTGCAACGGCGTCGCTCCTGGCGCCGGAACGTGGCCGTCCATCGCTGAAGCCGAGCCGCTACCCGACGCTGCACCAGGGCGACGAAGCATGGCACTATCATCTGCTTGTACGGTATGAGCACTGATTTTGTTTTTCAGCTTAAGGAAAACGGAAGTTTTGGTCGTGTAGGTCGCGTCATTCTACTCGCCAAACTCAGGGTTAATTCATGTGCTAAGTGTTTGCTTTGCTTTGCTGATGGAAGGGGATTGAAACTACTACTTACATATGTCTTAAATTTTGGTACTTAGTTGTCTTTAAGCGTTTGTTTGCTCTATCACCTAATGAAATGTTACTATTTTCTGAACTTACTGTTTTGTTGCAGCAATAAGAGGATGAAGATAGGATCAGTATTCTGACTGACGGTATTTTATTTTCTATCTAGGGGAGAGTCGACATAGCTACGGCTGCAAGGGTAAGTGTCCTGTCAACACGGTGGAAACATCTGCCTTGGTTGCTCTGTGAGCTCACCATCGATGTCAAGGATTTCCTATCTGCCCCGCAACCAAACCCCATTGAGGCTGCACAAATGGATGAAGCAATGGCATCTCTTACAAAAGTGACTAGGAGCTTCTTGGTTGCTCCCCGGACCGAAAGCACCATCACAAGGTTGCAACTTAAGCTCCACTTGATCAATAATTATGCGTGCGAAATTGGCCCTCTAGTTAGCGAAGCAATTGACACTGGGATCTTAAAAGATTTGGACCTGGCTGTTCTGGATGAGAATGAAATTGCAGACTGCACCGATGAGCAAATGCTACAGCAAGCTCGTGTTATGAATGGCTTTTTCACTGCGTATCCTAGCGTGCTTCATTGCCTCACAACGCTATCTCTATACAACTTGTGCTTTGTTGAATGGGACATGCATCACCAAAATTAGATTTCCAAGGAGAAAGGGTAAGTCCATGTTCATTTCCCGTGAAGTATTATTATCATCAGTATAGCTGTATGTGCTGGATATGCATTTTAGATGATTCAGAACAAAGATCATGCTTGTGTCAGCTGAGGCATGCCTTGATTTTGTTTATGATTGCTTGGAGGCATCTAATTAATTAGGAAAGAGTTAACCCATTTATCACAGTTGATCTCGTTTTAACACACTATTTATTATTCTTGTTTCTTCGTGAGCATAGTTGACCTCTATGCATGCAAAACAGTGAACCTTCCTTTCCCATGTTTTTGTCCTCTCTTTTTGTCAGCTTTGGATGCAACCGGAAGGCAAACAACTCTCCACTGCATTCCCTTGAGATGTTTGATATTGAGGTACTTTCACTTGTTAGCTTTTCCTCGTTAGTTTTAGTTTGATATGTTCTTTCTGCAAATGAACTTTGGTGCAAGTTTTCTTAATCAAGTTTAGTAAACACTTCCATTTCTTTACTCAATAACTGGGTGTTTTTGTTTACTTCCATCAGGAACAAACAAATCCTTCATGGGAATTGTTTAAGTTGGCAAGCTCCAACAACCCTTTTTTGAGAGAGCTGCAGGATTATTGGCTTTAGGTCACTAGAACAACAGTTACTGTTCATAAAAGCTGTGATGGAGCGAGCTCCCAACTTGGGTACAGTTGTTCTGAAATATGATGACCCTTGTGAGGACTGTGAGGCAATCGGCATTTTTCCTCCTCGTTCTTCAATGGAATGCATCTTTCCAGTGAGCAAGGATAAGCAAGATGGAGTGATCAAGCTAATCAGAGACGGGAGTCTCCTCCCATGCCCAGATGATTTTTGGCTCTTAGAAAGTCCATGATGGAATATGTAATTACAGCAATTCCCGTCTCAAGGCAAATTTTGCACCCAGGATCCCCTTATATTTTTTTTACACCAATGGCATCTTCGATGAAAAATATCTAGCTCTTGGTTTGCTATTCTGGACACATATCTATGCTACACAAGACAATGCATGTATGATCACTGAGCTCAAACTCTGACCAAACTAGCTCTTGTATTATGAATTTGGAAACTGTGAATATGCAAATTGACGTATTAATTGTAACTGTAAATGAACGTTGGTACATATGGATTGTGAATTTGGGAACATATATGGAAATCTGGAAACTTCACATGTGAATACAACATCATCTAAAATTGTCTTCACGTATGCAACTGTCATTTACCCTAGTGAACTGGAATCAAACATGCTTCTGCAAATTATGTTCTATCTCCGTCGTGCATCAATGCTATCAAAGCTTAGCTATGAGGTTGAACCGTCCATAGTAGAAACTATATGTTTGCAATTGATTCGGCGTGTAATCATGCGGTTGTAATGAAAACTGTGAGGCCTTAAACCGTTAGACAAATGCACCATCGCCATGTTGGAAGGTGACCATACTTGTCAAAGTCTCACCAGCTCCTTTCACCGTTTGACGAGCACCGCGTGGCCTTCCAGGACGACTTGGAAGACGACCGTCCTTCTCAAAGCCTCAATTGGGCTTGTGATCTGTGGAAAATTCTTGGGAGTTCTGTTGTGTCACGGTTGATCATCCCCCAATCCCAGTCTGGATCCATGCCTCGATTAAACACTTGACAGTGAGCTCTTCGGAAGTGTGCGAGGACATGGACAAATCGTGAGCGCTAAACAGCCTCGCTGTCCTCAGCGGAACCGGGAGATTACGCGTTAGAAAGGTGGCCGAGTCGAATTAGTCAGCCGTCAGCGGAACCAGGAGATTAAAGGTCGCCGAGTCGAATACTCGAATCAGTCGCCAGAAACTTGTGCTCGCGACTGTAAAGACACTTGTGGCCTTCGGTTAGTCGACATGCTATGGAATGTGGAGTGGAGTCATTGACCCGTGCATGTGCATGCGATGTTGCTACTGTTCTGGCAGCTATCGCCTGAGTAGATGCTCCGTCAGTTGCCGAGCGCGTGCAAGCGATGGGAAACGTCGCCGAGCACCGCATACAGATGCTAGCAACTCCCGCCGGCAAGGCCGCCGCGCCGGAGAAGCTGCTGAATCTCTTCGTTCACCTTGTCGCGCTGATCGAGAGGGTTGGCAACGCGCTGGGCACTCTAGCCTTCACGTGGGCGACCGTCGTCCTGCTCGGCGGCTACCCGACGGAGCTCCGTCCCGGAGATGATTTCTGGTTTGCGACGATCATAGTTTTCCTAGAAGCCGTGAGGTATGCAACTACGTATCGCAAAATAAATTCTTTTGTTTCTTTCTTTCTGTGAGGAAGAAGTAATACGACGGGCGGCATAATTACCTTTGCAACAAGACTCAACAAGACTAGTAAATGAAACAAAACACAGCGCTACTGTTGCAAAAGAAAAAAAAAGATGGTACAGATAGTCCTTTTTTTTCCCGAATATCAGCCATTCAGTTAAGAACAAATAGAGTTTTAGTTAAAGAATGGCTTGTTTTTTAGAGAAACAGAGTCAAAAACCTAAAGGGCCGGCTACTCATGTATGAAGGCTAAGGGCATTTCCAATAGTAGAGAAGGCAGCTTTCTCTTATGCCTTCCACGTTATTTAGAGATAACAATAAAAACATGTTATATAATAGGTTACTTCTTGATGGTATTTCTAGCAATTAATGCATCCATGAATATATGATCAAAATTAAACTAGAAAATATGGATTTAAGAGAAGACATATTGTACAATGGAGAAAATAGTGATCTCTTAGGTGTGAAAAGATCATTCCTTCACCAAGAAAAGACAACCTTCTCTTTCTTCTCTCTCTCTCTTCCAACTCAACAAAAATCCTATGTGGCATCTCTAAGAGAAGGCTGATATCACCCTATTGAAGATGCCCTAATGTCCTCAAAAGCCACTATCATCGCCTCCTAGGCTAGTCTTTTGATGTTGAAGATGTGGTTGTTTCTCTCCTTCTAGACGTTGCACATAACATACACCAGATGACTACTTTGGCCTTGGCAAGTGTCATGCGAAGACGTTTTCGAAACTCCTTCCCACCATTCCTCCATGGAAAGACAGTTTGAAGCCGACATCGGAACATATTGTTTGATATCCTACATCTTAGCGGGTATGATTCCATCCTAAATCAACATCACGTTTGTTGATGGTAGGCTGTATAGTTCTACAATACCCTTTATGTTTTTCCCAAGGACCTTTCAGGCTTTCATTACAAATTTGACAAGATGAAAAACAACCCAGCAAAGGTCCAATATTTATTCCGAAAATAGAAACCTGGTCGATGATTTTCCCTGTGTTTCTACAAGAACCCGATTAATAAAAAAAAATCCTTCACTCAACATATTAGTTATCTATTACTTACAACCCTTGGTTCACACACAAAAAATATTAGCACCAAGATAAATACTTAGCCACCCACAAGGGAGAAATAACTGCAGGTAATATGTAAGCTCCGTACTTCATATATCTGCCATGATCTCCTCCGGCATCGATATTTGAAGGAGGTGGTATTTACACACGAAATATATATTACCAAAGCAAGAGCTATCCAGAAACCATAGTGTTAATGGGAAGGAGAAAGTGCAAAAAAAAATCACAAGGATGACTGAAGAAAAATGAAATGGATACGTGTCACACATGCAGCATTAGCACCGTATTAAGAACAAATAAATAAATTCGTCAATCTATTGTAAGAACGCTTGCTTTTGTAGGATTTTCAAAATTGTGATACCTTGAGGGGATAAGATAGTCCGGAAGCAAACAAGCATCCATTTCTAAAATTTCTGAACCACCAAGCACGCAAACTACACTTAAGGATACGCATTAGATTCATCACATTCGAATCACATACCTCATCAGCAACCTGAAGATACTTGACGATACTCGATGGTGTTCCTACAGATGTAACACTCCAGCATCCTCCAAATCTTATCACCATCATGAAATTCCAACCATAAAGCAGAATAAAAGATACTTCACGATCCAATTAGACAAATCAGTTGGAATTCGAGAGGACATCCAAGCATTCTACACATCCAAATTGCAATTTTGAGCATACTTTCTTCAGAAAAGGAAAAAAAAGGGCAACCACCCCAGTTTTGTGGAAAACAAACAATTCCCTTAACTAATCTTGTTTCGGTAAAACCTAACAGAAGGGGGAGACAGGGAGCCTCGTGGTGCAAATAACCTCCTGGAGGTGGATGATCAATCACGTATTGCAGTTCACCAAGTGCCCGTTGCACGTAATGCCATTATTGAGCTCCACAAGCTAAAATCACAAGCAGAACTCATTCTGTTATGATAACTTTTTTCATTTCATCGCAGGGGGTAGAATTGTAATAAAAACTTGTCAAGATCAGTTAATATTTCATAACTGCCATTTTGGTTTAGATATATGCACGCCTTCTTAATTTTGTGGATTGCATGATGTCCTTTTGCTTAATTACGCCATATATGTACTTCAGGATATTCGGCCAGAACAACAATAGGCTGGATTACCAATTGTTCTTCCGTACGAGAGGTGCTTTTAGGTATCTTGGCTGGAATGGACTGATCTTGACCGTATGTTTTCTGGATATTCTGCTGTCAATCATGATCTGGAGTGACCAATGGAAAAATGCTATGCTGATCTTATTTCTCGCAATACTTGCAATTGGCCGGTTTCTAAGTCTAGGAGCTACAAAATTACTCATATGCAATTCGCTATGCCGTGCAATATCATTATGGAGCCCCATGGTTGCAATCTTATTGCTAGGTCACTCTGTGATATTTACCTATGAAGATCATTACAAGATTTACAAAATTCACTGGTTCATTTCCAGAAATTCAATTGCCAGATGGACAGCGTACCTGGTACTACTTGTGGCTGTGCTCCTACTGACAATCAGCAGACTGCGGTTCCCGAGTATCATCAAACTAGTAGATTGTAGTTGGCTGGGCCACAAACTTGTATTTTGGCGTCGAATTGTTATGAACTTGTGCCTGTTTGCTGTGCTAGCGATGTCTATGTTCACTGCTGATGGCCAATATCGATATGTGATTATCATCTTCCTTATATATTCTTTATTGATATTGTCATTTGGCAACCTTCAGATTCCAGCAGCAGTATTGCGCATTGTGCTCACACTGGTCCGCCTTAAACCACAAGACTACCTCAGTGATGGTGACCACGATGACAAAACAAACCTCGGGGAAAAGACAAACCTTGTGCCGTCTCTAAATATCTTCTACGGGATGGTGCTTGGCCAAGGAATACTCTACATTCTTGCTTGCATCCTTGAGGTCCTTTCGTTCTTCCTTCGGAGATCCCTTGTCCGTCGTGCTGGATTTAGAGGTCAGTTGGGAGTCGAATATGTCAATTTGTACTACACATACGCCTTCGACAAATGCATGGGAGGGGCTGTGCTTGCTCCAAAGAAGATCAGCCTCATCAAATTTGCAGTGGATTCTGTAAAGTCAGACTCACCCAAGATGCAGCTCTATGGGCTTCAGATGCTGCACAGTTTTGTGCAAAAGGAGCCCTTCAAGACTAAAGCCATCTCAAAACTCACCACTTCCATGAAGACAGTGACCATATTGTTCAACATGTTGGGCCGGACGGGTGAAGGGGATAAAGATATTAGATCATTTGCCTCGAAGGTCACAAACGAGCTTGCTGATAGCCTCCTGGTTGCCCCTATCCCTGGGGCAATGTAGCTCCTAGCCACACTTCTGGACACTGTTCACCAACCAGAAATAAAGGATCCTCTTCTGGACACTGATAGCCAAGAGGCAAAACAAGTTGCCCTGATTCCACATATTAGCAGGGACGGACAGATCTCCCCGATGCTTAAATGGTGGAAACAGATGGCAACATACTGCTTGATTCCGGCGGAGGAGCCATCTAACATGGACGAACAGAACACCTTCATACTCAGATGCTGTAAGCAGATCACAAAATGCTGGTCTGTTCCAGAGGAGGAGGCATCGACGGACCAGGATCTCCTCCCTATACTGGCCATGTCGATTCTTGACAGGCTTGCTCGCTTTGATCTCGAAAACTGTATGGAAATCAGCAAAGCAACGGGCCTCATCTCGAATATTATAGAGTTTACAAGTGGCAGAACTAACATGACAGATATTAATGAGATACACCAACACTTGCTGAAAAGCTCATCACTGAAGGTGCTGAGAACACTCGCAGGCACTAAAGGAAAGTTTGGTGTGACTTTGCGTCAGAAGATTTCAGAACATCCTTTTGTTTTGAGTAACCTTGCAGAGATCTTGGATGACAGTGGGAGCAACCAAGAACTTAGGGAGTTGACAACAGAAATCCTTAGAAACCTTGCCGTGGATGGAAACACAGGGCAGGAGATCGGTCAGATTCGAGTGATCATTAGTATGTTGATGCAAGCATTTCTCAGCCAAGATGCACCCTCAAGTACAGTTTCAGGTCACGTGCTACGAAAGATAGCCGGGCAAGCACTGGCAGTGCTGGCAGTGGAGAGTGCCAATAACTGTGTGGTTATGTTAGCAGAACCGGGGTATGTATTCATCAAGGAACTCACACTTATGATCCATGGTGACAGGTACAGGTACGTAGCATCGAGCCTGTTGCGGAATATGTGCGCACATGCTCGACCCGAGCTCAGCTACTCAGACCTGAAGGAAGTCTCCTACATTTTGCGAGAGGTGAGCCCTGTAAATTTAAGCTACAAGTGCAGTATTAGAGTGGATTTTGTAGCTTAATATTTACACATGTTCTTGCGACCTTCCCTTTCTCATAAATTGTTGTGCAAAATTAACACATATATTTTTTTTTCTAATTTTGGACATTTCTTTGCATGCACATGCATACACATGCGTGCTCTTACTATTCATGGTATTTTAAGTTTACGTCATGCAGTTGAGTAATTTGAACACTGCGACTTATAAGAACAACTGCTGCACATAACAAACTAAACATCCATCATGGATTACCACTTGACTAAATAGGGCAACCATGTAAATGTAACTGAAGTTTGTCAAATTATGTTTATAATAATCATAGCATACATGACGTAGCTATTTCTACTACAGGTGTTGGAAGGAATAATGGATACAGAAGGGGCAGAACTAGAGATCCTTGTTGGCCTTAGTTCACAAATATGTAATGTCACTCCTGAAGACTTTGTGCGAGAACTAGAGCATGGTCAGATTAAGGAAAGATTAATAAAGAGGTTTGTCGATGCACTTAACTCAAATATGATACCCACTGCTCATTGTCCCGGAATCAGGAGGGTAATAGTGGAACATGCCATATACATTATGGAGTGCAATCCTAGCTATGCCAACTGTTTCAACAAATGCCGGATGATGGAAGCACTGCTAATGGTAGAACGTACACCTTCAAGGGCTGAAAACTACAGGTTCTTCTTGGGTGATGCAGGACTCATGGAGCACAGCATGCCTCTCTCTGCTCTTGTGGCAAGAGCAAAAGAACTGATGGGCCATTAGTGGCTACGAGGCATCAGCAGTGTCACCTGACAATGTATTTAGGTGGCACTAGCCTGTACAGGGACTTGTAAGCACGCTCAATTTCCTCATTCCATAATCGTCCTGTACTAGAGCTCACTTATGCATCTACAACAGTAGTGAGATCAGGCAAAAAAACAATAGTAGTGAATTCTTCATTGCATTGCAAGAAGATACCATAAATTTAGGGCTGATATAAAAAATGCAGATTGTGGGCGAGGGCAAAAGAACAATACTTGCATTGAAGTCACAAGACCATGCATATTTTCAGCATGAGATAAGACAGTAGTGATTGTGTGTAGACCTTTTTATATTGAAGAAGATTGGGAGTAAAGGTTATTGTAATTGCACTTATTATTATTATACTATCATCTATTTGCCAACTTTCCCACCGCTGATTATTTCAATACATAATGAAGTGTCTTTGATTGTTCCCAAATCAATGATTGTTCCCAAATCAATGCTTACTGATTTTCAGATGATTGCTTCTCCAATATCAAGTTCTGGACATCAGTTAGTGCATGTAACTCGAAATTTTGGTGCCATATATTGCAACCATTTGTTTTCAAGATAAAGTTGAATCCTTAATAGAAAAGAAATAGGATTCTGCGTCAGTGTTATAGCATCACAATTTAGGTGATGAAGCTGGTATGATGTTGCAGTAAGATCCCTTCGTACTGACAAGCACGCTTCACGCCAACTTTTGAGGAGTGGAAGAGAACATTAGTTCAAGCAAATGATCACCGAGTACCAACCCCAGAAACCACGAACTAAACCATTTTACATCTATACAAGTCGCGACGCCGATTTGAGCAGAACTAATACAACTGTCCAAGCAACTCCGAGGGGCGTCGGAGCTCGGAGCACCGAGGGCACTCAGGCGAGCGCGACCATTGCCCGGAGAATTAGAGGAACCCAGAGAAAGAGATTGATCGGAGGCGAGAAGGCAAGCGCATCTGTCGAATTATGGGGGTTTCGAAGCTCGAGCGCGACCTCCACACGGCCGAGCTGTTCCTGGCGCCGCCGGAGAGCCGGAGGCGCACCCTACGCCTGATCTGGCTCATCGACGCGGTCGCGTGCCGCCGCTCGGTAGAGTCGCCGGCGCCTCGCGGCTCGTGCTCCTCGCGGCCGCCGCGCCATCCAGAAACCCGCGCGCCGGCGCACGTAAGCCCAGGCAAGCGGCCCATTCTATCGCCCAGTTGGACCGCCAGGTCGTGCATTCCCTTCCGCGGCCCGTGTGCGCAAAATGGAGTAGAATCCCATCAGATCACCGTATCACATCGCACCCCAACTCCGAGTACTTTCCATGCCCCCCTGACGGGCCGGGGCCCCCTCGTTGTTGCCCGTTCTGACCGACACCGCAGCACTGATTCGACAAGTCTTAAGTCCTGTGGTTCGACATACTATCTCTACTATTTAAAAAATACGTAAGGTTCCCTTTCCTGCCAGGCAGAGTGCGTACTCTGCCATCCTTCGTCCGTCCTCCGTCCCTCCTCCACAGTTTGGCAAGTTTAATCAATCAACAGCACGGTTAAGCCTTCCTTTTTCCACCCATTAGCACGGTCCGTAGCATTTAGAAGGAGGGGATGAGTCAATTTAAGAAACTCCCCAAAAATCACCCCAATCACCCCAAATTTCCAGACAGCCAGCGCCCAAAACCAAGAACAAGAATCAATCAACAGCACGGTTAAGCCTTCCTTTTTCCACCCATTAGCACGGTCCGTAGCATTTAGAAGGAGGGGATGAGTCAATTTAAGAAACTCCCCAAAAATCACCCCAAATCCCTTTGGACTTACCTTATAGTGATTGCAGCTGGGAAAATGAAGGCAATACAAACAGCAGCAGTTGCCCCAGTAAATTGGAAGGCATCCCAGATACTAGGAATCACAAGGAAGAGTACCGCTGCCATCACACCAAACTTTCTGTTATCAGAAGACAGGGGCCTTGCAGAGGAAAAGAGAAGCCCATCCAAAACAAAAATTACAAGGTGCTTCCCGCCTGCCCCATGGCATATAAGTTGTACTTCCATCCCAGACTTGTATTTATCCTTCGAGCTGACCTGGACCCCGTCTTCAAACTAACGCCATGGCAACCCGATACAGTCTCGCTCGCCCCAGCTCGAAGAGGGTGATTGCACCACCACCGGTCCCGGCTCCCGTCGTCTGGCCTCCTCCGATCAACAGGCAACTTGTTCCATTTCCTGCATCAAAGTGGTTTGTTAATAGATATAATCATGTTGCCTGATGCATGGATAATCATGTTTTTCATGTTTCTCCTTTAACCAAAGCAGGGATGTTAGATTCCACGATGTTGAAACCATGCACATATACAGCAGATCCTGGGAGACAACCGCAAAAATTCTTTCTGGTCGAATCAAAGAAACTAGAAGTGGAGATGTAATCTACCATGCCATCCTCGCCGACCTAGCTGTGAGAATATTCTTTTCATATAGCCTACCCCTTACAACATCTTCATTGCTAAACCACTTCATCACCAGGCATTAACAAAACAATCAGCACGTTGTCCATTACCTGGGGTTATAGTACATGTGGAACATACTTTTTGTAGCCACAGCTTGTGCAACATTAGCTAGAGTACCAAGACTTGAACACTGGCTATATAGCGCTGGAAAAGCAGATCCATTTTTTAGCTGAGCCGCACGACGGACTCCCAGTCTTAGCTCCCCATCATCACCTCTGAAAATTGATGAAAAATAGCAAACTTCACATTTTTGGCAAACTGATATGCATAGTAATACAAATGAAATTTACCAAGCACGAACATCTAAGGCATTAACAAAACAATCAGCACGTTGTCCATTACCTGGGGTTATAGTACATGTGGAACATACTTTTTGTAGCCACAGCTTGTGCAACATTAGCTAGAGTACCAAGACTTGAACACTGGCTATATAGCGCTGGAAAAGCATATCCATTTTTTAGCTGAGCCGCACGACGGACTCCCAGTCTTAGCTCCCCATCATCACCTCTGAAAATTGATGAAAAATAATTAAAAAGTAGCAGCAACATCATGTGCTAATTATCTTCTTGTTGACAAACGCACTCCATCCGGTGGTTAAAAGGTGCCTGCGCGGCTGGCCTGTAATCATTCAGATATTGATCTATCAGAAATTAAGGACCACTTAACTTCTCATGTCTGTTCTTTAAATTCCTTAAAAAGGAACCAGAATTCCCACAAAAAATGTTCTGTAGCAAATAGCGAATGTAAAATACAGCTAACAGTCTAGCAAGTAATATTACCACATGATGCTAACAGTCTGCTTGCTGTTCATCTATAGCGCAAGCAATGAGGATGCAATAACATCTTTAGTACTTGTTGAAGCAGAACCAACAAAATATCTGTTTAGATGACACAGTTTATGTACTTGCTCAATCAACCTTGGCTATTTTGAAGGGGGGCAAAATGGAGGCAGTAGCGTATGAGCAGCAAGCATATCGTTTCAACGACAGCCTACGGATCGGCGAAGTATACTTATTCATGAATGTGGGGTTCGAAATGGCTGACATGCCACCACTAATTGCATTGAGCATACCAGCCGGCTATTACGTCGTCCTGCACGCTCGGACCGAAATTCGTCTTGCTGGGCCTAACATTTTCGTCCCTAGGCTGCCTCCGCGATTCATGAATTTCGTGGATGTGAACAGACTCAAAAACAAAATGCTCGCAGGTGCATATTATTTTATATTGACTGATTCAGCCTTTATGCCATTTCAGACTTTGAAGTTATTTTCTCATGCTATATTTTCTAGATGTCATTGGGATGGTGGTGCATGTCGGCCCCGTAATGTACCAAGGGTCATTCCAGCGTAGCACGCCATGCCGAGATGTCACTCTGATGAACATTAGGTTTGAGAAAATAAGATCATATTTCTACTACTTCTGATTGACTGTGGGCTGAAGTTCTGTTACTTAACCAGGCGGGAGTTCATCTTTCTGCGCGTCTGGGACCAACATGTGGCACGCCACATGACACGGTGGCGACGTGCGGAACGGGAAATATGGACTTTAGCTGCCACCCTCCTTGAGGTCAGCACAGCGGAAGGTGCGTCCTTGTGTAAATGTGACTTTTCTAGACTGTTGATGCTGCAATGTAATGTAACATTTAGATTGTTTTTTAAATGTTGTATGTAGGGGGTTTGAAAACAATATACGAGAGCCATATTGTGTTCGAGCCAAACAATCAGCAGGCTTATGAGCTAGCCACTTATCGTGCAACGCTAGGCCCAGCTCGATGGTCCATACGGAGGCAGGTCAGAGCAGTTGTACAACAAAGGAAGGCGGTTCGAGGCGACGCCAACCTTCGACTTGGGAGGCTGTAAAGCACAATGAACCACGGATTGGTAGTCTCGAACACGGCTTCGGTTGAAATCTACTTTGAGTTTGAGGTCGAAATTTGTTATTCTCTAATAATGTTATAATGGCATAATGACTAGAGTCCACTTTGAATTTTTTTCTTTATATAATATAATGTCTAGAGTCCATCTCGAGTTTTTTCTTTGTAATATAATGGGCACAATTCAAAGTATATTATTCCTCTTAGCAACCTATGAGACGATATTGTCTTCCCTCGCTATACATCAGCACAGGTGCTATCACACGCTATGCATGGAAAATAACTCTCCAATTAATAAATCACTAATCCGGCAAAGTTTAGGCCTCTCTTTGGGTGGGTCTTCAGGAAAGTGTAAGGCAAGAGATGTTCCTCTAGAACCTAAAGCAGAACCTCAAGTGGAAGAAAGCAGTAGCAAAGGTGTCTCACAAGCTCCTGATGCTCCTTTTGTGCCTTACTATCAAACAAATGCTGAGAACCAATAACACAGTAGCGAGCAGAGGCATAGCCCTGTTTCGCCGCCATTTGGGAACTTCTGGGGACAACAAGGGGGTTCCTCTTCTCCTATGGCAGATGGATCCAATGAACCAATGAGCCATCAATCTCAGCTTCCCAGGCATCAAGATGGGTGGGTTTCAAATAATGATGGAAATAATACTGAGGAAAACAAGCCAGTTTCGAGTAAACGGAAGTTGCTCTCTGAAGAGATAAGTTTTCAGAAGAAGCGTCAAGCAGCTGCTGACCAGTCTGATGCATTCAGTAAGAGCTCTGACGGAGGTGTGAAAAATGCACCAATTTCAATAAGCACGGATGATGGTTCGACCGGTGAAAATGAGGATGTTGCAGAATCAGAAGCAGAAGGCTCAAACTCTTGGTTGGTCGCACAGCGTGAAGACAGTGCTAAGGGCTCTGTTGTAAATAGAGGATCTGATATAAAGAGATCCAGTGATGATGCTGCAGGTGGTTTTCAAGGAAAGAGGCAGCCAAGTTTTTCAGGAAGTGAATCCAGCTCTGGAAAGCTGCCGCATGGAAATCCTTTATCGTTACAAGCATCAAATGTAGTGACTGTAGTGACTATGGGATCACTTTCCTAACCAAGCGACAGCAGATTTTGCCCGATAATAAATCACTAATCCGGCGCGCAACCGTGATCTCTTTCCTAACAACCTGGCGTAGGCACACTTACCGCCGCCGCGCGCGCACCCGCCGCGTCCGCCCCTCCCTTCCCGCCGCCGCCGGCCCGGGTCCACCTCCTCCTCCCTCCACCTCCGTCGGCGGCCACTGGAGCGGCAAGCTCGGGCTGAGGCGGCGTGGGGAGCTCCGCCCGAGGCGGCACGGCGCAGCGCGAGCGCGGGGAGCCGCCCCTCCGCCCGGCGGCCGGCGCCCGCTGGCCCTTCCACCGCCCCCTCCCGGAGTCAGCAACTCAGCCACCCAGCTGGCCGGCTCCGCCCGGCCGCTGCCCTAGGCCGGTAGGCCCCCTAGGCTGCCGGAGCTCCGGAGCTCCTCCGGTTTGGTCGCCGAGACGCCGACTCGCCGACTCGCCGTCCTCGGTCCAGGTTCCACCGCAGGCACCGCTCGGCGCTCCATCCCCAGAGGCCCAGATCCCCTTTTTCAATTTGTGCAGGGTGAGACACTGAGACTTTGAGTCTGGAACTGATCCACTCGGCCACTCCTCCATCCCTTAGGCCTTTAGGCTTTAGTAGTTTAGTTCTTTATTTGCAATGGGATATATGAGCAATTCTTTAACAGCAACAGCATGTGATTAACTGATTATATGAGCTCCGAACTGAGAACAACAACAGCAATTGTTTAGATTGTTTAGATTATATATGATGGTTCATTGGTTTCTTTGAAATGAACGCAATTGTTTAGATTATATGATTGTTTGGAGTATGATTATTTGGTTCCTTTGCAAACAGCAATGTACATCATCCTCTTTAAACTTTTTTAAACTACAATATGTTTTATATTAAAAAAAAATATAGACGTATCCTTGTATCGGTGTTTTTAGGAATTGACGAATCCCCGTATCCGTATCGGTCCGATACGTATCCACATATCCGTATCCGTGCGGCTTAATTCCGGGTGCCACGGCGCTCAAGATAAACAGCACACAGACAGCTACAGCGGCGACAATTTGAGGAGCCCATCGACGTATCGATCCTGTAAGTGTAATGATTTATTCATGTTTAGCATTATCAACACCGATTATTTCCAACACGCATCATGTTTATTTCTTCTTTAGCACGTTTAGCATGATGCATTGGGAGAGAATAAATCATGCCGAGCTGCCTGTCGATCTTATGAGTTACAGGATATTATTATAAACTAGGAGAGAAAAATATAGAGGCAAGCAGTCGCTTTGGGTATGGGGAATTAATTGCATCTGTAATCATTTTAAGACTCCTATGTTTTTTCGTTGCAGATGGATTCTCCGACACCATCCAGTGAACGTACTCCTTTCAAAGACCTATCCAACACAGGTAACATTGACACAAGTAACATTGATCATATAATGTGTAAGTGTACCATCTGATGCATAACAGCTAACTACATTGTGTATTTTTTTAGGTGTCGTCGACATTACTAATGGAGAGGAACCTACAGATGCGAAACAATGCAAGAGGCAACGTGCTAGGGAGCGATATGCGCAAATGGATAAAGAGAAGAAAGATGAACTACTTAAGAAGCGTCGTGAAGCCTATCAACGGAAGAAAGCTCGACCATCAGTTAATACCCAAGAGGCGCGAAATAGTCCTTCTGCACTCTCCCAACTACAAAGCACGCCCGTTGTTAAAGGTGCACTTTATGATGAATGCAATTGAATGCAAGGACATAAATAATTAATAGCGCATTAGCTAAATGTTTGAAGTTTTTTTGTTATATAGAAATGAACGTAACTGTGTTAATAATTCATACCTGATGGAGCTAAATACGTTATTTGTTTATTGCTATGTAGATATTGTTGACATCAACAATTACGGTAATGATGGACCCACAACATCCATCCTTCAACCACAACCCATAGATCCCAAAGAGCAGAAGAGGCAACGAGCTAGGGAACGATATGCACAGATGGATAGCGATAAAAAGTATGAACTACTAAAAAGACAACGTGAAGCCCGTCAAGAAACAAAATCATCGACATGGAACAAGGAGAATGTGGTTCCTGATGAAGATAACGAATGGCTGAGTAGAAACGACCTGTACCAGAAGCATTCAATTCATATGCCATCTCAAGAGCAAGAAATCCTCTCGACTGGTATGAAGGCAACTAATTCTTGGTTAAAAATGGATGCAATTCTGTTAATAATTCATGCCTTATGGAGCTAAATGTGTGAAGTTATTTGTTATGTAGATATAGTTGACATGAACAATTGCAGTAATGATGGACCCACGTCATCCCTCATTCAGCCACAACCCATAGATCCCACAGAGCAGAAGAGGCAGCGGGAAAGGGAACGATATGCACGGATGAGTACCGATAAGAAAAATGAACTACTAAAAAGACAACGTGAAGCCCGTCAAAAAAGAAAATCATCGACATGGAATAAGGAGAATGTGGTTCCTGATGAAGATAACGAATGGCTAAGTAGAAACGACCTGTACCAGAGGCAATCAATTCATATGCCATCTCAAGGGCAAGAAATCCTCTCGACTGGTATGAAGGCAACTAATTCTTGGTTAAAAATGGATGCAATTCTGTTAATAATTCATGCCTTATGGAGCTAAATGTGTGAAGTTATTTTGTTATGTAGATATAGTTGACATGAACAATTGCAGTAATGATGGACCCACGTCATCCCTCATTCAGCCACAAACCATAGATCCCACAGAGCAGAAGAGGCAGCGGGAAAGGGAACGATATGCACGGATGAGTACCGATAAGAAAAATGAACTACTAAAAAGACAACGTGAAGCCCGTCAAAAAGAAAATCATCGACATGGAATAAGGAGAATGTGGTTCCTGATGAAGATAACGAATGGCTAAGTAGAAACGACCTGTACCAGAGGCAATCAATTCATATGCCATCTCAAGGGCAAGAAATCCTCCCGACTGGTATGAAGGCAACTAATTCTTGGTTAAAAATGGATGCAATTTTGTTAATAATTCATGCCTTCTGGAGCTAAATGTGTGAAGTTGTTTTATTATGTAGATATAGTTGACATGAACAATTGCAGTAATGATGGACCCACGTCATCCCTGATTCAGCCACAACCCATAGATCCCACAGAGCAGAGGAGGCAGCGGGAAAGGGAACGATATGCACGGATGAGTACCGATAAGAAAAATGAACTACTAACAAGAAAACATGGAGCCTATCAACAAAGGAAATCATTGGCAGGTAAGGATTGCACATTTAACAAAAAAATATATCAATAATAGCATGTAACAATATTTTGATGATGTCTCCACACCAACATGCACTCATACTTCTTAGCATTATCATGTCATTTTATCAGAGCAAATTGAAACTATGCGTGCAAAGGATAGGGCACGCTATGCCAATATAACTCCTGAGCAAAAGAGTTCAAAGAAGGCTCTCCGCGCGTTAGGGCGCAACACTCTGAGCCAAGAATCCATAGCCATGGAGAACCCATCGTATATCCCTGAGGTTGTTCATATTAATGTGGATGCATCTGGTCCTCATGGCTCCGTAGTCACACATGATTGGTCGCCAGATGAAAAACCTGTCGATGACCATGGAAGGCGTCAATGGTTCTGAATGGCCAACACAATCAGTCGTCATTAACAATGGTAATGTTCATATCTTCATTGTTGTAATGCTCTAATATAAGTCGTTAACAATTGTAATGATCATACTTTCATGCTGTATTCACAGAAACTACGTCTCCAACGCCCGAGATTGTTCAAATACATCAAACACGCTCACAAGCCAATGATGATGGTAATTTTTTTGATTATATTCATTCCACGGCCTATTTGGAACATGGGCTCATAAATAATTATACGATAGGTGACGATGAGGGCGTCATATTGGAGGAAGACTCCGAAGATGAGGAAGGTTACGTGTTCGCTGGACAGGTAATTTGGTCATGTTCCACGTCATCGCGTGTATATATTGTGCATGTTTTTTGGACTCATGTTGTTAACTACCATTTCAGAGGAGGACACCGATGAGGATGTCGAAATGGATGAGGTTGACGATGACTGTGTTTCAATTTCAAGTGTCCCAGATCCCTACGACATGGTGTACAGCAAAATCCCAACAGACACGCACATGCTAAAGCCCGTTGAGGACTGCAAACATTGTGGTGCAAAGAGGTTCGAGCATGAGTCCAAAGGGTTTTGCTGCCGTAATGGGAAGATCAACTAGCCAACCCAGATACACCACCCGAGCTCATGAGGCTTTGGACGAGTGCATACCCTGATGCTATGCATTTTCGTGACAACATCAGGTTTTTCAATGGGCATTTCTCGTTCACCTCACTGTACTGTCACCTTGATAGTGATACCACTAACACATCAAGGCATCCTATCTACACGTTCCGTGCCCATGGCCAAATGTACCACAACATACGGTCATTTGGCAGACAAGATGGTTTGGAGCGCAGTCACCTGGAGCTTTACTTCTATGATGACGACCCCAGTTTAGAGCACAGGTACCGTAGCTGCCGCAAAGAGCAGTGCGCAAAAGACAAAGATGTAATCACACAGCTGGCCAACATACTTCGTGGAAACCCATACTCTGAACATCTCCGAAGTATGGGACAGGTTGAGGATGTTGATGACTATCATATAACACTAAACCTTGACCAAAGGATGGATCAGAGAAGATACAATGCACCGACCACTTCAGAAGTAGCCGCTGTGTGGGTGGAGGGGAGCGAACGCCGAGACAGTTCGAGAATAGCGTCATCCTGCAAGGGAAGAATAGAGATATATATGGCATCCGGGTCCTATCATGGATGCTATGACGCATTGTCGTACCCTCTATTCTTCCCTAGAGGCGAACTTGGGTGGCATACCGATATCCCGAAGGAAGGTGTGCCTATGATACTGTTATGGGCAGCTCGTGCAGCTCGTCTAGCTCGTGGTGATAATGATGATGATGATGATGATGATGCAGGTTAGTGTTCAAATTAGTTATTACATGTGCAGTCCATACTTTGCAATATGATCTCCCGTTTACAACACCACTCATTTTCAATTCTCCGTGCAGCTTCTGGAGGCAGACTATGTGTGTCTGTGCGGGACTACTACTGCTACAAATTCCAGATGCGTCTGGGATATTCAACCCGATCCTCTATGCAAGCGTCTTTTCCAGCAGTTCGCGGTCGACACATATATCAAGATGAGAACCCGATTGGACTATATATGGGGTCATCAAGATACGATAAGGGGCGGACTTGTACCAAGGCTTAGTGGACAGCTTGCATGCTGTGAGGGTAGGGCGGACGCTGTTGGGAAGCGTACAGTGTTTGGCTACGTCATTTATCGGTGGTCCACGGGACAAGAGGCGTCGCTACATGGATGCTATGGCCTTGGTGCGGAAGTATGGCAAGCCAGACGTCTTCCTCACAATGACATGCAACCCAAATTGGGATGAGATCAAGCGCGAGCTCTACCCTGGTCAGACACCTCAGGATCGTCCAGACCTCGTTGTGCGTGTTTTTAGGGCAAAACTGGAGGAACTCAAGAATAAGTTGCTTCGGAAGGACATCCTGGGCAAGGTGAGGGCCTATGTGTATGTGGTGGAGTTCCAAAAGAGGGCCTTCCCCATGCCCACTTCCTGCTCATCATGGAGGGGCGATACAAGCTCACGTGCCCCGAGCAGTATGACCGTCTTATCTCAGCCGAGCTCCCAAACAAGAAGAAGTACCCAGAACTGTACAAGATGGTCGTGAAGCATATGATGCATGGCCCCTGTGGTGCTTTGAACCGTGATTGCCCGTGCACAAAGGGTCGTCCTGCTTGCAAGAATCACTATCCTCAGCCTTTCAACGCGGCTACCTTACAGGGCAAGGACTCCTACCCTCTATACAGAAGACGTGAAGATGGTCGTAAAGTAATGGTTCGAAAGGAATGGCTAGATAATAGGTGGGTCGTCCCATACAACCCTCACCTCCTGCGTCACTTCAATTGTCACATCAATGTTGAGGCATGCGGAAGCATAAAGGCCGTTAAGTACCTATTCAAGTACATATACAAGGGCCATGATCGGGCGTCTATTTCTATGAGCGAGGCTGACAAGGCAAATAGCAATGGAGACATAGATGAGATCAAACAGTATAGAGACGCGAGGTGGGTGACTCCTCCGGAAGCCTTGTGGAGGATATACGGCTTGAATTGAGTAAGAACTCGCCACCGTGATGCAACTGCAGCTCCATCTGCCAAACATGCACATGGTGTCATTCAAAAAAGGGCCAAGATATCCGACGAGTAGTTAACCATGAAGGTGCTGAGAAGTCAATGCTTACAGAGTACTTCGAGGCAAACAGATTACACGAGGAGGCTCGTTGTATCTTGTACAGGGACTTCCCCGAATGGTATACTTGGCAGACAGGTCAGAATAAATACTGGAAAAGAAGGTCACGAGACACGGGTGGACAGGTTGGAAGAATTGTGTCGGCTCATCCAGCCGAGGGGGAACGCTATTACCTGCGGGTCTTCTAAACCATGTCACTGGGCCACCTCCTACGATGACCTAAGGGCAGTTAATGGCGAGATCCTACCAACCTTTCGTGAAGCTGCAGAGAGAAGGGGTTGATCGAAGGGGACAACACATTGGATGAGTCCCTTATTGAATCTACATTGTACGAGATGCCATCATCTCTACGAAGGCTCTTTGCAACAATATTGGTATTCTGCGAGCCAAGCAATGTGCGCATACTCTGGGAGAAGCACTTGGAGGCAATGTCGGAAGACTATCGCCGCAACAATCCATCCAAAGTTGTAGTTGAGCAAATGGTTCTGATAGATATCAGGAATATGCTACAGTCAATGGGCAAGGACATAAAGTCATTTCCTCTTCCTAATATCGATGAGGAATATGACAGTGCCATCGGTGTGCCAAGGAGATCTTCGAGGAGTCCACCATCGAGCTCAACGCCGAGGACACAAATCTATCAGACTCACTTAATACGGATCAGAGGGCCGCATACGATGAAATTATGTCTGCTATTGATGGTGATGAGGGTGGTGTGTTCTTTGTGGATGGACCTGGAGGCACCGGGAAGACTTTTCTGTACAGAGCACTGCTCGCAACGGTACGCGGGCAGAAAAGATTGCTGTAGCAACAGCTACATCCGGTGTTGCAGCTTCCATAATGCCCGGAGGGAGAACAGCTCATTCACGGTTCAAGATACCGCTGAGCATTGATGATGGTGGGTTTTGTAGCTTCACTAACAGAGTGGGACTGCCAAGCTCCTACAGTCAGCTTCTCTCATTATTTGGGATGAGGCTTCCATGACAAAGAGACAGGCAGTTGAGGCGCTGGACAATAGTATGCGTGATATAATGAGCCAACTAGACCTGCCGTTCGGTGGAAAGACGGTTGTGTTCGGTGGAGATTTCAGGCAGGTCCTCCCTGTTGTCCGTAAAGGGTCGAGGGCTCAGATAATTGATTCGTCGTTACGTAGGTCTTACCTTTGGGATTGCATGCGTCACCTAAAGCTGGTACGCAATATGAGGGCACACAGTGACCCGTGGTTTGCGGAATACCTATTGCGCATCGGTGATGGTAAGGAGGAGACCAATGGTGATGGTGACGTCTGCCTTCTAGACGAGATATGTGTGCCGTGTACTGGGAAGGACACTGACCTTGATACACTAATAGACAATGTTTTTCCCAATCTCGGTGCTAACATGTCAGACCCAAACTACATCACCTCCAGAGCAATCTTGTCGACACGAAATGATTGCGTGGATAGGATTAATTTGAAGATGATCAATCGATTCCAGGGAGATGAGATGGTGTACCATAGCTTTGATTGTGCGGTGGACGACCCTCATAACTACTACCCATCTGAGTTCCTTAACACATTGACCCCTAATGGGCTGCCCCCACATGTGTTGAAGCTCAAGATTAATTGCCCTATCATATTGCTTAGAAACATTGACCCGCGAACGGACTTTGCAATGGCACGAGGCTGGTGGTTCGAGGATTCCAAAGGAATGTCATCGATGCAGAAATTGTGCTGGGCCAACATGCTGGAAAGAGGATCTTCTTGCCAAGGATCCCCCTTTGTCCCTCTGATGATGAGATGTTTCCTTTTCAGTTCAAGAGGAAGCAGTTTCCTATTAGGCTCAGCTTCGCCATGACGGTTAACAAGGCACAAGGGCAGACTATCCCCAACGCCGGTATTTACTTGCCCGAGCCGGTGTTCTCTCACGGGCAGTTGTATGTCGCACTATCTAGATCCACCGCTAGAAAGAACGTCAAGATTCTTGTCGTCGCGGATGCTGGCAATAAAAAAAAGAGCTCAGACGATAGCAAAAAGAAGAGTTCAAATTACAGCAAAAACAAGAGCTCCGATTGTCCTGCTGGTACGTACACGAGGAACATCGTCTATAGAGAGATCCTTACATCATAGGTGAGAAATTTGGCACTTATACTTTCAGTAATCATACTTTTGTCTTTTTTAATTATGCATACTTATATTTAGAATTTAACTTGTTTTGTGCAGATAAACTCCATTGTGGTAATCATGTGTTACTGAGAGAAACCAGACCAGTTGGTGTTTTCCTAACTAACACTATTGCGTTTACGAGCGCTACAATCTCCATGTAGCTATTTACTTCACTTGAAATATTCACTTTATGACAGGACATGTTGCGATGCAATATGGAAACTTCTTGTATGATTTTTTATCTGTTTTACGGATTTATATATATTTACTGTTCAAATAAGCTCTTCATTTTTGTGTGTATGGTCAAACAATGCACTTCAAATAATTAAGTTGTTGTCCCAAGAATATTTTTGTCGGAGCACGCCGTGTACGCGCGTGGCACCGGCGACTCGCGTCTTCTACTCGGAGTCTACGTCGACGACCTGATCGTCACGGGAGCACACACGCGGGAGATTGCCAAGTTCAAGCGCGAGATGATGAGCACGTTCCAGATGAGCGATCTGGGGCTACTGACTTATTACCTCGGCATTGAGGTGAGTCAGTCTGCTGGCCGGATCACACTGTCTCAGTCAGCATATGCCGGCAAGGTGCTCGACAAGGCTGGCATGGCGGAGTGCAAGGCAGTGCACGTCCCGATGGAAGCACGGCTCAAGCTCAGCAAGGAGAGCAGCAACCCGCCAGTCAACGTCACCCACTACCACTCTATTGTCGGCAACCTGCGCTACCTCGTCCACACTCGGCCTGACATCGCATTCGCCGTGGGCTACGTGAGTCGATTCCGACGGAGCACCTCAGCACCGTCAAACACCTCCTGCGCTACATCTCAGGTACGCCCGCCTACGGTTGCGTCTACGCCAAACACGGCGAGGGGGACGTGCCTCGTCGGGTACGGCGACTCCGACATGGCCGGTGACATCGACGACCGGAAAAGCACCACCGGCGTTCTCTTCACACTCGGAGGATGCCCGGTGACATGGCAGTCACAAAAACAGAAGGTGGTGGCGCTATCTTCATGCGAGGCGGAGTACATTGCTGCAACGACGGCGGCATGCCAAGCTGTCTGGCTCGGCCAGCTCCTTGGCGATCTCCTCGACAAGAAAGACGAAGCTGCTACCATCTACATCGACAACAAATCAGCAATCCAGTTGTGCAAAAATCTGGTTTTCCACGACCGGAGCAAGCACATCGAGACGCGTTTCCATTTCATCCGGAATGCGTGACGGCTGCAAGGTTGCTGTCGAGTACATCGGCACTGAATATCAACTTGCAGACGTACTGACGAAGTCACTTGGGCGCGTTCAATTCCTGAGTCTACGGGCAAGGATCGGTGTCATCAACGTCATGTAAACGAGCTAGAAGTTAGTCGGAGGTAGGGACATGGAATTGTGAAACGGTGGTTGCGGGGCTGCACCTGTGTGTGTAGTGCGTGTGATTTAAGTTTTAGGGCATAATCCAGCCTCAATGTCTCATACTCTTATTTCATATTAAATGGACCAAGCATTGAACATGCAGACTGGTATACAGGCAACGTCATGAATTCTTCAGTCCCTAAAAACCAACCAGGCCCGATATATGAGCTAATCCATGGAGAAAAACCATACAAAAAATATCTAGGGAGTATCAGAAATGGAACAACTCCGTAAACCCGTGAGTCTGTGATCATATTGAATCGAGTGAACAAGCAACACAGTGAAGGCTGATCTTGTGATGTACACTGGAACATGGAAACACAGCCAACAGACAGAATCTACAGGACAAAAATCGCAGACCACTATATCCCACCACCAGTGCAATCTGTGGTCCTCAAGAGGCCTATCGTGTGGCAGCACATCCTGCTCTCTTGTTACATGTGAAGCGTACTCCTCGAATCTCTGGACACGCACTCTGCTGTACGCATCGATATTCAGATGCGAAACCAGGAAGAGCTCTACCTCCGCGACCAACCGCGCTGCTCGGCCAAGGAGGAATGGCCTAGCAGCGTCAGAGAGCAAACTCCTGAACTCCTCCATTTTCTCCAGCGAAATCTTCTTTGAAGCGTGTTCCCATTCTTGCCTTTTCATGAAAGACTCGATCACGCCGTGAATGTGGTAAACTATGGCATCAACGTTTTCATCCTGCAGAACAAAAGGTTACTATGAATTGCAAGCAAACGACAACAATTCTCCAACACTGGAGAAGAATCTCAACATAACTTAACATGAATAGCTGAAAACTGCAAGCATGATGCTAAAATGTAATCTGGAATTTACCCTTTGGCCCTGGTGAACGAGTAACGGTAACACAAAATTTTGAAGCATTACAGATAAGAAGAGAAGCCCTAGGATCCAGAGGAAGTACAAATAAGGATATTCAACCATCCTAGCACCAATATGTACTAATGGGATGCTTCAAATTCATTTTCTTTTAAAGAAAGGTAGGTGGAATACTCGTGCAGTGAAACTTGAAAGTGCAAGTACGATTCTTCTGAGCTATGGAATAATTGTGTTGCTAATACGTAGCACCGTACCAGGCCCTTAAAGAAATCTCCTGTCTCAGCCAAGCTTCAAGCCAAATGTTCTTCCGGAGATACCTCTGTTGTTTCCAGTATTGCTGCACACTGTAAGTATTGTCTGGAATCTCTGTTCAACTCAACAAAGTTCAGTCTTAGAAAACAGACGAGGTTCATTGAGGTTTGGTATTAATTCTGAAACTAACACAATACCTCTCGTGTTATAGAATTGTGATATCAACTCGTGTGCATCTGAAAGATGTCTGTACCATAAGAAAAGCGAGATTAATACACTTACTCATACTTGTAAGAGAAAGTTTTAGTTTACAATCAGAAGAGTGAAACTAAACGGTCTCCATCGCAGCAAACAAATAAATGTCCGCTCATGAATACTGACTGCAAATGCAGCTATGCACAATGAGATTGAGATCGAGATTGACCTCTTCCCAGGTCCTTCTATGTAACGCCGCTGAAATGATTCACCATCAAAGCATGAACTATAGATAAATTCTCGGTCTGCAAACATCAGGATACAGATGATTAGGACCAGGGCTAAGTCTCAGACAAAACACAAGCTGGTTAAGTTCACAGATATAGTTCATTGTACTAATCAATAGGAAAAAAGGTTCTAAGACTTGCAGCACCAAATAGTAGTTGCTCATAATGCTTCCACGTCTAAGCTTTTCCAGAAAATACTTGAACCAGCTTTTCCAGAAAATACTTGAACCTAATTTCCCAATCTCCAACAATGAAATTTTATCTCCTCCAAAAGCATTGTCTTCGTGAATGAATATTTTGGGGGTGGGCCAACCAATTTCGTTCTTAACAGTACATTAAGACTAATCAAACTTACTCCAACTTTTCCCTAAGGCCCGTTTGGAAACTTTGTAAAACTTCTGCAATCTACTACTGCACCGAAACACTTATTTGGAAGGAGTGATCTCTTTCCTAACAACCGATAATGCATTGGGAGAGAATAAATCATACCGAGCTTGCTGCCGATCTTAGAGCAACTCCTGGCCTTCCCTCCCGCCCGCCAACTCCGAGCGCGCCGCTGCCCTGTTGAGGTTGGTTCCCGCCCGTCTCTGCTCCCCTCCCTCCTCGTTAGCCGCCATTGTTTTCTGCTCCTCTGCTTGTCGGCCCGCCGGCACATGCCGCACCCCCGGCCGCAGCTCGCCCTGCCGCTCGCAACCCGCCCGCAGCCCGCATGCCGCCCAGCCCACGTCGCTCCAGATCTGGGAGCGGCGGCGCAGCCCAAGCCGGTCCCAAATCTGGCAGTGGGTGTGCCGGCGGAGGGGGCGCCGGGGGAGGGAGGGCGCTGCGGGAGGAGCTAGGGAGAGGGAGCTCAGGCGAGGGGGCTCAGGCGAGGGGGCCGCCGGCGGAGGTGCAGCGTCCGGGAAGGGGCTGCGTCTGCGGAGGGGGGCTGCAACGGCGGACGGAGCGCCGGCAAGGGGAAGCTGGGAGGGAGGGCGTCAGTGGGGTGCGACGGGTGCGCCGGCGGCGAGGGTTTTGGAGTGGGGTTTGGTTGCTGGTGCGTGGAGCGGCGGCGGGGGAGGGTGCGCCGGGTAGGTCAGGTCAGTTTGGGTGGTTTTGTGAGATGTCAGGTGGGTCAGGTCGGGTTGGGTCGAGCATGAGAGCTTCCGGGTGCAGGGTGTTGGACAACGCCCAACAGACAAACAGCAGCTAGAATTTTCTATCTCCTCTTTTTTCTTCATTCCATTCTTGTGCGTCTCGGCTTCTTATATAGTTTTCTTGATTTGTTCATAAAGCTTTACTTCTGTCTATGTTGTTATAGATGGGTTTGAATGAGATTCAGACAGAAAATGCCACTGCTATTACTTTTACTAAAATGAAGGAATACATCATGTCCTTCCCTAGCAAAACCAAGTTGGTGCATATCTATGACACAACCTTGACAGGTGGAGATTTGAAATGTCTTTTAGAAGACGAGATATGGGTGGACAGCGAGGTCAGCTAAGATATTTTCTGATAGTCATACTTACGTACATCAAGAATGTCTAATTTATTTGTTATTGTTTCTATTATAGGTCATAAATGCATACATTTACTGCCTAAGGGTCCAAGAAAATCTATATTGTAGAGCGGGTGCACGTGTATTCTTAGATAATACATATGATTCTGGAATACTGAAGCGAGATGGTAAAATTCCCATAAGCCCAGAGAGTCATCCCCACATCGTAGAAAAGGTGCTTAATTATCTACAACATGACATGGTTAGACTAATTTTCTACCTATGCTTCTATCATTTATTATCTCTTTGTTTACTTAGCCGGGGCTACGACTTACATATTTTGTGTGTCAGTTGTTCATTCCAGTCAATATGACCAGAAGCCATTGGTATCTATCTGTTGTCAATATCAAACAACGCGAGATACAGGTACTCGATTCCCTTGGTTCTCAATTGAGCCGGGCCGACCTACATCTTACGGTAAGATTTTACTATATCTTTACTTGAAATTCATAGATTTAGTTTTGACCTATATTATCATACTTGTTTTTTTTCATTAACAGCTTAAGGGGCTTGAGACGCATATAACGATTGCTTCTCAGATGAATGAGTTTAACAAAGGTGCTTGGCCAGATCTTCACATAACTACATGGCCAGTAGTGGAGTATATTCAAGATCCAATTCAATCCGATGGGTATGCCAAAAACCATCACATGAGCAAATGCGAATGAGAACAACAGTAAACATTATTGATTATTATTCAACAATTCCTTATGTTTGCTGATTAATGTACACAATGTTTTTTTTAAATCATGTAGCTCATCTTGCGGCTTGTTCATGCTGCAATTCATGGAACACTGGACAGGACACAATCTATCAAATCCTGTTACACAGGTATTCGTTAAGGATCACAAAAGTGTATTGCATATCAAAATTCAACGTTGCAATAAATTAATTGTAATTACTATTTTGCAGGAGGATGTCAAACCCTTTAGGCAGAAAGTAGCTATAATTCTGCATGAATCGGATCTGAACGACATAAAAGGAACTCCGCAGTACCATCATCAAGCAGACGATAGCGGAGATACTGACGGTGTTGAAATATTGGACCCGACACCTGCCATGTTTGTGCCGAGAATTGACTCGGAACTGAACACAGTAAAAGGTAGTCCAAGGTATGAACGTATCGATGATAAAGAAAAAATATTGGAAGATTTAGTTTTGCAGAGTCCTGTCAAGCAAATCAAACGATCAAACTCATCCGACGGAACTAAAGACCGGTCATCAATATGTCCCCTTTCCATTCCCGTCATGCCGATGAGCGCACATGAGTTAGAAGGCGAACTTTGCAAATATATCATGTTAATAGATGATGCCAAGTGTTTGGAGTAAGTCACTTTTGTTAAAGAACATATGTAGTGTTAATATACATTTTTCTGATGTCATTATGCTTAACTCAATTGATGATTGTTTTATAGGAAAGAATGGGTGCGAAGCTCCAAGCCTTACCCAATTAGTTTAAGTCTAAAAAAACTACAGGACACACTAAAGATGGACCAGCCTATGGACACAGATTGTTTCAACATGGCCGTACGGATACTCGCATGCGATGAGCTCCAACTGTTTAGAGAGACTCAATTTCACTACATGGACCTAACATTTTGCGTAAGTTACTACAATCACATATCACTCTTTTCATCATGCTTCTAAACTTTACTTTTATCTCAGACGATGTCCGATGTCGCACGAGACCCAAAGCGTCGTGTAAAATTTGATGTTCAATCACTGGCAAAATTATTTGATAGTTGGCCTCAGATAAACTACGATATCTCATCATGCAAGTTGGTAAGTTTGGTTCCCTTGTTCATTGGTGTCGTGATTACGTATTCTTAATGCCTTCATGCAAGTTGGTAAGTTTGTTTCCTTTGTCCATTGGTGTCGTGATTTACGTCTTCTTAATGCCTACCTCTTGCAGATTCTATTACCATATGCTTTCCTTAGCCATTTCATGCTCTTCATCTTCGACCAAGATGCCAGATCTGTCTCTATATTGGACTCTCTTCCTATACCGGCTGAACTTATAAATACTCCAGTCATGAGATATATACTTAAATTTCAAAGGATTTCAATTTACCTTAACCTTGCTCTCGAAGTAGCACAACCTGGTTGGAATGATGATATTTATTTGTGGCGTCGTATATTACCGGTTGGTGTTCCAAAAAACCCAGACAGGTGATTCGCTCTGAAAAAATCACTAGGAATATTTAATTTAATTTTTCTACTCTGATTTAATTTTTCTACTCCAAAAGTAACAATCATCCATCTACAGGAACATGTCTGGTTATTTCGTTATAAATTTTATGCGTTCGTGGAATGGTGAAGAACTAGATACACCAGTTTGCATAGTTAGTATTCTCTGTTGCACATTCCTATATACTTTTGCATGAGCCCTGCATGACAATGATATATAATGCACATGCAGGATGGTTACAAACTGAGGAAGCGGTTTTTGGTAAACCTGCTCAAGTACAATGAGAACGAATCTGAAGACAACATCCCTCATGTTGTACGAGAAATTCTCAAGCGCATCAGGACATTAGTTTACTAAGATACAAGAAGCACCGTGACAGCATATAGCAAGAAGCTAAGAACGCCATGCTTGTTAGTTATCTCGTGATGTCATGTACAGATGTGTTGTCTAATGGAGTTGGCCCGTAACAAAGTATCTATTTTCTAACCTAATTTTAAAGTGCAACTGAATCCAAAGTTTCAAAGTATTAACTAGCTAAATTGTTAAATTACAATATTTGTTTTTTCAGTTTGGGATTGTTCTGATGCATGGTATAGCTTGATATGGTTCTGGTGCATGGTGCATCACCTATACAAATAGTAGTTGCCCCTTTGGCATTAATCTTGATTCTTATACCTTATATTTCACTGCTGGTTGCCCAAGTGGATATTTCTGGTGCATGGTGCATCACCTGGCAGGATGCTGTTTACTCCCTTTGTCTATCATTCTAAGGCGCCTAAGGATTTCATATTTGTCCACCATTCTAAGGCGCCTAATGAAAATGGACGCGATTCTTCCGTCCGTGCCCCCGTCGCCCTCATCCTGTCGCCCTCCCCTCGCCTTGATCTAGCCAAGATTAATTGCATGACGACGCTTCGTGTTTCTCGTCAGTTACTCCATTTGTACGTCATGGATAGCTTGTTAGAGGAAGCCACCACGGAGAGTTGAAGAGCTTGGCAAAAGATGAAGCAGACTACCAGCACAGAGCTCGGCCACAACAACGTCACGACCATGGTCGTGGAGCGTGGCCAGAGCGATTTCACGGTCACCGTCGCAGAGCACGGACATGGCGAGTGCCGCGACGCCAGCTTATCAGTCGAGGAGCCCCTCGCCGATGGTGCAGACTATCTCGACGGTGCATATGGCCATGACTCCCTCGACAACGATGTGCTGATCGTGCACTCCAGCGATGTCGATGTAGACTCGCTCGAAGGCGTGTACGTCCCTGATTCACTAGACAGCAAATTAAGAGCAACAAAATCAAATTAAGAGTCTTACTTGTACCACCATTTGCATGAATATTAGGGACCATCTCTTCAACAGGTGTGTCCTCATTTCTAGCCGATTCATGTACTAAATCTGCTGAAAACAAGATTTAGAATCTTCTCAGTATAGTAAACAACAAGAACTGCTAGAACAAAGCAGTTTTACAGGTCAAAACCAAAAAACTGAGCAGCTTGAACAGATTCTAGATTAGCAAAATGAAAAGTATGCAAACAGACTTTACACATGCAGAGCTTGTTATTCGATGTCTGACAACAACAAGATCTTCTGGAACAATGCGGTGACTGCGGCAACCAATAAATATTTTTCATATCTATTGGTATTGAGATTTCTTTAATTAATGTTTTTCATAGCTCCGTAGCAACGCACGGGCACCCTACTAGTATATTTAAAAAAAACGGAGAGAGCTTTATAAATTAAGAAACCAATAGTGCAATCAACCAAGAGCAGGAAAGAGTACTACCTTGTAAGAGCCTCATCCTATCCCTTATAGCTATATTTGGGGATTTAGAGAAAAAAACAGGCTCCAACTGGTCCCCCATCTCCTCCCCTATCCACCAGCATCCCCTATCTGTTCCTCCCCAGACCCCAAACCTAGGGGACGCGAGTCCATCCCCGATTGAGCAACCGTTGGCCCTCCCGTCACGAAACGAGGCTCGACCCAGGAGCAGCTCCGTGCCTCGTCGCCGCTGTCCCAGCGCCGCCTCGAGTACTGCCGGCGCCGCGACCCGAGCAGCAGGACAACGCCGGTGCCACCGTTAGTCTCCTCTCCCTCCCATCCCCTCTCCGCCGCGCTCGTCCCGCCGTTCCCCACCACGCTCGCTCCTCCCCCTTGTTCCCCGCCGCGCGTCACCGGAAGAGCAGATCCGGAGGAGCAGCACGCCGTGCCGCCTCCGTCCCCTCCTTCTCCTCGCGCTGCCGCCACCGCCTTCGCCTCCGCCTGCAGCCGCCTCCGCCCGCAGCTGCCTCCGCCCGTAGCCGTGACGTCGCTGCCTGTAGTGGATGGGGTCCGTCGGATCCCGTCGAGGCCGAGGGGTGTGAGTGCGGGGTTAGCGGCGGCCGGATCCGCCGTGGTAGTGCCGTTCGTGGTGGCGACGTGGGGTGGAGGGGACAGACAGGGAGTGGGAGGGGAAGGGCAGGGGCCGAAGGAGGGCTGCGGGCTGAGAAAGGAAGCGAAAATCATAGTTCGCGGTGCACCGTGCCAGCGGTTAATTCCGACATCACTCATCCTGTGGGCCCCATCCCTCTCTTCTTACCCTTATCCTCTCTCCCTCCTCCTTTTCTCCACCGCACGCAGCTCCTCCCGTGCCGCTCCCGCCCGTCCGCCCGTCCGCCGGTGCCGCTCCGGCCCGCTGCCACTCCCTCCCGCCCCTGCCGCCCGTCCGCCCGTGCCGCTCCCTCCCGATCCATCCTCTCTCTCGCCAGCCCTCGCCGCCACCGTTCCCCGTCCGTCTTCCTCCCGCCGGCGCCGCCGTCCTCCACCCTAGAGCCGCCCCGCCGCCAGACCCGAGCTCCTCCCCCGCCGAGCCCCCTGGATCTGCTCTTCCCATGCCGGCCGGTGCCGCCCTCCTCCACCATAGCCGGCGCCGAGGCCCCTCCTCCCCTACCTCCAGATCTGCTCGCCGGCCCCTCCCTCTGCTCGCTGCCCCTCCCTCCACTCGCCGCCCCTCCCGTCGCTGCCGAGGTCCCCGAGGGCTAGGGGTTCCAAAAAATTGGGTTGAAAGCTTTTAGAAATCAAGTCGGAAGTTGTGATTTTTGGGATTTTTTGTGTCAATTTTTGCATCAATTTCATTTTTGTGTGATTGAAAGTTTGATTTGTTGTAGTAGGAAGCTTGCGGTTGAATTAGTAGAAAGCGAAAGCTCCAATTCTCGTAGCAGGAAGTTTTGCATGTGCTAATTGAAAGCTCCAACGTTTTCTAGTAGGAAGCTTGTCACGAATTTTTGCTTTGATTTGTTAGTAGAAAGTTGTTATCAATCTAGTTGGAAGCTAATTTTTTTGGTGTAAAAGTGTTGAATCCAGAGCTGGGCAAAGGAGCAGAGATGGCGGGGGGTCATTCCGACAGCCACTGTAGGGCTGTCTGAATTGACCGCTGTAGCAATCGACCATAAATTACGGGGGCCCGAAAGGAAGATGAGGGAGGAGTGGTGGTGCGTGGTGGTGAGGAAGAAGAGGAGTAGCTAGGATGCTTAGGTTTTTTAAAATGAACAATTTGTAGATGTTAATGCTGAACTGAAGCTGCAATTTCGTTGATTTTCGCAGTATATGTGTGTGTTGATCTCTCTAATTTCCCTCTCTTTGATTTACTATCAAATAGCACTCTAGTATGGATGGATACATTAACTTAATTATTCCAGCACCAATGCTCCAAGACTTTATTTGTAGATGTAATTGGTATAGCAAAGGTATCTATATTTGTGAGTGTTTAGGCATGTTAAATTGTAGGCCATTTGGGTACTGATTACGATAGAATTTATTTATAGATGCTAAAGAGTAACTATTTGTAGTATTTGAATACCTTATTTTAATTTTGTGAATGCAATTAACAGCTATGGATGGACACATTAACTTATTAAGGGACACAATGCGGCTTTGTGGGATGAAAGTCAAATTTGTAGCCCACTTGAGGAGCAACAATCACGAAGTGTAAGAGTGGTTCCGTCTGCGAAATCAAGCAATAAGAGATCAAGAAATTTTAGCGAGAAGGAAGACAACATGTTGGTGTCGGCATGGCTAGAAATCAGTATGGATGCAGTACATGGAAATGAACAATGGGAATACCTACTGGAAGAGAATTTATGAGTTCTTCCACGAGCACAAGGACTTTGAATCAGATTGTAATCAAAGTTCTCTCACGCACCGTTGGGCTATCACTTGACGAGAAGTTAGCAAGTTCTATGGATGTCATGAATGGATTCTGAATAGGAGGCAAAGCGGGATATCAGCAAAAGATAAGGTATATACATCTCCTCTTCAAATTATTTTTGACTTCATACATGCAAATGATAAGACATACTCTTTTGTATAGATTGTTCAGGCAATGGAAGTGTACAAGTCCGAAGAGAAGAACGCGTTCAGCCTGTTGCATTGCTAGAATGTGTTACAGCTCCATCCAAAGTGGACTGAAACCTTATCTCAGAAGGAAGTGAAGAAAACCTCGAATGCAAGTCCGGGCTCGTCTACTCCTGGAACCAACTCTAGTCGGTATGATGATGGAGCAGAGGAACAAACTCTAGAAAGTGAGCACATGGAAAGGCCTCTTGGTAGGAAGGGGGAGAAAGAATGACAATGACGAGGTAAAAGTTCTAGCTCTCCAACTAATAATATTTACATGGATGCGTTAGAAAATCTGTGGTCAAAGAAGAAAGAGGTGGAGGACACAAAAAAGCTCAATAGAAAAGAGCGTTATGATCGAAGATATGCCTTACAAGTAGAGAGGAATGCAACTGAACTAGAGGATTGCAAATGAGACAAGATTGATTGAAATAAGGGAGAGAGAGCTAGAGTTCAGGAAAAGGTTAGAAGATGAAAGAATTATGAACATGGATCTTAGTTCTATGAGTGGGCCATAACAACAATACTATCTTAGCTGCAGAATGAAATCATATCTCGACGGTCGGGTTGAGCTATGATCATTATTTGTTTGTACTATTATGTTATTTTGTGCTTTGAACTAATGTGTTGTACGAACTATTTTGTTGTATGGATTATTTAGTTTCCATGATGTATTGCTTGAAAATAATTGCACACATTATCGTATAATATTATAATTGCATACATAACTAAAACAGTACAACTTTGCATAATTAAAAACACTACAACTCTTACATAAATAAAAGCACTACACCCTTGCATAATTAGAAACAGTGCAACCCTTGCATCACATGATAGCACTACACGATACCGACTATATTATTAGTATTGCATACACACTTAAGAACACTATATCCCTTCATGATGTTGCCATAGGTGCTTGACTAGATCATTTTGTAACTGGGAGTGAGTTTGCCTATTACAGATGTCATGATGAGTTTGAATGAACTCAACCAACTCAGGCGTATGCTCATGAGAAACTATCACCCTTTCTTCCACACGGTCGTAATTGAAGTCTTGCAAACTTTCCTCCCATTCATCTTCAATTATAATGTTATGCATGATGACATAAGTTGTCATAATGTGCCAGAGTGTGTTTTGATCCCAAAATCGAGCTAGTCCACGAACAATGGTGAAACGTGCTTGTAGAACTCCAAAGGCTCGTTCCACATCCTTTCTAACAGCTTCTTGAGCTTGGACGAAATGTTTCTTCTTATTGCCTTGCAGAGCCGTTATGGTTTTCATAAATGTGGCCCATTTAGGATATATGCCATTTGCAAGGTAATACCTCATTATATAATTGTGACCATTGATAGTATAATTCACTTTTGGAGCTTGCCCTTCGACTAGTTTTGTAAGAAAAGGGAACGATGAAGCACATTAATATTATTGTTCGACCCTGGTAAACCAAAGAATGCATGTCAAATCCAAAGTTCTTGTGAAGGGGGAGAATTGCAGGTCTCAATATAATCCCAGGCTGAAAACAGAACTTCACCACGGTAGTTTCTCACAATCGTCCCTAGCCCTCCCTGGCCGGAAATAGGATCAAAAGCAGCAACACTCACTTTCACCCACGCTGAAGGGTGAGCCACCCATTTGATATCTGAACGTTTTTTGGGTATAGCTTCTGTTGTAATGTGCCGAGCCAACACCCACCTTTTGCTTCACTTTCAACCTGCCCACTCACTCGACCTATATTTGCAAAAGTTGCAATGTAGTTCTCCAGAAATCCACCGATACAGTAATGGGCAAATCCCCCTTCTCAAAAATACATCATTACGATGATGCTAGGCTCTTCAAAAGAGAAACAGCAACCGGGTTCTCATGGACTCGTCCATACTATCCAGAAGGATGAGCAATCAAGACGGGCCTGAATTTGCAAAGCATTTTTCATCAGGTAAATCCCAGACCATTCTCAAGGCGTCACGAAGAGCACGAGCTCTAGTGCACGCAATCACGGCATGAAAACCATCCTCCACTTCAGAGACGCAAATAGAACAAGTCCCGAGATGTGGCCAGGGTGCGTCCCCACCTACTCTTTTGAACTCCCAAAGCATCAGTAGCTAGGCGCCATGCAAACACTCACCTTCTGCTGTACTTTTGCTGTCCAAATTAAACTCCACATCTTCTTTTCACCCCCTGCACTAGAACTGCACTGACCCCTCAAAGATAAACGCTGCTGTTCACGGAGAGCAAGCCGCTGCACGCTACGAACAGTAAACAGACCATTTTTCTCATAATGCCAGTCAACATCCGCCTTACAAAAACAAACAAAAAAAGGTCCGTGCCTGTGAAACACGAGATAGTGAAAAACATGGATAACTATGGTAAAACAGTAGCCAAATCAAAGAACCAATGTGGCATCGTTCTTCTTTGGTTTTCTTCTTTTGCACAGTTACGAATCAGTGATTGAGACCGAGAGAACGCACCATGGAACAAAGCATGAACAGGGATGTGGCGTGGCGTTGCTGACCCACTCATTGACTACGAGTATTCGCGACGTCGAATTGAGACATATATTCAATCATCGCAGGCCCTTTATATTCTGACGCTACTTGGCACACTGTCAAGCTAGCTGCACAAACTGACGCAAAAATATTGTCCCTTGCACCATACAATGGTTTTAATGGATTATTACACCTCTTTATTTTGTTTCCTATTGACTAGAGAATGAGGAACACTTCGACTACAGTTAAAGCTTAGGCTTATTATCCCTGAATAACCAAAAGAAGTCAACGCTAGCTCTAGGATCTAAATCAAGATGGATCTGAGGCTTCTCGTCTCGGTCATGACACATTCATGGTCGAATAGAGCAGAGACCACGGTGACACCTTTGAGGTTTGGGAGGCCAAACTCCATCACTGAACCTGCATTTGTCGCGTTGATGCCACTGATGGCCACCACAGGCAACTTTGAAGCCAAGCAAACGGCCTTCAGCCCTTCAAATCCCAAGGTGGGATTGTTCGCCTTCATGGTGGTTGGAAAGACACCGCCGCAGCTGATGTAGCCCGCCCCATCATTCCAGGCCTGCTCGGCTTGAGCAGGAGTCTTGCACGAGACACTCGATGATTTTTGTCAGTCCTAGGAGCTCCCGCACCTCCCGTGCTGAAATGTCTGATTGCATGCCAGGGGAATGTCTACCCGGTCGTTGATCAGCACTGGAACTCCACTGGACTTGCAAATCTCCATGCAAACCTTGGCAGCATCCAAAAACTCACGTGATTCAGCATCTTTTTCTCTGAACATTAGAAACACAAAATACATTAGAAAATATAATAAGAGAACACATCACATGCAAAATCGTGATTGTTTCCAAGAAACAGACCTCAATTGGACAATGGTGGCGCCTCCTTCAACGGCAGCTTTCACGACATCTCTAATTGAATGGCCCCACTTTTTATTCATCCTAGAATCTGTCACTGCATACAGGAAGAGGTAGTCTGGATTGTACCGTTGCTCTGACCCAATATAGTATGGAGGACATTTGAGTCTGAAAAGGTGGTCGAAAGGGCCTTGAGGTCCATTTCCAATGATAAGGTCTTTACTGTCATGAAGAGCAGATGCCACAAAGTTCTTTGCGGCTTGCAGAGTTCACATATACGATAATAAGAGAACGTAAGACTACTGTTTTCAACAGGGGGCCTGAAAATATAAATATAATACCTGTCAAGAAAACCATTAGGCACAGATTAGCCATGCAATCTGATTAAGCGGCTAGGGATTAAGTCCTAAGGACATTTATGCATGGTTATTCTGATAAGTCTGATGATATTTACATTATTCTCGCATGTATAAACATTATTGTGCACAAAATCGCAGCTCTTACAAAAGAGCAAGTTCTGAACAATATGTCAAAACAGATAAGTTAATGGTCCACAGTCTACAGGTGATATGCCTAGTTACTAATCAAGGTGCCCCATCAATAAAAGTGTGCTACAATATCTCAAGTAATATCTCAATAAAGGTGCCCCACCAGTGACATACTAATTTTCAAAATCTCGGTGCAGAAGAATCACCTCATATATTGAGAGCTTCCTTAGGTAGCAACTTTTGTAGCACAAAAACAGTTTCAAGTAAGATAGCTACAACGTCATGATTAGAAAATTTGTTTCAAATCTATGCCGTATTAGTTGACAAAGAATTAGTTTCCTAGTGGCAGCATACAGAGGATGGAGAACCCAATCTTTTGTTTGGTAAAAATCAAATAAACATATACTTGTTGCCTTAGCTTCTTTACTGTATGAAGACGGGAAGAAGCTTGCAGATTGGCAGCACATTGAAGGTATCTGCGGGGTGAGGTGTCCGGGAAGCAGCGCGGTCAGCAGAGGCGCAGCCGGTGGAGGCTCGCGGCGCCGGGGGCGGAGTCCAGCGGAGGCTCGCGGCGGCGGCGGCGGAGGAACCCTAGAGTCGCGCGGCCTGACCTGCAGGTTTGAGAAGAGCTTGGCCGCTAGGGCTCGGGCGCACGCCTTCTCTGAGTTGCATTCCCTTCCGCGGCCCGTTAGACACGGCAGCACTGATTTGACGAGTCTTTCTTTGGTTTCCTGTGGTTCGGCGTATTGTACTTTCTAAAAGAATTAAGAAACCAAGTTAACACAATCGAGGACTTAAACACGCAGGAAGGAGCACTATCTTACAACACCCACAACTTAACTGTCTCCTACCTAATTATGCAAGAGCACGAGACACCTAGTTTTCCTCACGTTTCGTATGTTGTACACTCATCTCCGGCCATAATTGCATCAGCCAGTTTATCTCTTTGACAGCATACCAAAAATAGGATCAATCCATCTTCTCAGCAACAATAGTTTGACAGTCCGATTCCAAAATTAAAGGGCCTGTAATTATGTGCGCAATGTGCCTATGTGCCGCAGTGCACGCCTATAGTTCAGCCTCTTCTGGGGAATTGCAGATCTCAATATAATCCCAGGCTGAAAACAGAACTTCACCACCGTAGTTTCTCACAATCGTCCCCAGCCCTACCCGGCCGGAAATAGGATCAAAAGCAGCATCAACACTCACTTTCGCCCGCGCGGAAGGGGGAGGCACCCATTTGATGTCTGAACGTTTTTGGGTATCGCTTCTGTCGTAAGGTGCAGAGCCAACATCTGCCTTCTGCTTTCACATCAACCTGCCCACTCGCTTGACCTAAATTTGCAAAAGTCATTCGATGTCTGAACGTTTTTGGGTATCGCTTCTGTCGTAAGGTGCAGACCCAAATCTGCCTTCTGCTTCCCTTTCACATCAACCTGCCCACTCGCTTGACCTAAATTTGCAAAAGTTGCAGCGTAGGTCTCCACAAAACCCACCGACACAGTAATGGGCATCTCCTCCTTGTCCAAAATTACATCATTACGATGATGCCAGGCTCTCCAGAAGAGAAACAGCAACCGCATTCTCATGGACTCGTCCACACTATCCAGAAGGACTAGCAATCAAGACGGGCCTGAATTTGTAATGCATTCTTCATCAGGTAAATCCCAGACCATTCTCAAGGCGTCATGAAGAGCACGAGCTTTAGTGCACGCAATCACGGCATGAAAAACCATCCTCCACTTCAGAGCCGCAAATAGAACAAGTCCGGATATGTGGCCAGGGTGCGTCTCCACCCCATTCTTTTGAACTCCCAAAGCATCAGTAGCTTGGCGCCATGCAAACACTTCTGCGGTACTTTTGCTGTCCAAGTTAAACTCCTCATCTTCCTTTCACCCCCTGCACTAGAACTGCACTGACGGACTGACCCCTGAAATAAAAACGCTGCCGTTCATGGGGAACAAGCCGATACACGCTACGAACAGTAAACAGACCATTTTTCAGTCATCGCAGGCCCACTCATTGACTACGAGTCTTCGCGACGTCGAAGTGAGAAATATATTCAATCATCGCAGTCCCTTTATATTCTGACGCTACTTGGCATACTGTGAAGCTAGCTGCACAAGTGTCTGATCAAGGTTTGCTAAGCTCGTTTAAGTGATGGCCGACGGCGGCGGCGGCAGAGAGCACCGCGTCCGGATACCGGCTCACGGCGCCGGGCAAGGCAAGTCCACCACACCTGAAAAGCGGCTGAATTGCTTCGTTCGCCTTGTCGCTTTGATCGAGAGGGTGGGCAACGCCCTGGGCACGTTGGCCTTCACCTGGGCAACCGTCGTCCTACTCGGCGGCTACCCGGCGGAGCTCCGTGACGATGATTTCTGGATTGTGACGGCCATTGTCTTCCTAGAGGCCGCGAGGTATGCGACTGAGTACTTAGCACTTTAGCACTCAAAACTTAATCTCTACTTTAGTGAAGAATCAAGCATACTGCTATAAATCAATGTCATCAAAGCTTAGTTATAGAGCTTGAACCGTCCAAACTAGAAGTCAATATGATTGCTATTCAAATTATGGAATTTTAGTTTTTCTCTTCTTCGAGAACAAGCAACAGGTATGCACGTCATTTCATTAAGAAGAAGAAGAACCATTGCGTACAAATGAAGAGGGAAACATCCTGCCCTCACGGATAAGAACCACAGAACAACACACTAGTACACAACTATATATCTGTACAGTTTCGAGTTCTCTTAACGCTCGGCCCCTCTTCTTTCATTTCCCCGCCTACGCGGCCCAATCCAGTACTAACACACATGCGAGCCTCGGGCGGCTTTCAGTGAGCCATGCAAAGCCTGCCAGGGGTCCTGGAAAACTCAGTTCCAAGGCCTGCACGGCCCGTTTCGCCTCTTCCATTGCGACCGGGAGGCCCCGATGACCACCGGGTCCATCCAGTCGACCTCCCAAGTGTGCACCGGTCCGGTGACCGAAGCCTCCCAATGCATATGTCATGCCGTAGTCACCAAATCTAGCCACTCTGACGTCAGTCGTCCCGTCCGCTATCGTGGTCGCTGGATCCATCCATTGCGTCACTGCTCCTCCCGTTGCGGCCGTCGTCTCACCTGCAAGGTGTCCACCATGAACTCCAGCTGATGCTGCCGCCGGAGCTCGAGCAACGCAACCTCCAACTACAATGGCACAACGAAAATGATTCAGTACTAGATAGCAGCCAATAGCCAGCGGCATGAACGATGGCGGCATAGAGGCTAAGGGGATGAGTTGACCTTCTCTTGGTCGTTGAGGAGGACAATCTTGATGCGCTCGGCCTCAGTGGTGACGGAGTTGTCACCGAGGGGTCTGCCATCATCGGTGATGGGCCTCAGCATGGTCGGAGCTGCAGAGGCTGGGGACTGTTGCAAAATCAGCCTCGACATGAGTTAATTTTAACGACGGACACCAGCCGTCCTGCAGCGATTAGATCTAGATGCAATCAAGAGAGAGAATCGACACCGATATTTGTTAATGAGGTTCAGCCGAAGCCTACATCCCTAGGGGCCGCTGTTGGGCGCACCTCCCCTTTATTCCTGGATTATCACTGTCGACATCTCGCACTCCGAAGGCCGGTCGGTTTGAACGCCCTCTGCGAGATGACTCCGAGAGATCTGAATTGGCTTATCGTTATAATCAGCGGTACCCCTTTTTATAAGAGTCTGGGTTATAAACGTTTCCAACTCAAACTCTACTAACCTTATCCATTAGTTAGACTCCAATTTCACTATGTAACCTACCCCTACACATATTCGACACTTTCAACAATCTTCACCTTGGCGAATATGGTCCTCCACCAACGAAGTTGTCGTGTCTAAACCTCCGTGCACCATGGAATTGAATCTTTTCTTTGTAGCTCACTTAGAGCCACCCGACAAGTCTGACTTAGCCTCAGACCTATCATCCTCCACTGCTAGAGTTGCCATTGCTTGTTCTTCTCTTCTGACTCCACCTGAAAGAACAAACCCTTTCAGTTTGTAAAGATTATTCACGGTTCTCTTTCCCTTCATCATGGTCACTTTGCTCTTCTTGATTCTCATGGTTTTCTTGTCCCTGTCCACCTTATAGACATAACCATCATAATGAAGAGACCCCAACGAAATTAGGTTCCTTTTGAATCTTCGCACATGTCTTACACCTTTGAGTAGATGCCCGCCATCACTAGTCTTGATCTTGATGTTACCTATCCCGACAACACAATGATTTGTGTATCTCCTTGGTAGACCTTCCCAAAATCACTAGACTTGTACATGCTGAACCACTCTTTATTTGATGTCATATGAAAAGAACTTGCTGGATCTAATATACACGCTGTTGTTGACTGATTATCTGAAAGCATAAGATCCTCACAATTATCATCTTCACTATCATCACCTGCCACAACCACGTTGACGCCTCCATTAGTGCTTCTTTTCATTGGACAATGTCTTTTTATATGCCCCCACTCCTTGCATAAAAAAATAGCACTATTGCCATTTCTTGCTCTTTGACTTAGCCTTTGAACCTCTGGCCTCGTCCCTATCTTGTTTCTTCCCATTATGTTCATACCTAACTAGCAATCCTTCAGTATGAGGAGCCTATACTGCAGCGTTCTCCTACTTGCGCTGATCAAATGCTATAAATGCTGCAGTAATCCCCACCACAGTGATGGTATCCTTGCGTTACGTCAGTGTAATCACCATGTGCTCTTATGGAGGTACAGAACACAAAAAAAACAATAGCCTTGTCTTCATCATCAACTTTCACCTCTAGTCGAGCTAGGTCCGTGATTACCTGATTGAAAACATTGATGTGCTCCACAACCTCTGACCCCTTTGCATCTTCAGCTCATACAATTTCTGCTTCAGGTACAGCTTATTAGTCAATGATTTGGACATAAATTGAGCCTCTAATTTTTTCCTGATTTTATTCGACAAATCCAAGTCCATCATATGGTACATGACTTGATCTGATAGGCTCAACCGTATGATCGCAACGACCTTGACTTTTAGATCCTCCCAGTCATCTTTGAGCGTCCTGGCAGGCTTTTCTGCATCTTTCTTCATCACCTTCAAGCACTCTTGTTGTGCTAATAGATCTTTAACTTTGGTCTGCCATAGTGCAAAGTTCCATGTACCATCAAACTTAGTCACCTCAAATCTTGCACTCGGCGCCAAAAACGCCCAGGCCGGTCTGACCGGTTCCTCTGGCTGGTCTAACCGATCTGACACGATTTCACCCGACGCCTCGCTGCTGAACTCCTCCTCCTCCGACTCGTAGGTCTGACTGATCTCCCTCCCGATCTGACCGCTCTCCTCAGATGAAGAAGCCTCGCTCTCCTCGATCGCCAGATCCTCCTCGGCCTAGTCCGCCATGGTGGACTGCCGGTCTGACCGCCCGAGAGGCGTGGCCTTTGCTGCTTTCGAAAACCGTGCACGTCATTTGCCGAAGACCTTGCTCTCGCTGTTTTCTGGCTAGAGGCTATGAATCTCCAAGCTCTTACTCCATAGCCCTCCCTTGCCCTCTATTTAAAGAGATCCCGGAGCCCTCCACTGTCGCGGGGTGTTCGCGGCAATATCCATTTGTAATAGGATTGTCGGGGTAGCGTGAAAGGAAGATCTAGGCAGTGCACACAAGAATTTACCCAGGTTCAGGCTCTCCAAGGATGGAGATAATACCCTACTCCTGCTGAATATATTTGATGTTCTTGCGTGAAAAGAGAGTGTACAGGAGGTAGAAGAAGATGCTATAAAATTTAGAATGCTCCATCCCCTTGTCCGCATGGGGGCTTGGCCTTATATAGGCCCGTACATCAGCCGACTCGGCAGTCGGTTGAGCTACAGTAACGGTTTTAATTTAATAACGACATTTACATCCGGTAACGGCCCGAGTAACGCCAGTCTTCATGCCGGTTGAAACGTATGCCTTTGATGAGTTGTAACGCCTGTCTCGATGACACCCGGCCGTTGCAGTCACCCGGGCCTTTCTTGGGCCTTCATCCGAGTGGGCCCTTATGAGGCTTCGTGAGCCTGAGGGCCGACTCGTGGTGCTGGGCCTACCCGGTTGGGCTTCCCCCCGTCAGTAGCCCCCGAGTGCTTCGAGGTCTTGACACGCATACCGACTGAGGATCAGGCTGTGCTTGTCCGAGTCGCTGGTGGAGAGACCTTGATGGACTCCTGAAACAAGAAGGTTAAATTTTGCTAAGTGTTAAGAGCTCGGTGATACCCGTGCTTTCCGGCTAAGGAAACCGGCTTGCGGCCCTCCGAGAGGCGTATCATGAATTCCGAGTGAAACCGAAATAACGCCTGGCCTATCCTGTGTGGACGGTTGCCATCTTGTGCCCGCAGGGGGGACGCCTTTCGACTTTCAACTTCGAAACCGAGTCTTCGAACCCGGCATTGAACCCTGAATCATTGAGCCAAGTTGAGCCGCTGTGGCGTTTGGTTCCGATTCAAAGGTTACGTTGCCCCGCTGTGGATGCCGGGTTCGTCCTTAGCTTGGGTGTCGCCGAGTGACCTGCGAACCCTGTTGGGCCGATCATCAGCACCCTTTCGCAGAGCCAATCTGCTTCCGAGCTTGGCGGCTTGTGCGCCTCGGAGTTGCTTGACGGAGCCGACATAACCCGTGACGTGTCCCAACGGGTTAAGCCGACTGTCAAGTCGATGCTTGGGCAAAATCCGACTCGATCTGAATCGGCTCCAGTCGCAACCGACTGGAGTCACGGGGTTATCCTGTGATGTCGCATCAGCATTTAATGTGCGCAGCCGGTTGGACAGAGTGCCCGCGGTGCAATGATTTCACCTCGAGTCGCGAGTGAAGCGTGCCCGAGACATCTGCTGCCGCTGCTCTGATTTCGCGCGATATCCGAGGCGGCAGCCCATCATGACCGCGCCCGAATCACGCGATCGACGCGCGCGAAACGGAGGCTGACGTAATGACCGCCAGTCACGTCGCCTGGGGTGCCGCGTCGTGGCGAAAAACTCGCCCGAATCCCGCGGGTTCGTGCGCGCGGGACGGCAGTTGTCAAATCGGTTTCTGCCACGTCGGACGCACGATCGCCAGCGGTTGGACTCCCCGGCCTATAAAAAGGAATTTCCGGGCTGCCGGGTCCCCATCCGCTTTCTTCTTCCTTGCGCTCGCACTCTTTGCCTCCAGAGCTCCACCACCGCGCATTCGCTTCCGAGAGAGAGAGTCCGCTCGCCGCCGCCGTTCTTCGCTCATCGCCGACCATGTCTCGCGTCAACAAGGGAAAGAAGGCCGCCGCTTCCTCCTCCGCCGCCGACGCCGAGGGTGGAAGAAAGACGATTGGATCCCCTCGGTCATCACCGACGAGGTGCTCCTCGGCTTCGCCAACAACGGCCTGCTGCCGCCTCGTATCATCAGCAACTGGCGAGCTTCATACAAGGAAGCGAAGCCCGCTCCGCATGAACACGAACGCGTGCTGCTCTACCCGTTCATGGAACGGGGCTTGAAGCTGCCGCCGCACGACTTCTTGCGCGGCCTTCTCTTCTTTTACGGTCTCCAACTCCATCACCTGAGCCCGAATGGCATTCTGCACATCGCGTGCTTCATCACACTGTGCGAATGCTATTTGGGGACTCGACCACATTGGGGATTGTGGAAGAAGATTTTCACCGTCAAGGCTCAACCCGTCAAAGCCGGCGGCCGACTGTCAATCTGCGGAGGAGCCGGCATCCAGGTCAAATCCGGCGCCAAGTACTTCAAGATGCAATTTCCGGATACTGTCCGGAGGTGGCAGGACGGGTGGTTCTACTGCCCGGATGAACGCACGCCGACTGGCCACGAAGGTCTGCCCAAGTACGTTGAGGGTCCGCCCGTCTGGCTGAAGCGCTGGAGCACCAAGCCTTCCAACGGGGAAATGCCCGAAGTCGAACGACTCCTGAAGATGATCGCCAAACTTCAGGATAAAGGGCTCACGGGTACCGATCTCATTGGCACTTGGCTGAGTCGGCGCATCCAGCCTCTTCAGGCCCGGGTGCATCCAATGTGGGCATACTCGGGCAATCACGACCCGACAAGGGTGTCATCCGAAGACCTTTCAGATGAGAATTTCTTGGAGATCTTCCAAAGCTTGACCAAAGAACGAACTGGGATCGTCCGGGCGCCCAAAGTGACCCCATACTCGGCTGCCAACCCTCCACCGACTGTAAGTTAAGACTTGTATTCCGAGTCGGATTCTTATCACTTGTTTCGTTTCCGCCAACACCATCTTTTGATGTTGCAGAAGTACCTCAACCTCAACTCCATGCCGCCTCTTCCCGAGCATGAGTCGGATCCGGCCGCGCTGGATAACGCCGAAGTTGAGGAGGAGGCGGCCCCATCGAACAGTGGTATCCAGGTCGACTCGGATACCGAGTCGGAAGGATCTGGATCCCAAGTCGTCAAGCGGAGCCGCGACGACGACACCTCCGGGTTGACAGCGGTAGCGGCAATGGAAACTGCCCAGACAGAGTCGGCTACTAAGCGGGCCCGAACTACCTCTTCCGGCTCCGTCGCCCGGGTTCCGGCTCCTGCTCAAGCCGCTTCAGCCAGCCGACTGGCACAAGCTCTGGCTCCCGCCGCCAAGCCAGTGTTAAAAATCCCGGGGAAGCCGAAGAAGACGATTCCTACGACCACCAGGTATGAATCCTTGCGCCTCATGTCAAAGTTGAAGTGGATTGAGAAGAAACTGGAGTCGGTTGCGCTCTACAGGGTCCAGAAGAAGCTCTCCAGCAAAGGAGGATCTTCATCCGGCGCCCCATCAGCTCCAACACCAATCCCCTCACCGGAGTCGGCTTCTACGACTCCGGCTCCTATTGCTCCAGCACCGGTTGTCTCCGTCGAGGCAACGGAGTCGGTGACGGGCGTCACGGCTTCCGCAACTCCGACTGCGGGGGTCCCTCCGGCTGCGACAACCAGCGCGCCGCAGCTGGCTGCTCCTACGCCACCGCCTGTCGCAACCACCGAGGGGCCGGAGCCGGATGCGGTTGTCGGGTCCGCACCTCTCCCTGCCGCATCCGTCGAGCCACAGTCGGACTTTGGTGCCGGGCCAACCGAAGAGCCGGCCGTCAACCCGCAGCCGCAGCCACCTCCCGTCCTTGAGGTGACAAGGGAGCCGGCAGCTGCAACTGGCACCGACTCCTCCGAACAAGTGGGCGGAGTCGGAGGTCAAGCCGTTCCCGAGTCGTCCCGGGGACCCGTGCGGGGCCAAGGCCTGGCTCCGACTGCCACGACTGAGGAGATGGCGACGGCTGCATCACGAAGCCTCATCCCCGCGCTGCTACTGCCGAGTTGCAGCACGGGAGACGTGACAGCCGCGGAGGAGGCCACCAGCCGCGTCGCTGACCTTAGCTCGAAGCTAAGGCATTTCGCCGACGCGGCCAAGTCTTTGGCCGACTTATCCGAAGTCCTCGAGTCTTCAATCGGGGTAAGTTATTTTCGCCCTTTGCATTTTGTTAACATTGGGGGCACGTTCAGTGCACCCAGTGGGTGTAGCCCCCGAGTCTCTAGCCGACTGATCGAGTCGGTTGGAGACTTATGAATTCGGTTGCTAACATACCCTTTTTCCTCATCAGGCCGCCATCCAACTGGGCGGAAACGGCCCAGCCCTTCTAGAAAGGAATGCCTCGTTGGAGAAGGTATTGGAGGCGGAGAAGGCAAGAAGTCGGCAGCTCGAAGGGAAGCTTGCCGCCCTCAAAAGTAAGTGTCCGAGTCTTCAAGCTCTTTTGACTTTTGATTTTCCGCCCTTTTCTGACTTTCTTGAATCGGCAGACGTCGAAGCCGAAAATGCCCGACTTCGGGAAGAGCTGAAAGGCGCAATCCCACGAGCCAAAGTCGTAGAGATGCTCGACGCCAAGGCAGCCGAGCTGGACACCGAGTTGCGGGAAGCCCGCAACTTGAAAAAGAGTGCCGCCCTACTGCAGACGGAGCACGACAAGCTGTCGGCGCAGTACAGGAAGGCGCAGGCACTAAACTCCGAGCTGCAGGGGCAAGTCAACGACTTCTCCCGGCTGATGGACGAGTCGCAGAAGCGACACGAGGCAGCCATCACCGACTGGGAAAGGCGCGAGAGGGACCTCATTGGCGAACTTAAAAAAGTCAATGAGACTTTACTCGGTAAGCCCCCGAGTCCTTTGCTTCTCTTCTTTTTGTACGCTTCTTGTCCATTTCCTTAGCAATAATCTGCGCCCAGATGCTTGCCCAGAGTTGGAGGAACAGACTCGGCGCGCAGCGCTCCGACTCCGCGCACTGGCCAACCCGGCGAAGTCGGTCCTCGAGGCGCTTTGGACACCAGAGATGATGTCCGACTGCGTCGTGACTTTGGAGGACTGACTCCTCCAAGTCAAGAGCTTGGTGCAGAACTTCAAGTCGGCTGCTCAAAGCCTCTGCATCAAGCTTTGGCCCGGGGAAGAGCCTCCTTCCAGCGTCTTCGCACTCGCCGACAGACTCACGCTGGGCCCGGCAGAAGTCGAAGAGTGGAAGGAGTCGGCAGCCCGCTCGGGAGCCGGCATGGCGCTGGCGATGGTGCTGGCACACCATCCCGACGCGGATGTCGAAAACATCTCCGCTGGTGCCCCCGTCGACGAGGAAGGGAACTCGGTGGATCCTCTGGTGCTTCTCCCCCGAGTCCGTGAAGCCGCCAGCCGGATCGTTGGTTTCACCGACCTGGAGGAGCGCGTAGAAACGGCTCCAGAGGAATAGACGAAACATTACGTAATATCTCTCGGAATGCCGAGTGGACTAAATGTAAAAAACTTTCGTAATGAATGAAGTTGCTTTTCAATTTTATTTGCTCAAAGTATTTTAATTCGTCCAAGTTCGATGTTATTTCTACCGAGTCAAATCCTTTCGCGCGTAGGCAGACCTTCAGCGTTTGCTCTTGCCAACCGGACAGCCGGATTGCGACCGTAGTTGGGGACGAAGAGTCGGCCTTAGGTACCGTACACGTTTACTTAGACGCTCGAAGAAAAAACAAGGCCTTAGTTCGTCTAAGTTTGTCTTTTCCGCCGAGCCGGATCTTTTCGCATGCAGGCCGACCTTTGGCTTTTGCTCTTGCCAACCGGACAGCCGGGTTGCGACTGTAGTTGGGGACGAAGAGTGGGCCTAAGGTGCCGTACATGTTTACTTGGATGGTCGTGTAAAAACAAAGTTAGAAGACCCAAAGAACTTGCACCGAGTGACGATTTACCCAGTGGGGTAAAGTAGCGTCCGGGAATTGGCCGGAATTAAGCTACTCGATTTTGGTTGTTTTAAGCGGAGCCCCCGGGTGTGACCCGAAGGAACCGAAATAAATACATAAAAATGTACAAGGTTTGAAACAAAGTGCTTCCCGAGGGCCGCTCGAAGGAAACAAATGTTTATTAATAATAAAACAATGTATGGTACAAAGTTTAAGTATAGAAGGGACGCAGCTGTGCAATATTCCAGGTTCGTTCGGTGACCGCGCCGGTTGCCGGGTCCTCCAGTCGGTACGCACCGTTGTGCAGCACCTGGTTGATGATGAAGGGACCCTCCCAAGGCGGGGACAACTTGTGCATTCCCGCCTTGTCTTGGATCAGTCGAAGGACCAGGTCTCCTTTGTTGAAGGCGCGGCCTCGGACTTGCCGACTGTGATATCGGCGCAGATTCTGCTGGTAAATAGCGGAGCGAGCAAGGGCAAGCTCCCGCGCTTCTTCGAGGAGATCAAGATCATCTTGCCGGGCCAACTCGGCATCCTTCTCCACGTATGCTGCGACCCGCGGGGAGCCATGGAGGATGTCACTCGGCAGGACGGCTTCAGCTCCGTAAACCATGAAGAAAGGCGTGTAACCAGTCGACCGGTTTGGAGTCGTCCGCAAACTCCACAGGACAGACGGGAGCTCATCAATCCAGGAGCCGGCAGCCCGCTGCAACGGGACTAATAACCGGGGCTTGATGCCTTGAAGAATGAGCGCGTTGGATCGTTCGACTTGGCCGTTAGACTGCGGATGAGCCACGGAAGCAAAGTCAATCCGGATTCCATGATCCCGACAAAATTGGCGAAAAACTTCAGCGGCGAAGTTCGAGCCATTGTCAGTGATGATGCTGTGAGGAATGCCGAATCGGAAAATTACTCCCTTCATGAAATTGACGGCAGTCGGGCCGTCGAGCTTCATGATTGGCTTAGCCTCAATCCACTTCGTAAACTTGTCGACTGCCACAAGGAGATGAGTGAAACCTCCTCGGGCTTTCTTCAGCGGGCCCACCATGTCGAGTCCCCACACGGCAAAGGGCCACGTGATGGGGATTGTCTTGAGCGCAGTAGCCGGCATGTGCGACTGGCGAGCATGTCTTTGACACCCTTCGCACGTGCGAACGAGGTCTTCGGCATCAGTGTGCGCTGTGAGCCAGAAGAATCCGTGTCGAAAAGCTTTAGCGACCAAAGCCCTTGATGAAGCATGGTGGCCGCAGAGTCCCGAGTGAATTTCCTCGAGCAATGTACGACCTTCTTCCGGTGAAATGCAGCGCTAGAATACTCCAGTTGTGCTGCGCTTGTAAAGCTCACCATTGATAATAGTGTAGGACCGGGCACGGCAGACAATGCGGCGGGCCTCAGTCGGATCGTCCGGCAATTCTTGGCGCAGAAGGTAAGCAAGGAACGGCTGGGTCCAAAGAGGAATAACCGCCAAGACGTCCTCGAGTGCCGGGTGGGCCAACTCAGGGTGGGGCGAGTCGGCCTCGATTGAGTCAGTTGCCGACTCTATCTTGATGGATGGCTGAAAAAGTTGCTGAAGGAAGACTCCCGGCGGCACTTTTTCACGGGCCGAGCCGATCCGGGCCAGAGAATCAGCAGCTTCATTATCAGCACGGCGAACGTGATGAAGCTCAAGGCCATCAAAGTGTCCCTCCAGCCGGCGCACAGCGGCACAATATGCCGCCATGGTCGGATCTTTGGTATCCCAAGCCTTCATCACTTGCTGTACCACCAAATCCGAGTCGCCGCGACAAAGCAGTCGGCGAATGCCAAGCGAGACTGCAATGCGCAGTCCGTGCAGCAACGCCTCGTATTCCGCCACATTGTTGGAGGCGGCGAAATGGATCTGCAGCACGTAATGAAGCTTGTCGCCTTTGGGAGAAATCAACACGACTCCAGCCCCCGTGCCCGCGAGCATCTTCGAACCGTCGAAGTACATGACCCAGTGCTCCGTACGGAGTTGAGTCGGAAGGGATTGGTTCTCAGTCCATTCGACGATGAAGTCGGCAAGGGCTTGAGACTTGATGGCCTTGCGAGGCTCGTAGCTGATGTCATGCGGCATAAGTTCTATTGCCCACTTAGCGACTCGGCCAGTGGCATCCCGATTGTTGATGATGTCAGACAAAGGGGCATGACTCACCACGGTAACCGAGTGGGCCTGGAAATAGTGCACCAGCTTCCGAGTCGCCAGAAACACACCGTAAACGAGCTTCTGGTAATGCGGGTAGCGCTGCTTCGACTCGGAAAGCACTTTGCTGACATAGTAGACGGGTCGTTGCACCTTCTGAACTCGGCCTTCTTCTGAACGTTCCACTACTAGCACAATGCTAACCACTTGATTCGTGGCAGCGATGTACAACAGCATGGGTTCACCCTCCATTGGTGTAGCAAGGACTGGAGGTGTTGACAGAAGACGCTTGAGATCTTCGAAGGCTTGCTGAGCTTCATCCGTCCACTGGAAAGAGTTGGATTTCTTGAGAAGTCGGTAAAAAGGCAAGGCCTTCTCACCGAGTCGGGCTATGAACCGACTGAGAGCAGCAATGCACCCGGTTAGGCGCTGGACTGCCTTCAGGTCCTTTGGCTTGCCCATCTTAATGATGGCGTCAAGTTTATCCGGGTTCGCTTCGATCCCTCGCTCGGAAACGATGAAGCCGAGTAACTTGCCAGCCGGAAACCCCGAAGACGCACTTCTCCGGGTTAAGCTTCATGTCGAACCTCCTGAGATTGGCAAAAGTCTCGGCCAAGTCGGTCAAGAGATCCGCGTTCTTTTTGGACTTCACCACTATGTCGTCGACATATGCCTGGACATTTCTACCTATCTGGTCGTGTAAACACTTTTGCATACAACGTTGATATGTAGCACCAGCATTTTTCAAACCAAAAGGCATCGTGATGTAGCAGAAAGCCCCAAACGGGGTGATGAAAGAAGTTTTTATTTGATCAGACTCTTTCATTTTGATCTGGTGGTAGCCTGAATAGGCATCCAGAAAACACAAGCGTTCACAACCGGCCGTAGAGTCAACAACTTGATCAATACGGGGTAAAGCGAACGGATCCTTGGGGCATGCTTTGTTTAAGGATGTGTAGTCCACACACATGCGCCAAGTTTTGTTCTTCTTAAGAACCAGGACCGGGTTAGCTAACCAGTCCGGGTGAAAAACTTCTTTGATGAACCCGGCGGCGAGGAGTCGGGCGATTTCTTCTCCGATTGCCTTGCGCCGGTCTTCAGCGAAGCGACGAAGAGCTTGCTTCACTGGCTTTGCGTCTTTGGCGACATTCAGGGAGTGCTCGGCGAACTTCCTTGGAACACCCGGCATGTCGGACGGTTTCCATGCGAAGATACTCCAATTCTCACGAAGGAAGTCGACGAGCGCGCCTTCCTATTTGGCCTCAAGGTCAGTCCCAATCTGGACTGTCTTCGACGGGTCCTCGGGATGGACCTGGACACGCTTGGTGTCCTTGGCCGACTGGAAGGCGGAGTCGGTTGCCGCCTTCTTGTTGGGTAAAGGTTGATCCGAGTCAACGGACGCTTGGATATTCTCCAAATCCTGAGCTGCGATGAGGGACTCGGCTATGTCCGCACTGGCGAGATCGCACTCGTTCGAGCGCTCAAAGTCGCCAGTGATGGTGATGACACCTTTAGGACCCGGCATCTTCAGCTTCAGGTATGTGTAGCACGGCCTGGCCATAAATTTGGCATAAGCCGGTCGGCCAAAGATCGCATGATATGCGCTCTTAAAGCCGACTACCTCGAACGCCAATGTCTCGACCCGGAAGTTGTTCGGCTCACCGAACACGACTTCTAGGGAGATTTGACCCAGAGGCCTGGCGCATTTCCCAGGAACTATTCCGTGGAAAGAAATGTTGCTGGGGCGAAGTTGGGTCTCCGACACTTGCATCCTCTTCAGGGTATCCACAAAGATGATGTTTATGCTGGAGCCCCCGTCCATCAGGACCTTGCGGAGCTTGAATCCTCCGACCTGGGGATCCACCACCAAAGGGTGCTTGCCCGGGTGGGGGATTCGGTCGGGGTGATCGAGTCGGCTGAAGCCGACTGGCACCTCGGACCAGTCCAGCCATTGTGGGACAGCTGGCACCGTCGCGTTGACCTCGCGACAACGCAGCTTCCGACCCCTGGAAAATCATGAGTACCTCCCTTTGTGGGGGATACTGTGCGGCGCCGCCTCCTGCAGCGGAGCCTCCTTCGCCATCAGCATCCGGCTCGGGTTGTTTCTCTTCCCGCAAACGTTGCAGGAAGCTACAATCCCGAGTCGAGTGCCCTGCCTTATAGTTGGCGGTACTGTGGAAGGAGCAGGGTCCGTCTAGGACCTCCTCGAAAGTGAGTTTTGGCGCCTTGCGCTGTTGCCAAGGGCGCTCTTTCTTTTGGTTAGCGTCACCGCGCTGGGGGCCACGCTCAGCGGCCGCAACCAGGTCGGCTCCGCTAACCCCGTCTCCGCCAGCCTTCCGCTTCGGGGGCCGATCGTCCGCACGCTTCCGTCCCGAGTCGGCGGGGACTTTCCGGCTCGAAGACTCGGCTTTTGCCTTGCCTTTGTCTTCGTACCGCATGGCTTCTTCACCCGTCGCGTACTTGCTGGCGACTTCCATGAGTCGGCCCATGGTCTGAATGTTAGACCGGGCCAACTTGTGCTTGAGGAGCTCGTATTTGACTCCCTGGGAGAAGGCCTGAATGGCCTGCATCTCGGTGACGTCCTCGATCGAGTTGCGCAGCCGAGTCCAGCGCTGAATGTAATCGCGGACCGACTCGCCCTTCTCTTGGACGCAGAGCCACAGATCTTGGGCGTTCCCAGGGCGCTTGTACGTGCCCTCAAAGTTTTTGACGAAGGCCTCTTGGAGGTCCCTCCAGTCGTAGATGCTATCTTCGGGCAGGCTATTAAGCCACGCCCGAGCCGACCCTTCCAGCATCAGGGGTAGGCTTCGGAGGGCAACACGCTCGTTGCCTCCTCCTATGTTGCAAGCGACCAAGTAGTCAGCAAGCCAAGTTTCTGGTTTGGCGGTGCCGTCATACTTGTCGACAACGCTTGCAATTCGGAACCGATCCGGAAACGGTTCGGTCCGAATCCGCCTGCTGAAGCAAAGCGGCCCGGTAGAGGCAGAGCCACCCGGCTGGTTGACTTCGCCAGCGCGCCGCTCGGCCCGCACCCGGGCTGCCCGCCGTCCCTCGATGTCATCGCGGGCATCGCGAGCATCGTTCGCTCGAAGAGAGCCGGCTCGCCGCCGCTCAGCCTGGAGCCGGTTAATCTCCAGGCGAGCGTCAGGCCGGTTAGTGGATCGACTCGGTTGAGACGATCCGACTGTGACGGGGCGACTCGGAGCTCCTGAGGGCCGACTCCGAGTTTCCTGGGAAGCTAGCCGGTTGCCAACCGACCCGGCTTCGTTTTGTTGTTCCACCGCCGTCTTCATCAGAGTGATGACTCGGCGGTGGATTTCCGCCGCGGGGCCGTCTGCTGGAGGTGGCAATGAGTCGGCCAGCGCGGTGGCCGCGAAAAGGTTCTGGGCCGGTGTTTGATAGACAAGGACACCGTCCTGTTGTCGTCCGAAAAGTGGGGCCCGAGTAGCCCGATTCCTCCGGGCGGCCGAAGAAGTTCGCCGGTTCGCGCGGCTGCGCGAACCGTGTGGGTCATTCGGTTGCCGATCTTGCTGTTCGAGTGCCGCCCGCTCTTGATCGAGGCGTGCTCGTTCAGCAAGGAGGGCTTGCCGAGAAGCCTCCAAGGCCCTCTCGGCATCCGATTGTCCGTTGATGGGCGTATGCAGGTGCTCATGGGCTGCCCTGGCCGCCACTGCTGCAGACGTTCCCGCATCCTCTGCGGTGCCATCCCCAACCACATACACCTCAGCGGAGGCGGTATGGCTGTGCGAACTCTCGTCCCCCTCGGATTCGGATCCCAGGATGGAGAGGAGAGATTCGGCGCCCACCATGGCGACGAACCTGAAATATTCCTCGCCCTTGCCCGAGGCTGGAGGAGATCCGAGCCGGAGCTCAGGCTCCACCTCCACGGTAAGGCACGGACGCAGATCTTGGAGATGTAATTGGCCGAAAGCGTCGGCCAAGAAGTGAAGGCCGCCGAAGATGAACTCCGAGCCTTCAGGATGCGCGACAGGCGACATGTTGCCGATGATGAGCTTGTCGCCGGTCGCTGGAGAAGATCCCGCCTGGATCGTAGCTCCAAAGCACGCGGCCCCTACCTGGCGCGCCAACTGTCGCGGGGTGTTCGCGGCAATATCCATTTGTAATAGGATTGTCGGGGTAGCGTGAAAGGAAGATCTAGGCAGTGCACACAAGAATTTACCCAGGTTCAGGCTCTCCAAGGATGGAGATAATACCCTACTCCTGCTGAATATATTTGATGTTCTTGCGTGAAAAGAGAGTGTACAGGAGGTAGAAGAAGATGCTATGAAATTTAGAATGCTCCATCCCCTTGTCCGCATGGGGGCTTGGCCTTATATAGGCCCGTACATCAGCCGACTCGGCAGTCGGTTGAGCTACAGTAACGGTTTTAATTTAATAACGACATTTACATCCGGTAACGGCCCGAGTAACGCCAGTCTTCATGCCGGTTGAAACGTATGCCTTTGATGAGTTGTAACGCCTGTCTCGATGACACCCGGCCGTTGCAGTCACCCGGGCCTTTCTTGGGCCTTCATCCGAGTGGGCCCTTATGAGGCTTCGTGAGCCTGAGGGCCGACTCGTGGTGCTGGGCCTACCCGGTTGGGCTTCCCTCCGTCATCCACCTTCTCCGACTCGGACTCGAACCTCAAACAGAATTCCGATTCGAACTGGAGTCTTACTCGAACTCCACCTCTACCTTCAATAAGACCCCTTGTGGCTGTCCCTAGCCACCCACGTCCTCCGATCTAGCCTCCTTTTCTCTTATGCACACTTTGTTGTAGATCGATCCACGTCCTTGTCAAATTAAAGCCGCCACGTCCCATCCAACACCTCCATGTCCTAGACCTGGTCCTGCACGTCACCATGCACCAGAGGCTCCGGCCCTCCTCGACCCGGCAAGCCGTCGAGGCTCGGCCTCCACCGAACACCGCCTCTGTTGAAACCGTCGGTCTAACCGGCCAATGCTGCCGCCGTAGCATCACCGATCGATCCGACTTCCAAGCCAATCCAACCCTTTTTAAGCCGCGCCATGACTCCCTGTTCAATTCGGACTCCAACTCCGAGTCCAGGTCGAACTCGACCACGCGCCTGGTCTGACCGGCCCACCAGGCCAGTCTGACCGGCCCACCAGGCCAGTCTGACCGCCCGTGCGATCGCTGCAAGCCTCCAGCCGCCATCAACCGAATCGACCGCCCCACGGGAGGTCTCACCCCGGCCCCCTCCACTTGTAGATCCATACACGGGACACTTGTGCCGCCGCCCTTGCCGACCGTGCCTATACATGTCGACAAGCTTCCTCGGTCTCCGTCGAGTTCCTCCACATTGCTTCAAGATCCTCCAACCTTGCGCTCTGATACCACTTGTTGCAAAACCAGCCTCGACATGTGCTGATCTTAATGATGGACACCAGCCGTCCCACAATAATTAGATCTAGATGCAGTCATGAGAGATTATCGACAACGATATTTGTTAACGAGATTCAGCCAAAGCCTACATCCCTGGGGCCGTTGTTGGACGCACCTCCCCTTTATTTCTGGATTATTCCTGTCGACATCCCACACTCTGAGGGCCGACCAGTCTAACCACCCTCAGCGGGATGCGTTCGACAGATCTGAATTGGCTTATTGTTACAATCAGCGGTTCCCCATTTTTATAGGAGTCCGGGTTACAGACGTTTCAAACTCAAACTCTACTAACCCTATCCACTAGTTAGACTCTAATTCCACTATGTAACCTACCCGTACACATATTTACACTTTCAACAGGGACGCTAGTGGCAACCTCGGGAAGGCGCAGCAGCTCGCCTCCGCGGCGGGCACCCCCACGGGAGGAAGGCATACTTTCTTCAGAAAAGAAAAAAAAGGCAGCCACCCCAGTTTTGCAGAAAACAAACAACGCCCTTAAGTAATCTTGTTTCGGTAAAACCTAACAGAAGAGGGAGACAGGGAGCCACGAGGTGCAAATAACCTCCTAGAGGTGGATGATCAACCACGTATCGCAGTTCACCAAGTGTCCGTTGCCGTAATGCCGTCATTGAGCTCCAAAAGCTAAAATGGGGGCTAGTACTGTAATAAAAATTTGTCAAGATCAGTTCATTATTTCATAACTGCCATTGTGGTTTACATATATGCACGTCTTCTTAATTTTGTGGATTGCATGATGTCCTTTTGCTTAATTACGCCATATATACACTTCAGGATGTTCGGCCGCAATAACAATAGGCTGGATTACCAATTGTTCTTCCGTACGAGAGGTGCTTTTAGATTTCTTGGCTGGAGTGGAGTGATCTTGACCGTATGTTTTCTGGATCTTCGGATGCGTATCATGATCTGGAGTAACCAATTGATAATAGCTCTCCTGATCTCATTTCTGGCAATACTTGCAATTGGCCGGTTTCTAAGTCCATTAGCTGCAAGACTACTCATATACAATTCACTATGCCATACGATATCATTATGGAGCCCCATGGCTGCAATCTTATTGCTAGATCCCTCTGAACCATTTAGCTATTATGGTTATTACAAGATTTACGAAATTCCCTGGTTCATTTCTAGAAACTCAATTGCAAGATGGACAGTGTACCTGGTACTACGTGTGGCCGTGCTCCTACTGACAATCAGCAGACTGCGGTTCCCGAGTATCATCAAACTAGTAGATCGTAGTCGGCTGGGCCGCAAACTAGTATTTTGGCGTCCAGTTATTATGAACCTGTGCCTGTTTGCTGTGCTAGCGACGTTGATATTCACTGTTGATGGCCAAGATCGAGGTGAGATTATCATCTACCTTATAATATTGTCATTTGGCAACCTTCAGATGCCAGCAGCAGTACTGTGCATCGTGCTGGCACTGTCCCGTCTTACACGACAAGACTACTACAGTTTTGAAGAAAATCAAAACTACTGCAGTCATTGTGACCAGGATGACAAAAGAAACCTTGTGCCGTCTCTAAATATCTTCTATGGAGTGGTGCTTGGCCAAGGAATACTGTACATTGTTGCTTGCATCCTTGAGGTCTTTTCGTTCTTCCTTCGGAGATCCCTCGTCCGTCGTGCTGGATTTAGAGGTCAGTTGGGAGTGGAATCTGTCAATTTGTACTACGCATACGCCTTCGACAAATGTATGGTAGGGGCCGTGCTTGCTCCAAAGAAGATCAGCCTCATCACATTTGCAATGGATTCTATGAAGTCAGACTCACCCAAGATGCAGCTCTATGGGCTTCAGATGCTGCATAGTTTTGTGCAAAAGGAACCCTTCAAGACTAAAGCTGTCTCAAAACTCACCACTTCCACGAAGACAGTGACCTCATTGTTCAACATGTTGGGCTGGACAGGTGAAGGGGATAAAGAGATTAGATCATTTGCCGCGAAGGTCACGAACGTGCTTGCTGATAGCCTCCTAGTTGCCCCTATCCCTGGGGCAATGCAGCTCATAGCCACACTTCTGGACACTGTTCACCAACCAGAAATAAAGGATCCTCTTCTGGACACTGATAGCCAAGAGGCAAAACAAGATGCCCTGATTCCACAAGTTAGCAGGGATGGACAGAACTCCCCCATGCTTAAATGGTGGAAACAGATGGCAATATACTGCTTGATTCCAGCGGAGGAGCCATCCAACATGGATGAACAGAACACCCTCATACTCAGATGCTGTAAGCAGATAACAAAATGCTGGTCTGTTCCAGAGGAGGAGGCATCGACGGTCCAGGATCTCCTCCCTGTACTGGCCATGTCGATTCTTGACAGGCTTGCACGCTTTGATCTTGAAAACTGTATGGAAATCAGCAAAGCAACGGGTCTCATCTCGAAGATCATAGAGTTTACTAGTGGCAGAACTAACATGACGGATATTGATGAGATACACAAAATATTGCTGAAAAGTTCATCACTGAAGGTGCTGAGAAGACTTGCAGGCACTAAAGGAAAGTTTGGTGTGACTTTGCGTCAGAAGATTTCAGAACATCCTTTTGTTTTGAGTAACCTTGCGGAGATCTTGAATGACACTGGGAGCAACCAAGAACTCAGAGAGTTGACAACAGAAATCCTTAGAAACCTTGCCGTGGATGGAAACACAGGGGAGGAGATCGGTCACATCCAAGTGATCATTAGCAAGTTGATGCATGCATTTCTCAGCCGAGATGCACCCTCAAGTACAGATTCAGGTCACGTGCTACGAATGATCGTGGGGCAAGCACTGGCAATGCTGGCAATGGAGAGTGCCCATAACTGTCTGGCTATGCTAGCGGAACCAGGGTATGTATTCATCAAGGAACTCACAGTTATGATCCATGGTGACAGGTACAGGTACATAGCATCGAGCCTGTTGCGGAGTATGTGCACGCATGCTCGACCCGAGCTCAGCAACTCGGACCTGAAGGAAGTCTCCTACATTTTGCGAGAGGTGAGCCCTGTAAATTTAAGCTACAAGTGCACTATTAGAGGTGGATTTTGTAGCTTAATTTTTCTTTCTCATAAATTGTTGTACAAAATTAATATACACATTTATTTTCTAATTTTGGACATCTTTTGCATGCACATGCATACACATGCGTGCTCTTAGTATTCATGGTATTTTAAGTTTATGTCATGCTTTTGAGTAATTTGAACACTGCGACTTATAAGAAGTAAGAACTACTGCTGTACATAACAAACTAAACAAATAGATGGAACCACCATGGATTACCACTTGACTAAATAGGGCAACCATGCAAATGTAACTGAAGTTTGTGAAATTATGTTTATAATAATCATAGCATACATGACGTAGCTATTTCTACTACAGGTGCTGGAAGGAATAATGGATGCAGAAGGGGCAGAACTAGAGATCCTTGTTGGCCTTAGTTCACAAATATGTAATGTCATTCCTGAAGACTTTGCCCGGGAACTAGAGCATGGTCAGATTGCGGAAAGATTTATAGAGAGGCTTGTTAATGCACTTAACTCAAATATGATACCCACTGCTCATTGTCCCGGAATCAGGAGGGCGACAGTTGAACATGTCATATACATGACGGAGTGCAATCCTAGCTACGCCAACTGTTTCAACAAATGCCGGATGATGGAAGCACTGCTAAGGGTAGAAGGTACACCTTCAAGGGCTGAAAACTACAGGTTCTTTTTGGGTGATGCAGGACTCATGGAGCACAGCATACCTCTCTCTGCTCTTGTGGCAAGAGCAAAAGAACTGATGGGCCGTGAGTGACTAGAGCTCACTTATGCATCTACAACAGTAGTGAGATCAGGTAAAAAAATAGTAGTGAATTCTTCATCGCATTGCAAGAAAATCCCACGAATTTAGAGCTGATATAAAAAAATGCAGGTTTTGGTGAGGGCAAAAGAACAATACTTGCATTGAAGTCACAAGACCATGCATATTTTCAGCATCAGATAAGACAGTAGTGAATGTGTGTAGACCTTTTTATATTGAAGAAGATTCGGAGTAAAGGTTATTGTAATCGCACTTCATTATTATTGTACTATGATCTATTTGCCAAATTTCCTACCGTTGATTGTTTCAATACATAATTAAATTTCTGTGATTGTTCCAAAATCAATGCTTACTGATTATTTTCAAATGGTTGCTACTCCTATATCTAGTTCTAGACATCAGTTATTGCATGTAACTGGAAATTTTGGTGCCATATACAGCAACCATTTGTTTTCAAGATAAAGTTGAATCCTTAGTACAAAAGAAATAGGATTCTGCGTCAGTGTAATACAGGTATGCGTGTCATTTCATTAACAAGAAGAAGAACAACAACAATTGCCTACAAATGAAAGGAGTCTAGAGAACGCGGGGACATCCTGCCCTCACGATAAGAACCACATAACAACACACTAGTACACAACTGTATTATATCAGTATAGTTCCGAGTTCTCTCAGCGCTCGGCCTCTCTTCTCTCCTTTCCCTGCCTACGTGGCCCAATCCAGTCCTGACACGTGTGCGGGCCTTGGCAAGCTTTTAGTGGGCCCTGCAAAGCCTAGCAGGCCCCTGGAAAACTTAGTTCCAAGTCCTTGGGGGGCTGTTTCGCCTCTTCCATTACGACCTAGAGGCCCCGGTGGCCACCAGGTCCATCCGGTCGACCTCCAAGTGTGCACAGGTCACCGGTGACCTGTGCATCCTGGTGTGTGTGTCGCGCTTGTCACCAGATCCGGCCGCTCCAACGTCACCCCTCGTCGCCGGCTGCCATGGTCTTCAGATCCGGCCGCTCCATCGTCGCTCCTCCCGTTGCGGCTGTTGTCTCACCTCCAAGGTGTCCACCGTGAACTCCTGCTACTGCAATGCCGGCTCTGACTGCAATAGCACAACAAAAATGATTCAGTACTAGATAGCAGCCAACAGCCAGTGGCACGAACGGCGACAGTAGCAACGACTGTGGCGTGGAGGCTAAGGTGATGAGGTGACCTTCTCTTGGTTGTTGAGGAGGATGGCTTTCATGCTCCCGGCCTCCGTAGCGATGGAGTCGTCACTGAGGGGATCACCGTCGTCGGTGATGGCCTCAGTGCGGTCGGAGCTGCAGAGGCAGGGGATGCTGGTGGCACCCTCAGGAAGGAGGAGCTGCTGCTGCAGGCACCTCCACGGAAGGACACGCCAGTGCGCCAGAGGAGACAACTAGGAGTGTGGTGTAGAGGCGCTCGGCGATGGCATTGCGCCTTGCCCGGAGGGCGGCTGGGTGGTTGAACACGGCCACAGAGTCGTCGTGAGAGAGAGAAAGGAGTGAGGTGCAGGAGAATCGCGTGAGAGAGGCAGAGGGGGTGCGGCGATGATGTGTGAGAGGGTGAGAGAGAGATATGAGGTGGGGACCGTCTAGGGTTAATCCTAGCCGGATTGGGCCAAATGGGCCAAGTGCTGAGGGAGTCTAGAGAGAGAGAAGTGAGGCGGGGGCCGAGTGGCCGGTTCACCCAGTGGGCTCAAGCCAAGTTTAAAAGAAATGATTTAAATTTATGTTTAACTAATTTTCCTCCAACCAAATATATTCAAAATATCACCCAAATATGAATATAGTTTAAAATTTTGTAAATTACATGTAATTTAAGCTAAATCTCATAAGTAGGAGTTCTCTCATGTCCTCCTTAATGATATTATATTCAAGAAGTCATGCAAGTCAATTAAAATAATGCACATAAATCATAGAATTTTTAGAATGCATAAAATTCAATGTATACATCCTTATCATTTTTATAAATGTGCATTTGCAATTTATTTGGAGTTAGTCACACCAAGTTAAAAAAAAGAATATGCAATGTGCATTGAGTGATTATAATTAAGAATATGCAATGTGTTGATCTTGTTATTGAATACCCTTGCATTTCTTTCCTCACATAACTGCAAGAATTAGGGATCACAAAAATATCGACAGCGTCTGAGCACAGACGCTCCTTGTGAAGACCAATCTTGCTAGCTAACCACCAATCTTGCACCTGAGAGAAACTATCCGGTAGTAGTCCTCCATGATTTGTCACATGTGGTATATCAAACCAAATTTGTTTGGCAACAATACAGGAAATTAGAAGGTGGTCAATGGTTTCCTGTTCTTGCTCACACAAGACACAAACTTCTGGGTGCTCCAGCCCTCGACGCTACAGTCTGTCCGCAGTCCAACATCATTTCTGAATAACTAACCATGTAAAAAAATGTTAACCTCAATGGCATATTTGATTTCTAGATCTGACTGCCACACGACAAATGTACTGCACCATGGAATAAAGCTTGATAAGCTGAGCTGGCAGAGTAGGCTAGCGTCGACGATCGTTTCCAAGTGATGTTAGCTTGTTTCCCATCAACAAAACGAAAATTAGTTGTTCAATTCCACTAGTGCAAACATTCTTCAATTGTCACAACTGATAAAGCTCCTAACATCAATATCCATACATTCTTACTTAACGTATCCTTCACTGACTGTCGACGATTGGTAAGCCGCCGATCTTACAGTAGTCGTGAGACAGAGAGATTTGTTGAAGGGTAGGGACCCCTGGGACCGTGATCTGGCAATATCAAGGAACACATACCAATATTTTTATAAATGTTCGGGTCTCTCGTGGGATAATAACCCTACCTCACGTTGATATATATTGAATCTCGGGTACCTTTACAAAGGGGGATGTTAGTGGCTATCCTAATTAGATCTGGATGGCTGGTAAAATCTTCCCTCGGAGGCCAGGGCTCAATCTCCAAAGACTTCTTGTTGATGTATGGCTTCGATCCTCCCTCCCTCTCTGGGGGATCCCCGGGTCCTTTATATAGAGGATGACCCGAGTCGTAGCGATCGTGGATTTATCTCTAATTTGTCATCTTTAAACATAGGGATTGACTTCCTGGTCCAAAGGCTCTCTTGCCCTTATCACGGAAGGACTCGTTATCTCCTAGATTTCTGGGTTGTTACGTCAACTGCTCCAAGTGTCTAGGGCATTCGTATACTAATACTACCCCATATACGGTATTAACGTATTACTCATCATCACTGACCTTCTAAATTTTTCTTGTCACTACTAAAATATTGTGAAGGCCAGTTAGATTCGTAATTGTCCCAGTTGCAGATCATTAGATATCTTTCTTAGCAACATTGTTATCAAGGTGTACACATGTCATCTTGAGTCTAAGTTGTATGCTGTTCTTTCATTTAACAATGCTAGCCCAGTCCACATTAGCGAAGGCACTAACCAAAGTAGACTATGATTTCCGAATACAATGTCCAATTGCTGAAGTAAGCTTGAGATAGTGAAGGATCCGCTTAATCGCCACCCAATGAGTACTTGTCGGGGCTGAGAGAAACTGACAGGCCTTGTTAACACAGAAGGCAATTTCAGGCCAGGTAAGGGTGAGGTACTGTAGTGCTCCAACTATACTCCGATACTTAGAACTGTCCTCAGCCAAAAGCAACTCACCATCTGTCTTGGGCAGGCGCTCAGTAGCTAACATGGGCGTTGATACTCCCTTGCAATTGATCATACCGATGGGGGACAGGAGCTCAAGAACATACTTCTGATGTGTCAAAGCGATGCCATGCTGTCCTCGAAGAACTTCAATCCCCAAAAAGAAATGAAGATCACCAAGATCCTTAACTGCAAAGTCCTCTTGCAATTACATAAGCAAAAGATCAACCTCACCACTAGAGGAACTTGTCACTATGATGTCATCAACATAAATGAGCATATAAATAGTGATACTTCTATTGTTGTATATGAACAGTGATCAGTCTTGGAGGGGATGAAACCGAGTTCTTGAAGCTTGGAGTTGAGCCTGGAGTACCATGCCAGAGGTGCTTGCTTGAGGCCATACAAAACCTTATCAGGCTGACAGATATGGTGAGGGTACTGCTTATCCTCATATCCGAGAACTTGTCGGATACACTTCCTCCACTAGAAGTCCATGAAAAAAAGCATTCTAGACATCTACTTGTCGAAGATGTCAACCCGGGAAGCTGCTATGGAGAGTACAAGGCAAATAGTGGCAGGCTTCATAACAAGACTGAAAGTGTCATCATAATCCAGATCATACCGTTGTTTATAGCCTTTAGCAACCAAACGAGCCTGAATCTGTCCATGCGGCTGTCAGCTTTCTTCTTGAGTTTGTACACCCAGCGGCAATCCACCATTTTGACACCTTTGTCAGGAGCAACAAGGCACCAGGTTTTATTCCGGAGAAACGCTCTGAATTCATCATCCATGTCCTGCCGCCACTATGGATACTGAGCCGCATCCTCGTGGCTCATTGGCTCTTCAGGGACCTCCTGGGCAGCACAGTTGATAAGAGCATGGCGTCGATATGACTCATAGCGTACCATGCCGTCCCCTAGCTGCTTGGGCTATCGGATGCCAGCCTTAAGCCAAAGTGAACATGGAATGATCGGGCGCCGTCATACTGTCGCTGGAGGCCGAGCCGGAGCTATGTGAAGTGGCCGGTGCGCTCACTTGGGCTGGCCCAACGTGGGGATGGGCCGACCAGCCGAGGCACCCGTAGTGTTGACATCACATGGCACTGTGTCAAGGCTGCATGGTGTTGTAGCTGCTTCGCACGATGCATCTGAGGTTGCAGGGCATCTGAAATTGCTGCAACATCCAGATTAGTAGACACAGAAAAAATATGAGCATGTTCAGGACGGTCATCCACAGGAACAGGAAGAGAGGCCGAGAATAGAAGAACCGGCGGGATCAGTAGCATTGGAGTAGCTAGAGACGCATTATCAAGGGCAAAAAGAAACAATTTCTCATCAAACAAGACATCGCGAGAGATATAGACTCGACCGGTGGTGGGATTAAGACACTTGCAGCCTTTGTAAAGGGGACTATATCCGAGGAACACACACCGTTATGAGCGAAAATCAAGTTTATGAGAATTATAGGGCCGTATATATGGCCAACAAGCACACCCAAAAATACTTAGAAAGGTGTAATCCAACTTAGTTCCAAACAAGCATTCAAAAGGAGTGTCAAAATTTATCACCCTACTTGGCATACGGTTTATGAGAAAGCTAGCCGTATAGAACACATCATCCCAAAACCAGAGCGGAACATGTGAGCGAGCGATAAGAGCGAGTCCAGTTTCTACAATGTGATGCTTACATTCGGCGAAACCATTTTGTTGGTGAGTGTGTGGACACCAGACATGATGGGCAATGCCAAGTTGTGTAAAGAAGGAGTTGAGTTTTTGATACTCTCCCCACCCGCCTGAGCAGCGAGAATTTTCTTGCCTAGCAAGCGTTCAACATGACATTGAAATTGGAGGAAAACTTTAAACTCATCATATTTTCTTTTCAGTAGATAAAGACATGTAAACTTGTTGAAGTTATCAATAAAGCTAACATAGTATTTGAAACCTCCAACTGACATCTTAGCAGGACCCCAAACATCTGAACAAACAAGTTCAAGAGGGGACCTAGAAACAGTACTAGGCAAAGAAAAAGGTAGTTGATGACTCTTGCCCTGCGCACAGGCATCACACACATGATTATCATGTTTATAAGAACATGACAGATTATTGGACTCTATGACTCGTTTGGATGATTGAAAAGGATGGATGACCAAGCCTGGAGTGCCAGTCTTCAGATGAAGGTTTTATGACAATGAGAACTCGCTTGGCCGCCGGACCAAGGATAGGAGGAAAGTGATAAGAGTCCTCCCTTTCCTTGCCCTCTAAGCAGAATGTCCCTCGTGGCCAAATTCTTACTGACAAAGAAATCAGGTTAAAACTCAAAAAACACTTGATTATCATAATTAAGTTTATGCACAGATAGACGGTTTCACGAGATTAAGGGACGTGTAAAATATTTTTAAGATGTAGAGGCCTACTTGAATGAGTGATGAGTTGTGAACGACCGATATGAACAATGCCCATACCTGACCCATTTGCCGTATGGATTTGGTTGTTGCCGCTGTAGTGCTCCTTGGTGCTCAACTTGTCAAGCTTGGAGGTGAGGTGGTTCGTAGCTCCAGTATCCGCATACCAATTGGTATCAACAGAGTAGGAGTTCATAGCTACCCCGGCCGAACGATACTCCTCCTGATAGCCGCGATCAAAGCGATGGTAGCATCCGACTGTGGTGTGCCCCACTTTGTTGCATACCTGACAGATCGGGCGCTCCTCGTTGCCACGCGAGGATAGACTGTCGTTGTTGCTTGGGGCGCCACAAGAGCCACCTTGATTGGACTGCCCGCCGCTCTTGACAGGTTTCTTGGACTGAGTCTTGCCCTTGTTCTTCCAATTCCCGCGGTTCCTACCTCCCTGTGCTTGGCCGCCGCGAGATGCAAAGTTGACGGAGGAGCCACCGAGCGGAGGAGACTCATCCTGTGACACCAGACGAGTCGCAAATGTCATGAGATGAGCATAGAGGTCATTCACTGTCATGGGATTGTCTCTGGTTGTCATGGCCTTCACTAGCAGATTGTACTCCGTGTCAAGCCCCGTTAGGATATAGCTAATGACTTCATCGTCGCGGAGCGGCTGCCCGATGGTGGACAGCGTGTCAGCGAGCTTGCTTCATCTTGTTGAAGCAATTGTCGGTGCATCTCCTTTCCTAGTGTTAGCCAGCTGAAAACGGATTTGCATCACATTCGCTTGTGACTTCGAGGAGAACATGCGTTCCATGGTGCTCCACACGGCCCTAGAGGTGGTGAGAAGAACCACTTGAGTGAGAACTTCTTCAGTGAGCGACCCAAGAAGGTCATTCAGGATCTGTTGATCCTAGCGTGTCCACGACCGATATTGCCGGGTTGGAGACCTGCGCCGTCTCGGTGCCGGTGGTCTGAGCGATCATCTCGCTTGGTGCTGTGTCTTGCCGTCGACATAGCCGAGCAAATCTTCACCTGTGCTTTCCACAGGAGGTAGTTGGTGCCGTTGAGGCGCACGTTCACCGTGGCGCCAAAGGGAGATGGTGTATTGTGACTGGCGACAGTAGCAGGGTTCCCTGGAGACATCTCGTCGGAGACATTTGAGGTCTCTAATACCATTAAGAAAGTCTAAACCCTAGATGGATTTTATGTGGTGTGGCTCGGTACCAAACTGGTAGCCGGCCCCTCTCTTTATATACAATCAATACTCACAAGATTATAACTGTATGCTGTTACACAGTTAAAGCCGGGACTTCGGGCGGGCTTTTCCGGGCTTGCCCGAGGCCCGGTCGGCACGGCATGGCTCCAGGCACGGCACGGCACGGCACTCCGGCGGGCCGGGCTAGCACGGCACGAGTGTTCGGGCCGGGCCGTGCCTGGGATTGGAGCCCGGTGGGTAGCACGGCCCGGCACGGTGCGTCGTGTCGTGTTCGTGCCGGCACGGCCCGGTCGGGCACGGTGGGCGGCGGCGGCCCGGCGGGAATGGTGGGCGGCGGCGGCACGGGCGCACGGCGGGCACGGTGGGCACGGAGGCCCGTGGGGCTGGCGGCGGGGGAGTTGGCCGGCAGGGGCGGTGGCCGGTGGCGCGGGCGGTGGGGATGGCGGCGGGGGAGTTGGCCGGCGGGACGAGGGGCGGGGCCTGGGGGTGGCGCGGGGCTGGCGAAGGGGAGAAAACCGAGGAGCCGAAGAGGTGCGGTGGGGGGCCTGGCCGCGGCGGAGGAAGAAGGAGGCGGGGGCGGTGGCCGCGAGAGACTGAGAGAGAGAGAGGGAGGGAGAGGCTGTGGGCGCTGTGGGGGGGGCGGGGGGCGGGGCACATGGCCACGTGGGGCGGGGGCCCCGGGGGCGTGTGGCGGCACGGGAAAGGCCGAAAGGGAGGCCGGGTGAGCGGGGCCGGCAGGGAGGCCACGTGGCGCACGGGAGGGGCGAGAGGGGCGGGACGCGGGACTGCGGGAGGGGCGTGGCGCGTGGGCGCGTGGCGCCGGGCGCGGCCGTGCGTGGGGGGGTCCAGGTGAGCTTGCCACGTGGCGGCTCGGGAAGGGGGCGTGGGGGGCAGCCAGGGATAGGGGCTTGGGGGGAATCAGATAGGGGATAGAGGGGGGTCCGGAGGGATTTAGGATTTCGGGAGAATCTCACGCGTGCGGAGTAAATTTGAAATTTTTTAAACTTATTGGACTGCTCGTGCATTACTATATATTCACTTCTCCTCAAGAGTCAAGACCTCAACACTAAGCTCACAGAAATATTTGTACCGACATAAATACACAAGTAAAATATGTTCGCTCGTGGGAAAGAGAAGGCGGCCGAGGTGGCACGTCGACGCCGTCCTCCCGTTCATCCTTCGGCGTCACAAAGGGGTCGATCCTCGCATGGCGGGTCAACTTCACCACAACATGTTGCTCTTTCGATGGGAGAGAACGAAATCGATCCTCATCGGCTCTCCCTCGACATGGATGACTACGGTATGGAAGATGGTCATATGGATGGTACTGCTGGTTTTGAGGATGCTGCACATTTTTCAGGGGAACCGGGGTCAACGGACACCGACGTTGGATCATCGGTGCAAGGAACCAGGGGTAGAAGTAGCTGACGAGCATGGTGCTGGGAGCATATGGACCACACCGTAGAAATGGAAAACGGCCGTCAGGTATCATATGCCACCTGTAAATATTGCAAAGCGAGATTAAAGGCATCTTCAAAAAATGGAACAGGTAGTTTGAAGCGACATGCTCAGGCATGCTTGCAAAAGATAGCCGCGGGACGGAGAGAAGGGGAAACTGTCCAGACCCAGCTTAACTTTGGTCCTGATGGTTCGGTAAGTACATGGATGTACAACCCTCAGGTAGCAAGAGAGGAGATAGCGCAATACATTGTTAGCGAGAATCTTCCGATTGGTACAGGGGAAAGTGCTAGGTTTGAACGATTGATCCAAAATGCTTTCTGCCCATAGTACACTCACGTCACTAGAAAAAACCACTAGACAAGACATAGTAACACTTTACAGTCGTAAATTGGCTGAACTGAAAGATCAATACACGAAAGTGAGTTTTTCTTTCGCTTTAACGGACATTTGGACTTCATCCCATCAAAGGTCTGCCTATCTAAGTGTCGTTGCACACTATTTAGATGAAGAATTTAATTTAAATAAACGAGTCATAGGCTTTAAGTTAATAGATGAGGCACACACTGGAGAGGCCATCGCGGAGCGTATTCTTCAGGTTGTTGGAGATTTTAAAATTGAAAATAGAGTTTTGCTATCACTCTTGACAATGCCTCAGCTAATACAACCGCTATGGAGATTATCTCACCTACTTTGCAAGCCTACACTGGAGGTTACATCATCCACCAGAGATGCATATGCCACATCATTAATCTCATAGTGCAAGCAGGTTTAAAGGTAATGAAGCCTAATTTAGATAATATACGTACTGCTATTATGTTTATTACATCTTCACCGACAAGGTACAAAGCGTACCGTGACTATTGTAAGGCCAATAATAAGGTTACAAGAAAATTCAATGTGGACATGAAGGTAAGGTGGAACTCCACATACATCATGCTAGAGCGGTGTGAGGGTACGAGCATATTATATCTCTCTATGTGAACTGCAATGCAGGTATGCGGGTAATTAATGATGGGGATTGGGAGGTTGCTAGTCGTTTTCGTGATTTTTTAAAAATATTTTACAATGCAACAACGGTTCTATCTGGTATTTATTATCCCACTTCTTGCTTAGTCATCGAGTGGCTTTGGACAATGGCTGAAGCTATGAAAGAAAACAGGGATGATAGCCTTCTAAAACCAATTATTGAACCAATGGAGGCTAAGTTCTTAAAATATTTTGGAGCTATTCCACATCTTTATTGTTATGGCATTATTTTTGATCCTCGTAGAAAGTTAGAAGGACTGAAGGGGGCCTTTGAGGCAATTGGTGAAGCATTAGGTTTAGATTACTCTGATGCTTACACTCATGTTCATGATGAGTTTTTTGATGTTTTCGATTTGTATTATAAGAAATTTGGCAGTACAGGTCAACCAAGAACAAGTGCATCAGTAACTCCACAAAGAACAATCACTTCGAGCGCTGCTAATATGTGGAAGAAACTAAAAGGCAACAATTCCAGTGGATCATCTTCCCAAACATCTGGCAAAACGCAATGGAATCTAAGAGTAGAGATCAACCACTACCTCGACACACCTTATGCGGAAACTGAGTTTGACCTCGCGGAAGGCCAAGATGTCAACCTACTCATGTGGTGGAAGAACCATCACAGGATATATCCCGTGCTATCACATTTTGCACGAGACATACTCATGGTTCCGGTGTCGTCTGTCTCATCGGAAGCAACTTTCAGCGCAGTAGGAAGGATAATTGAGCCAAGAAGGCCATTCCTTGCACCTAACATGGTAGAGGCACTTACTTGCCTCAATGACTGGGACAAGGCAGAGACCCGACAATAACATCAGCTCGAAGATCCAAAGATCACGAAGGCTTTAGCCGACCTCGAAAATCTCGACATTGAGTAATATGCATAAAAACATGGTTATTGTACTCTTTTCCTTACAGGAGGTACTCCACACTAGAGTGTAAGGTTTTTTTTTGAAGAAAACACCCCAAAGGGCATTTTCATTTCCATTTCTGAAAATAGTTAAGGAAAACAAACACATACGACCTTACAGAAACAGAAAATAACAAAAAGGCCCATAGGGCCGTCTTCCTCGCCGCTTCCCTGGCCGTAAGGTTTTTAACGAGGCAATATCCATCTATCAATAAAATTTAGGTCTTCCTTCAAAGATAGCTTCATTTATTAATGTTAATTTCTATATTTTTAATTATTCAATTTTTATTTTTAGTTATCTCCTTTTTATTTTTATTTTTTCCTCCCTACTCACCTAAACCAGGCTGCCACCCCCACCCCCCAAATCCCCTCATCCTCCCCCCACAAATTCCCCCCAAATCCCCAAATCTCACCCCCACCCCCCAAATCCCCGCATCTCACCCCCCCACTCTCCAAATTCCCTCAAATCCCCAAATCCAGCCCCCCACCCCCCAAATTCCCCCCAAATCCCCAAATCCCGCCCACCTCATCTCACCCGGTCACTCCCCTCCCCCCCACCCCCCCCCAAAATCCCCAAATCCCGCCCCCCACCCCTACCCCCCAAATCCCCAAATCCTGCCCCCCACCTCATCTCACCCGGTCACTCACCCCCCCGCCCCCCAATTTCCCCCCTCCGCAGCTCCGCTCCACCCTCGAACCTCGCCCAGTCGCCCCCGATCTCCCCCAGCCACTCCGTGCGACCACGCCACCCTCACCCCCCCGCCGCCATCCTCGCCCGCCAGCCGCCGCGCGCGTCGCGAGCCCACGGCCCTCTCCGCCACCAGCCCACGGCCCTCTCCGCTCTGCTCCGGTCCCCGCCGCCACCCTCGATCACACGCCGCCGCCACCCTCGGTCACCCGCCGCCACCCTCCGTTGCCCGCCGGCCGCCGCGCGCGTCGCCAGCCCACGGCCCTCTCCGCTCCGCTCCGGTCCCCGCCGCCACCCTCGGTCACACGCCACCGCCACCCTCGGTCACCCGCCGCCGCCCTCGGTCACCCGGCCGCCGCTCCCCGCCGCGCGCGCGCGCCTCCTCCGGTCCTCCCTCCTCCCTCCGTGGCGGGCTCGTGCCGGCACGACACGGCGGCGGCACGGCGGGCCACCGTGCCGTGCTTGGGCCTCGGCCGCGGCTCCCCGGGCCAACACGGCACGGCACGGCGGGTCCGGTGTGCCGTGCCGGCACGACCGACCTCGGGCACGAAGCACGGCGGGCCCGTGCCGTGCTGGCACGGCCCGGCCCGAGTCCCGGCTTTATACACAGTAGGATAGGATCCTATACAACTTGTTATACAAGATACAATCCTAACCAACTACATCTTTCAACACAACAGACCGGATTACCAATTATTCTCTAATACCAGAGGACTTTTAGACCTCTTGCCTCGAATGGTTTGATTGTGTCATTTGGCAACTTACAGATTCCAGCAGCAGCCGTGCGTGTTGCGCTCCCACTGATGCGCCTTATACCACATAACTACTATGGTGATGATGACAAGAATAATCCTGGGGAAAAGACAAATCTCCTGGCATCTCTAGATATCTTCTACGGGATGGTGCTTGGCCAAGGAATACTCTACTTTGTTGCTTGCATGCTCGAGTTCTTTTTATTCATCCCTCGGAGATCCCTCTTCCTCTGCGGTGGATTTGGAGGTCAGCGGGGAGTGGAGTCTGTCAATCTATACTATGCATATGCCTTCGAGAGATGCATGCAAGGGGGTGTGCTTGCTCCGAAGAAAATCAGTCTCATCTTCCCATGCAAGGGGGTTTGTCATGGATCTTCTAAACTCTGACTCATCCAAGAATCAGCTCTACGGGATTTGGATGCAGCACAGCTTCCTGCAGAGGGATCCAACCAAGCCACAGCTCCTTTCAAAACGCACCACTTCCACGAAGACGATGCCCAGAATAAACAGAATGTTTGATTGGACAAGTCCAAAGGATACAAATATCAGATTATATGCTGCGAAGGTCACTATTGAGCTTGCAAAGAAACTCTGAGTTGTCACTATCCCTGGGACAATGCAGCTCGTATCGGCACTTCTTGACGACAATGACAGACCGAAACAAGGAAACCCACTTCTGGACACAGATGATGAACAAGAAGAAAGACATGATCCATTTCTGAGTACAACAGATAGCCAAGAGGAAGAACATGGTGCAATAAGGGATGCAAGTTATAACCAAGGGCAAAGACAAGACCCACTTGGGGACACCAATAAACCAGCTGGATACACAAACCTGCTCAACCCAACAAGTTGGCATCAACGAACAGAACTCCTGCATACTCAGACGCTAGCAGCGGACTTCAGAATTCTGGTCAATTCCCAAGGAGCAGCTATTGACAGACCACGATATTCTCCCTGCTCTGGCCATGTCAATTACTGACAGTCTTGCTGGTTGTGATCAGGACAACTGTGTGGAAATCAGCAAAGCAGCTGACCTCATCCAGAAGATCATAGGATTCACAAACACGATAAATGCCGAGATGCAACAAATGGTCCTGTTGAAGTCATCACTGAAGGTGCTGTGCAGGCTCACAAGCATCGACTGGGAAATTGGCATAACACTGCGGTACAAGATATCGAAACAGCCTTTCCTATTGAGAAACCTCACAGAGATCTTGGGAGACAACATGGGCGACCAGGAATTGAGAAAGTTGGTGGCAGGAATCCTCAGAAAACCTTGCAGTTGATGGGAAGACAAGGCAGGAGATTGGTCGCATCCAACTGATCATTACCAGGCTGATGCAGGCATTTCTCGATGCAGAAGGAACCACGAGTACCAATGCTGCTCGCTACAAAAGGTCGCGGGGCAAGCAGTGGCAATGCTGGCAATAGATAATGTCCACAACTGCTTGGTTATGTTGAAGGAACCAGAGTTCACTAAGAAACTCAAAACTATGATCCCTGATCCAGGATGACAAGTACATATATGTGGTGGCAAGCCTGTTGCGTAACCTGTGCCTGCACGCTGGGGACCGAGCTCAAAGAGTCGGACCTGAAGGAACTATCTCAGACCTTGCGAGAGGTGAGCCCTGCTAATTCAAGCAACAAATGCACTATTAGAGGTGGATAATGAAATTTACCATTTGCACATGTTCTTGTATGAAAGTTGTTGGTGAAAAATTCATCTATATTTTTGTACTTTTGGACATTATTGCCACTGAACCATATAGGTATAGCTGTACATTATATTTTCACTAATCATGATACATTTTACTACAAATGTTGGAAAGAATAATGGACGCGGAAGGGGCAGAACTAGAGATCATCATTGGCGTTAGTTCACAGATAAGTAAAATCATTCCTGAAGACTTTGCCCGAGAACTAGCCGACGGTCAGATTCAGCGAAGATTTGTGAAGAGGCTTGTCGACGCACTGAATGCAAATATGAAACCCAGTGTCTATTGTCCTGGGATCAGGAGGTTGATACTTTAGCAAGTCATATACATGACGGAGTGCAATTCTCACTATACAAACCATTTCGATGAATACAGGATGACAGAAGCACTATTGATGGTTCAACAAACACTGTTAGAGGCTGAGAACTACAGGCTCTTCTTGGGCGAAGCAGGATCCATAGAGTACAGAACACCTCTGTTCTCTTGTGGCCAGAACAAAAGAACTTGTGGGTCGTGACTGACTGGGTGGCATTAGCAGATGGTAGGACTTATACAACACATTCAATACCCTCATCTCATAAGTGAGTTGTTCACTGCAATACAAGATGGGACACCATGAAATTAGAGTTGATATCAAGAATGCAGGTTATGGCAGGAGCAAAAGAACAATACTGGCATTGGACTCACAAACCATGATATAGCTGTAGGGATCTGATATTTGTAATCTAAGATAAACGGTATAGGATGTATGTACTGTGCTTTTTAGTGAAAGGATTTTCGTTTGCAGTGAGAATAAAGGATATTGTAATTATACATGTAGTCGTTCTATGTGTAATTTATTTATCCTCTTTGCTACCAGTAATTTGTTTAAATTCATATTCAATTGTCTTCAAATGTTCACAAAGCAATGCTTGTGGACGTTTCAGGTGATTGCTACTCGACCTGGTTCTAGGACATCACAGTTTCGACATAAATTGTTGAGAACATTCTCACAAGGTCGTTACGGATGCAACAGACGCTTGTCTTTCAAAACAAACTTCATATTCTTAAAAGAAAATAAATAGGATTCTACATCTATGTTATGACATCACAGATCAAGAGAGGAAGATGGCATGATGTTACAGCACAGATAATACAAGATCTCTTCCTACCGATTAAGTGTGTTTCATGTAGGCAGGTACATATATGTGGCAGCAATTCTAATGCAAAATATGTGAACGCACCCAGGACCGATCTCAGATAATTCAATTCAAGGTACTCTCATGTGCCTTTTCTTATGTCGGACTTGTAATGATGTAGCTGCTTACATCAAAGCAAAGTTCTTATTTGAATGGTATTCCTAGTTGTGTGACGTTGTCATTTCCAATATGTGTTGGAAAGAGTAGCTGATGCGAAGAGAGAAAAACTAGAGGAATTAGTTGGCCTCAGTTCATGAATATCTCTAGATTATGTGCAAGCACAGGACCGAGATCGTCGTGAGAAAATTAAGTGTGGATAACTGGTCAATGCACTGAATGAACACGAAGCCGGTGTTTATCCAGGAATGATAAGGCTGATAACTGACCGCAATATGTACACGATACAGTCCAATCTTTACTATGTAAACTGTTTCAGTGATTGCAGGATGATGGAAGCATGTCAAAGGTAGAAATTAGCTACCCTACCTGCTACCTTGAGCGAGCAGGTGTCAAGGAGTACTATAGTATTACCCTCCCTCTTTTGGCAACAGCAGAACAGTTGATGCCTGGCAAATCAACTTGACAATCATAAAGCATGGTTCATGTCGGCATTGCATGACCTGGTAAGAACAACATGAAAGAATGACTGCGTTATTGTTGAAAGACAGTGAATATTTTATAAGAGACATAACGATATACATATGACTGTTTTAGAAAGGAAAAAAAATATGAATCTGCTTTATGATTCAACTAGTATGATGTCCCCAACGTTTTTAATTATCTTTTTTTTTATCTGTACACGTGATATTAGATCAGTACGGGAAATAAAAGTTCAGATCGCGAACCGGCCCGATAATCATTGTACTGAGCCGTCTATTTAGGTACAGTTATGATGATCTATCAGATGTGATCTGTTTAGATATAGTTATGAAGATCTATTGGTTATGATATATTTAGGTACAGTTATGAAGATCTATTGGTTATGATATATTTAGGTACAGTTATGAAGATCTATTGGTTGTGTGATCTGTTTAGGTGCAGTTATGAATATCTATCGGTTGTGATCTGTTTAGGTACAGTTATGAAGATCTATCGGTTCTGATCCACTAATAATAAAAGGGTCCACCAGATTAACGATCAGACGTTTCGCTTTTTTATGAGAATTTCTTGCATCTCTCTATCGAACCGGCCCGCTAGTCATTGTACTGAGCTGTCTATTTAGGTACAGTTATGATGATCTATCAGATGTGATCTGTTTAGGTATAATTATGATGATCTATCGGTTGTGATATATTTAACTACAGTTATGAAGATCTATTGGTTGTGATATATTTAGGTACAGTTATGAAGATCTATCGGTTGTGTGATCTGTTTAGGTGCAGTTATGAATATCTATCGGTTGTGATCTGTTTAGGTACAGTTATGAAGATCTATCGGTTCTGGTCCACTAATAATAAAAGGGTCCACCCGATTAACGATCGGACCTTTCGCTTTTTTATAAGAATTTTTTATATTTCTCTATTTTTTTCTATTATATTCTACTTTTAGTATATAGTAGATAGAAGTAGATATGAAATGCCATAACACCTGTGCATGATCCTAGTGCTGCAAGCCCAACACCAAAAACAATAGCCTTAAAGTTCAAGCCGCACGGTCTATGTCCTTTGGTACGTCATCGATTAATCGAGAGACACTAATTCAGTGCAGATCCTAAAGATTCCAGAACTTTGGGGGCTGCTAGTTGGCTAGCGTTGATCTTAACCAAGAACCAACGAGTTTAGTAGTGGATGGTAACCTGATAATAAACGATTTTAACTAACAACAAATCAAGACAGCAACCATGTAAATCCCAGATTTATCCCAACACCGCAAAAGCTGAATTTTCGGCCACGCGCATCGGAATTGGCCATTAAAGACTACACTAGTCGGTAGCAATCCCCAGAAACCACTAGTTGGAAGCTTCTTCCATCAAGCCGCATTGCCGATTTGAGTAGAAATAGTAGAACTAAAAACCCTAGGCCTTGGCACTAAAAGGCCCAAACCTCACCGAGGGGTGCCAGTGACCGGAGCTCCGGCGGATCTCAAGCGAGCACGGCCGGTGCCCAGAGAGGGACGGGAGCGGAAGGTAACGGCGCACCCGTCGAGTTAGGGTGTTGGTGGAAGTCCACGCCGAGCTGCTCCCTTCCATGGTGGAGAGTACGGAGGCGGAGAGCCGTGGCCGGCTCCTTCCCGCGGCCGCCGCTTGCCAGCGCTTCCTCGACTCTCGAGGCGGTTAGTCGTGTACAGTAACCAGTAGGGAACATCACGAAATCACCGAACGATGGAATGTTTATTCTCGAAGTAAAATGCACTTTCAAGCACCTAATTTGATATATGTCGTGAGTTCTGGTTTTATTTAGACGTAGCACGGGCAACACGACCGGTGACTTACTTCCTCAATTTCAAAATATATTTCGTTCGATCGCTCCATTTTTTTAAAAAATATTTATTTATTATAAAAAAATATATTTTTCACCCCTCAACTATTGCCTGAGTGCACATTACATCAATTTGCTTCAAAACTAGACAACTCTAACCATCAACTCTCAAAACCGGATAAAATACCCCCCCTCACACTGTCCCTAAGCGGTTTTGACTAGTCAAAAGTGGTTTTAGGTGACTTGGTGCTGACGTGGCTGCCACATACCTCCACGTCATCCAAAAGATTAGAAAATTAAAAAAGGTAGAAAATATCATGAAACTCTGGAGAGAAAAATCATTTTTTGATTTCTAAATCTGAAAAAAATTCTCAAAAGTTTCAAAATTAAAAACCCAAATAATTTGTTGATTAAATTTTGATAAAATTTGGAATTTTCGGGAACAGGGAGTTGAGAGAAAATCAAAATTTTCAGAATAACTTTAATTTCAAAATAAAATTAAAATAATTTATTTATTTTTCCCTTGATTTTCTAACCTTTTGGGTGACGTGGAGGTGATGTGGCAGCCACGTCAGTGCCAAGTCACCTGAAACCACTTTTGACTGGTCAAAACCACTTAGGGACAATGTGAGGAGGGGGGTATTTTATCCGGTTTTGAGAGTTGAGGGTTAGAGTTGTCTGGTTTTGAAGTTAAGGGATGTAATGTGCACTCAGACAATAGTTGAGGGGTGAAAAATATACTTTTTCCTTTTTTTATCTTAGCAATCAAACATGGGTATACCGTTCCTCTCTAGCAAAATTTGCTAACTTGTGAGCAACCCTATTCTAATGATGACTAACTTTCCTGAGTAACACCTCTCGATTTTCGAAAAGTATCAACTGGATCTCCTATATTATAAAGGTATGTCTTGAATGATCTTGGGTTTTACTCTTAGCATAATGTATTAGGACTTTGCAATCAGTATGGACAATTATCAGCGGGTTCGTCGGGACAAGACGAGCGTCATACCTTCAATTACAGTGCACAGTTATGTCTTCAGCGCATCATGACAATTAGGTGGCAACCGGTAGGCCAAGAACTTGGCGTGTCCCGCGATGTCCCTAAATACCATGACAACACTTGCAGAGCCATCAGAAGCAAAAAAGGAGCCATCGAAGTCTCCAATGTCGTTCTACAGTAATACCATGTGGCGGTTTTTTAGCTGCATCTGAGTAGCGACAAAAATAGGCTGGTCAACAAGTCCCGATCGTCTCGTTGTCGGATCATGAACAGTGAAGATAAGTAGCTAGTCAATAATCGCTTAGTTACCTCCACGGAAAGAATTGCTTTGTCGTGGACGAGATCATTGCACAGTTTCCATATCTAACATGAGAAAAGACAACACGAGCCTACCCGTAGGCAATCACAGAGCTAGCCAGTGGTGTGGCCTTCAGGGTTGACACATGGATTCATAACAATTCAAAGAACAAGTAACGTGCATATTAAGTGATCTCGAAGAGCTTATGGAGCCTCAAATCAACATGTATGATCTTGTCCCTGCGATACGCTCCCTTTTGTCTTATGTCGTCTAGTGGTCCATCCACAATTTTTTTTCTTGATCTCGAATGCATGCCGTGTCACACCCTGATTTTCATCGTCTGGATTTCCCAAACCCTAAGACGCATATATGCGTACATATATGTTCTTCGACTAAAGTTACAATGCATATTTGGATTTCAGTTTTTCTCAAATATGACATTTCATGGGGAGCACTTGAGTTAGGTTGCTCTATCGTGCAACGAACCCGAGTCGCCACCCTATCATCGCATGTGCATTCAAACCCTAAACCCTAAATCAACACACGCACCGTATATGCACGAGCTGTCCGAGCCCAAACCCTAAGTGGCAACTCATCCACCTTTGTTCCCGACCATCCAATTATAAATCCTAACCTCTCCCATACCCTACCTCAGTCGTGCTGTCGCCCGAAACCCTAAAACTCAACCTGCCGTCCCATTCCTTAATTAATTAACCTTTAGGCAGAAACCCTAAAATGTATATTTCATGTAATTCCTTTCACCCAAAAATTCTAGAAAAATTCTAGAAACTTTTTGAAACTATTTTTCAGCCATTTATGAAATAATATATGTGGGCCCAGTTCAAAATTTTTGGATTACATCCAAATTTGTATTTAGGTCAATTGGCACTTTGTACTACAACCCATATATTTAAAGCTCAGAAAAATCCCAGAAAATCCTAAGAGGCTCATCTTAGTACCAGTGTTTCAAATGTTCAAAAACATGTCCATGTCCAGTACAAGTTTTTGTCAGAAATCCCATCAAACACCTTATCCAATTTCTCCTTCTCCCATGGAATCAAGTCCAAACTCTGTCCTTTTTACCTCAATATTTCTACCAAGGGCTTTGCTACCCTCAGGCACTTGTCCCCAGCACCTTTGCTTCAGCAGAAACCCTAGCTCCACAGTCTTCAACCTTCTTGTCATCTCATGCCGATATTGGCAAGGCTTTGGCAACCATGCTCCACACGACACTCTTGTCAACCCTCCGCTATTCTTCTCTCCTCTGGTCACCCCAGCCCGGCTGCTTAACACATGCACCTCTCTAGCACGCCAAGACACCCTCATGCACACGCATGCCACTCGGGAGCACGCCCAGGCAATGTTTTAGACGCGCTCCAGTGCATGGCAGAGCCGATCGCCGGCATCCCCCACACGCTACCCGCCGTCCCGTCGCCGGCCAGCCCAGCCCGCATGCCGCCGCCTTGCTTTAGCCACCCGCAAGCTCTGCGAACCGCTGATCTAGCTTCACACTCCCTCGGCGCCGTGCACGGCTAAGTCCAGTGGCACTCCACCCCGCTCCCTCGCCGCTGCCCTATTTAAGCAAGTGCTCGAGCTCCCCAGCTGTTACCCAAGCTTCCCCTTTCCTCCTACAGCCTCAGCCGAGCACCAATTCCTTTCCCCAATCTTCCCCACCGCATCCACTGCCCTAGCATCGGTTGCGTCCGCCTTGAGCCAATCAAGCAAGTCCGAAGCTCCAAGCTAGCTGACTCACTTCCTACCTCTCCCCTTCGCACGCTCCGCTGGTCTTCGGCCTCGGCCCCGACCCAACTCCGCCGTCGGAGGCCCTCCCCGACCAAGCTCCGCCGCCACCCTGCCTAGACCCGAGCCGCTGTGAAGCCTCGGCCGAACGGGTTAGACTCGGGAGCCTCTTTCCCGAAGGGGTAAGTCCCCCCACCGCCACTGCCAAGCGGGCCCCAGTCCCGACCAAGCCCCGCGGTCGGAAGCAGTGAAGGCGTAAATTCGCTTTACGCCTACGACGTCACACTCCTGAAGTCAGAAAACCGCCCGGTTTTCCTCCAGAACCGACCCTAGCCTTGGTTCAGTCGGTTCAGCCTCAAGCTGATCGGTTCTCAGAAAAGTTTCCAAATAAAAGTTCTTCCTAGAAACTTTTGGAAACTTTTGGTTCAAACAAATTTTCAAAAATTCAAATTTCCTTTTCTGTACAGAGAGTAATTCAATTCTCCTATTCAAATTCAAACTCTTTTCAAATTTCTTTTTTTAACTTGTGAACCATTCCAAGATTTCTAGCATGCTAAAGCTTTAGTTCTCTGACCCTTAGCATGAAATACACATATACACTTGTTGCATGATTCAAAAGGTGAAGGAGGCGTCGTGAAACCTAAAACCCTAATATCAATTTCATGCGCATATATATATACTTCTTCATAACCCCAAGCATGTCAAACCTCATCAAAATTACTTCCCCCGCATCTTTTCAACCACCAAATCCCTGGACACTTCCTCCACCATGCTAAAACTAGGGTTTCCGAGCAAAGAAAGATATAGACTAAAAACCCTAATTCCGATAATCTCCAAGTGCATAAAATATGAAGGCTCCCAACCTTTTTCTCTCCCGAATCATTCTTGCACTTCATAACATGGCATATGTTCTGCATTGAGTTGCCCCTTTTGTTCTTTGTCGCGTTTGGATTCTTATCGGTGTTTTCGAAAACGTGTAGTTGACGGTGTGAGGTACGTCGTCAGGAGGAGCCAGAAGCATCCCCGCGTCCGGATCAAAGCCAGGAACTACCAGGCAAGCTCTCCACCCTTGATCATGTTGAACCCCAAGTTTACGAAAGATATTTTGTTTTACGAAACATGCATGCTATGTTTTATACCCGTTATTTTATGTAGCCTAGTTATGTCCGACAATTAGAAAACCCTAGCTCGACCCTGTATTCCTTGTCACCCTAAGGATTACTTATTCCAGGGAAGTTACCGGAAACCTAGGGTAGAGTATGTATGTATGTTAGCCCTGCGGTAGAAAAATTAGGTTTTTAAAATAAAAGTGAAATACTCCCATATTTCATGTGGCAAATATTTGGAAACGGACCGTCGTGTCCGAAGGAGTATGAAGGTAGCATATCCATGGGTTGGGATATTTTACCGCAAAAAGGTTTTGGTTAAAACCTGAAAAACAAAAATGGAGAAGATTTTGATCCGGGTCAGAAATGAAGGGTGAAAGCAGGAAGCTTGTTAAAGAGCGAGGTAAGGCCCGGCGTGGTTCTCGCTTCCCATTTACGGGAGCGGTGTGGAGTCCCTCTCAGATCACCTAAGGACTGATCTTAAGTGCCGTTTGGCCAAGTCTTACCATATGTCCACATGTCCTTTATGGGAAGGACTTGATCTAGTACCCGGTCTGAACTAACATGAACCCGTAGGCAGTGTGTAGCGTGCAGATGAGGTTGTAGCTCTGTAGAGAAAGTTTCCACGGGAAAGCGATGGTTTGTTCGCCATAAAGTTGGAACACCAACCTCCTTGCAAGCGATGATACTAACTCAAACTAGGTTTAGGATATGTCCTTCTGGCGGGTTTATGGCTGGGTTCACACCGGCGAAGAGTCTCGTTGTACTAGATCTGGTAGTATGCGGTGCACAGTATTCCCAGGGTGACCTACATCGTGTGGGTAAAGCTGTACCACCTCTGCAGAGGGTTAAAACTATTCGAATAGCCGTGTCCACGGTCAAGGACGAACTTGGTTGGGCCACACTAAAGTAGACTGACTTTCAAAGTCAAAATGGGTTATGGGTTTAAGGACGCGATCCGCCGTGTTCGCAGGGTGACATGCAAGTTCCCGTTGAGTCGGGAAGAGTGAAGAAGGGATTTCCCCGTGGACTCGGGCAGACCCTAGTATCCCCGTATGTACCGGGTGAGCTATGTCTCCCCAAGGAATCGGACGATTACCGTGTTTTCATTGGTATCCCCGTATGTACCGTGTGAGTCATGTGATGACGTGTACATCTGTGTGATGAATATCTTGCCACTTTGTGTTGCGTTGAATTTGAGGTTGCATGAATTCGGTCTTGAATTTGTGGTTGATTGTTTGAGTTTCTCAATTTGTCTCAAGGAAAAATTGAGTGGATAAAGGATTTTTCTCGATTGACTTGGGTTAAGTGGAAAACTTGTGCTCGCGACGCTTCGCTTGGTCTATTGTGTGCAGGTGCGAGTTGGGTGCGGCGATGGTTCGGCCATATGGACTGGCATGATAGCTTGGAGGGCTGAGATGCGGTCAAGGAGGTGGCGACGACATCGTGCGACTTAAAAGCATGTACGCGGACGACAAGAAAGCGGGTGAAGACGAGACGTGAAGACCAAGTCAGTGCGAGGGCGTTTTGGTAAAAACGCGGAAACTACCAAAGCTCAACCAAGAAACTGCGGCGGCGGCCCGAAGCGGTTTAGGGTTGGTAGCTTAGGGTGGAAGGAAAATCGAGAGGTGGCTAAGCTATTTAGACGCGTTGAGATGCGTGCTAAGTAGTTAGGCTCATTAGGGCATGAGGCCCAAGAGTGGAAGAGGGGGTTGTCCCTCCCCAATATAAATAGGTAATTAGGGTTTCTTAACCCTTGAACTTTTTTGATTAGCTTTGAGAGCTGCACAAAGAGAGTGCTTTGCCTAAGATGAGAGGCATGTGAAAACACTAGAAAATCCACGAAAATTAATACAAAAGTGTCGGAGTATTATTCCGGCAATACTAATTATGGGGCGGCGTGAGCACAGCAAATCAGGATGGCTGCACACGGGAGACAAGATTTAGACAGGTTCGGGCCCTCCCGGAGAGGTAATACCCTACGTCCTGTGTTTGGTGGCTGGTATTGCTGTATCCCGAGTGCCGCAGGCCCTAGAGAATCGATCTCGAAGGGGCCTGAGCTATGAAACAGTGGAGATGATGCTGGATGTAAAGGCGATGCCGATCGGAGGCCCCCTACCGAGCCTTATATAGCCGGCCGGGGTAGGGTTACAGAGTCCGGATCGGGTTAACAGATATGTTTCCTATTTGGTTACAACCGATTCCGGGTAAGCCGGACAGGTACTAGTCCTTGTCTTGTACTCCACGTCGGTGAGGTGCCCCCGTGTTGTAGTCGGACTCCGAGTAGTCGGCCCAGCCCATCCCGTGGCCGGGAGGCCGGATTCGCCCTCCTTGGTGATACCCGGGTGGCATATCACCATCAAAAAGGATTTCCAAGGAAAGCCATGAGTCTCCCCTTGTGAGTGTGAGTTTTTCTCTTCTTGGCTCTTTGGATTCTCGTTCTTGTTTCTTGAGGTTTGGTTGGTGGAATAGATTGTTAGGACGTGGGAGATGTTTCTATGTTGATTGAGTATCAAAATCCCTCACAAGTTCTAAGAATCAATCGATTTGATTTCGTGCAAGTTTTTCCTCTCGTTTGCATTTGGAACAGCTGTTAGTAGATTGGGGTTTTCTCTCAGCACAGATGAGCTTTTGAGGTGATTCCAATTGGAACAGCTCCGTAAGTCCTTTGTCTACCTCTGTGCAAAATTTCATTCAATTCCGTTGGGTGGATCAAAATCTGCGAACGTTTTACCGAGCGACGATCTGCTGTTTCGTCAAAACCGGAAGTTCCGATTTTCTTACACCGGAAGTTCTGATCCACATCGGAAGTTCCGATCCAGGAGTCGGAAGTTCCGATTTTTCCAGAAAGTTCAAAATTGGGGTAACTTCGGAACCTCAGGTAAGGTCGGAACTTCCGATATATAGACCGGAACTTCCGATCTGGCTGTGTTTTTTGCGTAACCTTTTTCAACCCATTTGTCGATTGCTTTTCCGCTGCATTCCTTGATTTGAACACAATAGCTAATCAATAGTTTTATGTTCTAATCTTGTGAAGAAATTTTTAGTTCGACATTCACCCCCCCCTCTGTCGGAAGCCACCGATCCAACATACCGGGTGAGCTTTGTCTCCCTGAGGAATCAGGCGATTACCATGCTTTGCCGTTATAGCGGAAAGCACAGAGATGATCTCCCCGTTGTACAGGAAGAGTGATACAAGCAGGTACCTTATCTCATTGCGTCGAGATACCTTCCTAAAATTGCTTTAATACATATTTACATATTTCAAATGCAAACTTACTTTCTCGCACAACATGAAACCTAGGATAGAGCCAAATTCTTGATAATTCCCTTGCATGCTCATATCCGTGATAAACTCCTTGGCGGAGTGCTTGCGAGTACATTCAATGTACTCACCTGGCTTGTTATGTGGCCAGACGATAAGGAGGAGTACCAGTCCGGAGATAGCAACATCGATTTCGAGGCGTAGGGTTTCTCCCCCAATCAGTTGCCTGTGGTCCGGCATATTGATGGGTTAATTGCCATGAGTTTACTTCCGCTGCTGTTTTTAATTCGGCCAATAGGCCCGGTTTGTACTATTAAAGACCAAATATGGCTAAGTGTGTAATGAACAATGTATTGCATGTCTATGCTATCAAGTGCTTATGTGTATCGGCTACTGATCCAGGGACCGATACAGTAAACACAAGGGCTTATTCGGCCTCAAAACCGGGTACGCCACATGCCGCATCTAAAAAATGAACACGTGACAAGAGGAGACAATCGTACGAGTGTGGGTCCAATGTTGTGACCACCAATGTGGCATTGTCTAGTTAGAAAGCGCAGTTGCCATAGAAGTTCCGTTGCGTAGCATCACATCTGCAACACCTTCCGATCATTCACACTTACCCCTACACCTCCTTGTAGCCCGCAACCGAAATGGAACTGTCGTCGAGTTCCTCTCCTATTTCTTGAGCACCCTCACCATCCACCCCCCCCGTGCCCCGTCTCATCCTCCTCTTCTTCAACACCAAAGATGTTGCTTGCGAACTTGATGATGGAAGCAAGGCCGGCTTTGCTTCCACCATCGTCGCCAAAAGTCTCCTTCTCCTTCGCTTTTGCAGCCACCTCTTAGCTCATCTATAGCTACGAATAGGACGATGATAGCTTAGAAGGAGTAGATATTTGATCTATGTAAAAGAGATATAAGAAGGGAATATGATTTTTTTATGCTGATATGGGTTTACCACGGAATACATTGGAGATACTTGGACTCCACCTTTTGTTGTTCAACTGAATCCATAACTTGTGGTATTGTAAGTCCTTGTTTTGATGCTACACGAACTCAACCTAAGGCCCTGTTTGGTTAGGCTTTTTAACAGTGTTTAATTAGAAAAAATAGCAGCCTAATCAAACAACCAGTTTTTGCCAACAGTGGCTATGGGCTTTGCAGTGCAAATTCAGTTATTTGGAAAAGCTGCATTCCTCTAGCTTTTTGCAATGTACTGATGCTTCCGTGCTCATTTTCCAAAATGTTGTAAATGGTTTAGATCAACCAAAACTATATATTCATTTTCTCACAGCCACATCAGCTTTTCCAAACAACCAACCAACAACAGTTTTGTCAACAGTCACAATTTAATCAAACATGCCCTAAAACGGATCGCATTTCGGGCTTGTTTGGCTGGGCTGTGGCTGTTGACAAAGCTATTATTGCCTGGCTGTCTGAAAAAGTTACTGTGGCTGAGGGAAAATGTACATATGGCTTTTGGTTGATCTAAACCATTGCAGCGACCCACATACTACCCTTTCGGATAATATGCTAGTCTTTAACATATCTAGACAAAATGTCTTTTCATCCACAATATATCACACAGAGTAGCACGACAGAAGCATTGCTGCGGTCCATATATTACAAACTTAATATACAAATTTGAAGAACAACATAAAGTCTTACTAACTCGTTTCCAAAAGTACGAGGAATTTAAAACCGTTATCAGTTGGTTATAGCAAAGCCTTATCTACAACTCTTGACTCACACGACCTATACTTCTACTCGGTAGCATTCTCGTTGCGGTGATTGAAGTAGTAGTCAACGCCTTTGTCTTCCTTCGTTGGTGTATGATCTTTGACGACTTCATCTTCGACCTCGATGTACACCACCTCTGACTCCATTGTCGGCTCACGGTCTAATCATAGGAATTAGAATAGAGGGATGAGTACAAAATGTATTCAACACGTCCAAGAATTGCAAAGAGGTGTTTGATGCACTATCTATTAAGAATATCAATGCTCTCCAAAAGTAATGCAATTTTGTAAGGCAAGAAAGTCAAATTTTAATTTAAGAGACTTTGATCTCATGCCTTACAGGCTGCTAGGATCCTCAATGGATTCCTTTCTTGCCGCGTTCGTAGTTCCAACTAGGAACATGGAATGACAATTTTATACTTTCTTACACTCTGCAGAGGTGTGCAATTATACCCACAAACGATCAATAGTCGTGGCATTCATGTCGTTACATGCACAACTAGACCGTAAGATCATAGAGCCGTTTCTCCCCTCACTCAGTCATACCCCGCGTTGTAGTCCGCACAACATGTCAGAACTACTAGTCTCACGTTAATACTACAAACCTAACGTATTGTGGTTAGCACACATGGCTAACACCACCTTCCCAACAATTGATACTATAAATTCAACTATTGAGATCTTTCTTTCCCAGGGGAGTATGACCTATGGCAAATGTACTTTAGCTCAGTCTCACCCATATAAGGTATGTGGTATGCGCGATCACTACAACACTTAAACACAATCGATCATTGGTTGCTTTAATCTTATATAAATAAACCCGTGTGACGAAATCCACCTTCCAATGTGCCCTCGGTACCTTCCCAGGATTTCATCAACTACCATGATCACGCCCAAAAACCGGCGATCAATAATTTTCACAGTTGAGCCACCTTTAGAAAATAGATTTTCATTTTATGCATGTTATAGACAAGAACGAATTTTTGTAAAACGCTCTCAACGGATATGAACAAGAAACTGGACTTGCCTAATGATGGATAGGTAGTGGAGTTGACTGGTCTGCTTGCTGAACTCCGGCTTCTAAAGAAAAAACAATATAGTTCGATAAGGGCTAATCCAGAAAAATTCCAAGTATGAATGCAAAGGACATGGCATCGTATGCATGAGAGAATGTGCGTATTAAAATACTCTAAGAAAATTTAGACATAGATCATTTAACACACTTGTGAAGATTTAGAGTTTCTTAAAAGAATAATCAAGCCTTAGTTATTTTTAAAACTTACATTAATTTTTCACCTAACAACCTTAATCAATTTAACCTTTGATTTACTTTAATTAAGTTTAATACTTGCACTCAATCTATAATGACTGACCTAAGAAACTAATCCAGGGTTTAATTTAAATCTGCAACTCCTATTTCGAATAAAATAATTTAACCAAGTTAATTTAGGGATTTATCTACCATTGAAATGTTTAAAATTGATCTTATAAAAGAAGTAGGGAATAAGGTAATTTGGGTTTTTAATAAAATAATTTAACCAAGTTAATTTAGGGATTTATCTACCATTGAAATGTTTTAAAATTGATCTTATAAAAGAAGTAGGGAATAAGATAATTTGGGTTTTTATTTACTTCCTAAAAGAAAAAGAGTCAGAGAAGATTAACTAATCTGGTCTTTATTTTCTATTCTAAAGAAAAAGAGAATAACATCTAAATGGTTTAACTTCTGCACTTTTTATTTTTATTTTTAAAGCAGGCCCGCTTGGCCCAAATGCCCTACACTAACCCTAACACTACCCGCAGCCTACTCTCTGTCTCTTTCTTCTCTTTACTAGAGCGTCGCCGGCTGCCTCCTTTTTTTCCCAAATCGACATGCTCCTTCCCCAAATTCTTCTCTCCCCTACGCCGTCGTCCTCATCTCCTCTTGGATTATGCGCCGCCGTTGATGACCTTGTCGCCTCCACCTCCTGGTGCACATCGCTGCCTCGGGCTCTTGGCCGCCCCCGCCAACGCGGGACCTCCTTCTTCCTCCTGCCCACGCTGCCGCCTCGGCGGTTGCCCCATCTCGCGTCCTTGGCCTGGGAACCGCCACTCCCCCCGGCCTCTCTTCAATTGCCCCGTGCGGCGAGGCACCCTCGCCAACCCGATGGGTTGCGCTGCCTCCAGCCACCCGAATGCCGCGCCTTCCGCATGTGTTGCCACCTCACCTCGGGTGTCGCCCCGGCTGCCACTCGGGACGGCTTTGGCCGGCGTTGCAGCCTCGCCACCACCAGGGCTCCGCTAGGCCCGCCTCCTGTCGGTGGCGTGCCATGGCCCACCATGCCATCGGCCGCCTTCTCTCCAGTAAGCCTCTTCCCCAAACTCCTATTTTTTCTACAGGGCTCGATTTAAGATACACATATGTGATTCCAATTGTGACTGAGATGGTATTTGGAAATTTGGTAGTGATTGTTGTGCTTGATTTAGTGGATATACTCATATTGTGCTTATGTAATTTACCATCCCTAGTTGATGTGATCCGATACTCATGCTATCTGACCACTTAAGCTTGATAAGAACAGATTATTGCTTGATCTTTAACTTTTACTTTCTGCACATATATACTTGTCGGTGATTGAATTGAAGAACAAATATTCACTTTTGATCTTAGCTTCTCTAGTTGCTACATGCATGTATCACTATCTGTCCATTATATTGGACGAACATATGTTAGTTTGATCTGGTATATATACATATACATATTTTAACTAATAAGAACATAATACTGCTCTTGATCTCTTTCAAATCTTTATATACATGCAGCTATGCATGCTAGCTTGGCCAATTAAAAGGACAGATGCTACACTAGTTTTATCTTTGCAATCTATGATGACCAATCTGAAAATTAGGTTTGAGAAGGGTATCAATTTAGATAAGAACAGATATACTACAATATTGCCTATTGGTTGCCTTGATAAATTGTGATGATTTCTCCAAGAGAAATTTGAGAAACGTGAAGAAATAAAATCTGATAAGAACAGGTTATTACCAAATCTTGCCTAAGGAAACCTTATGATAAATTTAATCTAAAGGTCCTATTATCATGCTAAAATGCATGTATATGGGGGTTTATGGTACTTTTGATGATCTTTACCTTGTATCAGTTTGGACAAGGGTAAGACTTGGTTAAGCTACTAATCTTGCTCCCCTATCTCTATTGGTGGTCTGCTCTCTTCTTACTCCTCCTCCTTATGTTCTGATGGCTTTCTCCTCCTAAGTGCACCTTGCTATTCCTAAGGTTCCTGAAGCCTTGCTCTCCTGGAGCTTGTCTTCCAGTTGCACTAAGCTAGTTCTGGTGATGACTACTATTGTGATACTGGTTCTACTCGGCTGCCTTGGTACTATTTCTATCGAGCGTTTGGTGATTATCTTTGGCCACCTATGTCACAAGCTGCTTGGTTTTACTTCCAGCTAAGGAATTGACTTGGGTCAAAGATAGTGTACTGATGGATAATTCACCAATGGTTGTGCTGCCTTATCTAGCATTTTTCCTTTTTAAAAACAATTTCTTTTTAAAAGCAAAATTTGTTGAAGGCAATGTAGTACATGAAAAATAAAATTATATTTTGCTATTCTCACCTCTCTTATCCATATACAAGTATATATATAGATTTGTCCAGTTAGGGTCTTAGCCACGTGGCTCTCGGACATTTTCGAAAACAAAATTGTTTTGTAAACCTATTTTCAAAACTAAACTTATCTAGGTCCACCTCGGTATTATTCTGCTCCTGCAACTAAAACTTGCGGACGTTGGCGAAATTGTGCCGATGGAACCATATATATTTCAAAACATCGTTTTCAAAAACTTTGCCTCCTACAGCAATGGCGTGATTTCAACGGTCTCGAGTGCACATACTCGACGACCTTGGATATCGCCAATATTATCACTCCCTCCGACTCTCAGTGCTCCCCTACAACTCCACACTCGAAGACTAGGTTAGAGATTGTGCAGGCAAAAATATCTTATGTACTTTTTATTTTCTTCTTTAATTACTTTTGTACTCATAATTGTAATCATGATAATGTAATCTTCTTTTGTTTCAATCAACTATTATAAGTTTTGAGATGATATTCTTCAATTAATAAAGTTTTCATTCCAATTTCAATGTGCATATGAGCTTATATGACAATGCGATGAATGCCATGTACGATGCGAATGCACAATACACTCCCCCTCCTAGTCTAGCTTACGGCACGTCTCGGTAGTATTGGGTCAACTCAGCAGTGCGAATTGACCTAAACTCCTTCTTACGCCTCTTACGACTAACTCAAAAACTAGGTTTCTCACAACCATTTACAATATTTTAGAAAATGAGCATGAAAGTATCAGCATATTGCAAAAAGTTGAGGGAAGATAGATTTTTCAAACAACTAAGGCCGTGTTTGGTTGGGCTGTGGCTGTTGAAAAAACGACTGTTGGCTGGCTGTTTGGAGAAGCGGCTGTGGCTTTGGCACGTGAGTATGTGGTTGTACGTGTTTGGTTGGGCTGTGACTATTGGCTGTTGTATGAGAAAATGTCTAAAATGCCCATAGAGTGTATATTATATAATTTTATGAATAAAAAATCATAAAAATCCCAAGAAAATCAGAAAAATTCAGAAAAATTTAAAAAATCAGAAAAATCAGGAAAAATTCTTTAAAAATTAGAAAAATTCAAAAATCAGGAATTTTTCAAAAATTCAGAAAAATGCAGAATTTTTTGAAAAATTCAGAAAATTCAAAAAAATTCAAAAAAATTCAGAAAAATTCAGAAAATTTTATGAGATCAGATCCAACCTAACTCTAATATCAAATGTAAGATCTAATTAATCATGTTAATGATGAATTTTTACCTCCATAGAAAATTTTTATGAGCACGAATGTATTGGTGCGAAGGTAGATAGATTAATATGAGTTTGGCAAAGCTATCTCCATAGTTGATGTAGAGGATGAAGATGTAGTCGATCTCAACTCCGACGAGTGCACCGGTGACGTGATTGATCTTTAAACCAATGGAAAGCACCCTCTAGATTGGTTTGGAGTGATGGGATTTTGAGGCAGTTGTAATCCTAATTAATTACACGATTAACTAAGTGCAAGGCTTCCTCATCTTATTTATAGTGCTTTTTTGACTTGAAATCTAACCATTTTATGTTTAAATTACATGTGCATTGGTAATTATTCATTAAATTTCTAACAGAGGCCGGACACAGCCGCCGGTACGGGACTCTTTTCTCCTTGAACATCACATTAGTAGTTTAGGCTAACTCGTACAAATTGGTAAATTACTCTGTTGGATGGCAGGTTGTTCTCCAAAGTTCAAGCAATGCTTCAAGATCCTTCATTTCCTAGATAAACTACGACATGACAAGCATTGAGCACTGAGTGGTGAATAGCGACGATTTTCTGTCCTGGTTTGACTACACTGAAACGAGCATCAGAGAGATAAAAGGGAATCGTAAAGGAACACTACTAGCATAGCAATGGCTAATCAGTGCTGACTATCATAGAGGAAAAATAAAAGAAACACCACTAGCATACCAATGTTGAACAAGGCAAGTTCTCTCTCTGGCACATTCGGCTTTGCAACCACACCCTCAGGCTCCACCGTGACAAGAACATAAACCTAAAATCGATCATATACCAAACATTCTTCACTGTAACCAAACAAATCACCTTAACACATGACATGCAAATACTTAACAAGATGGAATGAGATCTCCAATTCACTTCTATCAATAAATACAACTATAAAACAATGAAAGTGAATAATGCAACATATTTCGAAACCCAAATATATACATAAGTATTTGAATCATGACTAGCTGTAAACAAAATTTGTGGACAATCACAAGTTCATGACTAATCAGTAACTGCCAATACGCTCCCAACTATCATGCATATTTCACCATCCTCTGTTTCAATCTAGAACATTTCATGAACACATACAAATGAATCATGACTAATTTTTTTTCCATATATAACGGACATGAACAAAATAAATCATAAACCAATTTTTTCCACCATCCAAATCCTGCACATGAACAACTCAAACATTTTTTTTGTGAGCATGCAAGAGAAATGATCTGAAGCATTACAAAAAAATGTTGGAGCATGGAAGAGAAAGAGATAAGGAAAATGGATCCAGAGCATTGCGGCAATCGGGCTGCACATATTCAAATAATGAACAAATTTCTTTCACCAGTAATACAAAAAAATAATCCATTAAAAAACCAACCAAAATCTGGACGTTGAACGGGATTGGGAGGAGCCGCAGTGGAGGAGGGGGTCAGCGGTGCCTCCTTCGTTCGGGAGGAGGACGACCGGCGGAGGACCAGCAGAGACGGGGAACGGTCGGATCCGGTACTGGCGACCGGCGGTGGACCCGTCGGTGCTCCGAGCGGACGAAGACGGGGAAGGATGGGTCGGTGGTGGCGCGAACGACAACGGCGGCGACGTAGCGGAGGGAGCCGAGGCGGCGGACGGGGACGGGAGAGGAGCAGGTCGGCGAGGAGGAGGAGGCCGTCGGCGAGCACGAGGACGCGGGCGATGGAGGGGAGCGGGAGGATGGCGGAGACGGGACGGGTGGGGCCGATGGGGAGGAGGCGGAAGAACTCGGGAGAGGAGGGGGATTGGAGGGAGAAGAGGAGGAGCTTGCCGCCGTCGGTGCCGAGGTAGAGGAGGTGGGCGGCGGGTGGAGGTGGTCGTTGCTGGAGGGGCACGATGGTGGAGGCGGGTGGAGGGGCGCGATGGTGGAGGTGGGTGGAGGTGGGTGGAGGCGCCGGACAAACTCAAATAGGACTTAAGTGACCACTGCGGGAAGCTGCTCCCGGCCGGCTTCTCGTAGTGGCCCAATTTTCACTCAAAAGCTGAAGCCGATGTTGCTAAAAGCTGGTCCAAAGCCGGATGTTTAGTTGGGCTGGGGCTTTTTCCAATGAAAAGTCCCCTAAAAACCTAACTAAACACCCCTTAAATTTATACTACAAAGTTCACAGTCACTGTTGATAAAAAAATTACTTAAAAATTGATCGAAAAAACTAACCGGACGTTCAAATAGTCTACTCAGGGAAGAGAGAGAAACTGAACTTTACCCACGGTTGCCTCTGCCATGCGTTAGCAACTGACGCTGTAACCCAGGCCGAAAAGTTCTTCGCGCAGCAAACACAGCCAGTCAGCACGGCGCGTCCCCACCCCGCGCCACCCCAAGCCAAGCCGAGCCGACTTCCCCCGATTTATTACCCACCCAACCCGAACCAAGAAGACCAGAAGCCAAAACCAAACACCACCACTGCTTCCTCCTCCTCCCCCGACATCGTCATTTCTTCCCCCAAATCCACCACCTCCGCACCCCGAATCCCGCCGCCGCCGCAGCGGAATCCGGCGCTCCCCCGCCCCCATCGCCGCCCGATCTGTCCGATCCGCGCCGGATCCGACCCTCGCCGCGCGGGGCCCCGAAACCCTAGACCGATCTCGCTGCCGATGGGCGCCGGCCGTGCCAGCCGCGGCGGGCCCTCCTCGGCCTCCCCCGCGGGAGGCGCCGCCAGCCTCGCTGCGGCGGGAAGGCCCTTCCCGCCGATTGCCACGCAGCCGCCCGCCTCCTCCTCCTCGGCGGCACCGGCGGAGACGGCGTCGATGTCGGTGACCAAGACCGTGAACGGGTCGCACCACTTTAAGATCGCTGGGTACTCGCTCTCTAAGGGGATCGGGGTCGGGAAGTACATCGCTTCCGAGTCCTTCACCGTCGGCGGCTTCGAGTGGGCGATATACTTCTACCCCGACGGGAAGAGCGCCGAGGACGGCGCCGCGTACGTGTCGCTGTTTATAGCGCTGGCCAGCGAGGGCACTGACGTGCGCGCGCTCTTCGAGCTCACGCTCGTGGACCAGAGCGGTAAGGGGCAGGACAAGGTGCACACCCACTTTGGAAGGTCGCTCGAGGGCGGGCCGTACACCCTCAAGTACCGGGGCAGCATGTGGTGAGTCATCTTGGCTTGTGCTATGACATCTGGATTAGTATGGTTAGATGGATTTGCAGTGTATCATTTTCTGCTGCTTGACGAATTGGAATGATTCGTTGCAGTGGGATTGCTAATTTGATATTACTCTGAAGTAGGAATTGTTATATATGTTAAAAGTACCTGGTTTGCTGGTGGTAATTTTAGGTCTGTAGGAAATTTGAGAGATTTTAGAAGCAGATTGTAGCCTTTTTTAGGTTTAATAGTTGAGTTGTCTTTATGGGTGTTTTTAATCGGTTAGAAGGGAATTATAGTAGTGCATAGCATTAGGAGAATCCTTTTGTTTTAATGTTAGAGACTCTCTGAAGTGCTATCTGACACTGCTAATGCTGCATGTGTGCTTCTGTTTCTGTATACTTCTGTTGGTTTGGATGGGATCACTTGGTTTGATTTCTGTAGAAGTTGTAGTGGATTTAGTTCATCTAGCTTCTGTTGCAGGACTTAGCTATTTACTAGCTGTAGCTTTGCATGTGTATTCTTGATTTGGAATTCGAGGTTTTACGTCGTCTTTATATTAGATGATGTTTTCATTGAGTGACGATTTATTATGCTGAGTGCTGTTGTGTCTTGGTTTGAGGATGTAAGTGTGGTTTAAGTGAATTTTTTTTGTCTGCAATTCTGTACTAGGACGACCTTTTACCTTGCTAGTTTGTAGATCAGTAAGTCGGTCCATGGTGGTGTCGAGTTCTGTTGTACGTACATAATTGCTCTCCAAATTTGTTGATATTGAGTCATATCTGTTGATTGTGATGATTTTGGAATAAGTTAGGAGCAGATCAGGATTGATATTTCCTACCATTTTTTTTTCTGATGGTAGTATTGCCAGCACAAAAGCTGATGAAATCAGCCCCATTCCTCTTTCTTTTGAGATCCATATGGTTTTGAAACTTAATGTAGGTTTGTTTTCATTCTTGGTGTTTTCATATTGTTGTTTGCTAGGTTGCTCTAATACACGATATGTGTACGTTGCTGCAATATTTTCCAAACAAGAATACTTTGATACGGCGATATACATGGCAATATACATACTTACAAGTACAAGTATAGATGTAGAGAAATATTATGAGCTAGTTTGATTTGTGTCCTAAGGACACTGCGCCTGGCCTGTAGATTTGCTGGAGTTGCTGGGAGGTCATTTGGTTGCTTGCCTGGAGGAGCCTGGGGTAGCCTGGCCTGGACCAACCAGGGAGGTTTTAGCCTGGCCCAGGCGCTCAAAATCGAGCGCCTGGCTATCGGCAGGAGCAGCCTGGGATAATCAAAGAAATCAATGGCTTGTACTAGACGTCGCAGCTCGGTAATGGGCAGCACGACTGAGGGAAGGGAGGACAACGCCGAAGAGGCCGCGACACTGCCATTGCCGTAGAGGACACCGCCATTGCCGTAGAGGACACTACCATCATGCTCGTTGCGGAGAACGTTGCGTCCGTTGCTGGACAAAGACCGACCTTGGCCATCTCCTCCACACGAGATCAACTTCCATCTCTTCAACATGCACATGTGGGTCTAGAAATTAGAGCACCATGGGGCTTAATCGAAGGGGGAAACGGGATATATAGCAACCGGCTAGAGTGGGGATTTGATTTTTGATGATTGGCAGTGAGATCAACCACAACGTGTGACCGATTGGATGGGACGGTTGGTTCACTCGGGAGGAGGTGAGACAGGGACAAAATAATGTAAGAAGCAAGCTTCGGTTTCCTTTTTTTATTTACCAATAGATCGCTTTGTGAATGGGGCTCATGGGATGGTACGTTAGTTTGATAGGTTTTTCTAAGCCTAATACCCTCTCAGGCCCAGGTCACGAACCAAACACCTTCCAGCCCAGCCTGCCTGGCCAGGCAAAAAGAATCAAGCTCTCAGGCACAGGCCAGGCAGCACTGTTGCCCAGGCATGCAGCCCAGTACACCAACCAAACTAGCCCTATATCTTCTATAGAGACACTGAATACAAATGGAGATCAGTACAATATAAACGCAGGTACTTATCACTCACTACCAATGTTAAGAAAGCGCTAGGTGCTAAGCAGGTGGTAGAAGCTCAGCAGAGAGTGCACGGATAGTGCAAAGTGCATGTTTCAGTAGAAATATATAAAACACCAGAAATTTGACAGATAGAGTTGAGACTTGATACATACCTTATTTTCGAAGAGAGCAAATACCGGAATGCATGGTACTCTATTTCAATTGATCAAATGAAATTATGTTCATGTTTGAGAACCAGATGTGTGATTTGCCCCTTTTATACTCCCACACCTTGCGTTGTCTAGTCGCTGATGAGATTGTAGTTTCTTGTGGATGATATTTAGTTTCTTTGTAATGGTTATCGCTTGTTTCTTATAAGTTAGAAATTGCTTGCACTGTTTGTCATTATATTTGGCATTCAGGTACGTAATTGTGTTTTTGGATGTTGTGTAGTTGGTAGAACATACAGTTCAAAGCAGTTTGGTTCATGCAAACACTTCGCATTTTTATTTCATGTATGTGTTGATTTATTCATGTTTTCACCGCTTCCCTGATCACTCATTTATTTATCTACCGTCCTGTTTGATTAGCTTCTTGGTTTAGTCATTCGATATTACAACATGAATTGGACCTTGATTATGCTTGCTGTGGACTAGTTGCTGCAACTCTGCAAGTTACTTATATTTCTGTGCATCATGCAGGGGTTACAAACGTTTCTTCAAACGATCTGCCCTGGAAACATCAGATTATCTTAAAGATGATTGCCTTTTAGTAAACTGCACAGTTGGTGTTGTGCAATCTCATACTGAAGGACCAAAGATATACACGATACCAGTGCCACAATCAAACATGTCTCAGCATATCGGGCATCTGCTGACAAGTGGAAAGAGAACCGACATTACCTTTGAAGTTGATGGAGAGATGTTCCGTGTTCACAAGGTGGTTCTTGCAGCTCGGTCGCCAGTTTTTAGGGCACAGCTTTTTGGTCCCATGAAGGACAAAAACATGAAGTGCATAAAGATCGAAGACATGGAGGCTCCAGTCTTCAAGGTTTACTTGACTCACTATTTATTTTATCTTGTTTTATTTATATTTCATGTTGTGTATTTCCCTTTTATTTTGTTACTACCATAATGTTTGTCATTGCCATAATGTCTTGAGGCTTTCTCCTCTCTACTATCTTCACATTACATCATTGAAGTGGAAGCGAGGAAGTTACTTTTAAAGCAACATGGTTGAAACATAACTTCAGTTAGCAGTTCAACAAAATAGAAAACAAGAACATCTGGAAATGGGAGCGGTCAATGTACTACGTCGCGGCATCATTTTCAGAACTCAAGCAAGTAGAGGCTTTGCCTTTATTTAATGGTATATTTACATTATCGTATGAACCAAACAAAGCATACCATGCTGCTGATATGCTGTTCGTTGGCTACTGTTTTAATTAATGTTGCATGTTTTTGCATCCAACCTTTTAGGCTTCTCTATTTGATGCAATATGCTGCTAGGAACCATCTTAGTATTCACCTAATGGCTGTACTGTAGCAAGTGTAGGTCATCCAGTTTTATGTGCCCTACTTTGTTCTATATGGTTTATCCATTTTCCTTGCCTTTTTACCTTCCAGTATTTATTTATTTAAGCTGATTTTGCATGCATTATATTATATTTTTCAGGCCTTACTCCATTTTATGTACTGGGATGAGTTGCCCGACATAGAAGAGCTTACTGGTCTCAATACAACTTGGGTGTCCACTTTGATGGCTCAGCACTTGCTTGCAGCTGCGGACCGTTATGCGTTGGAGAGACTAAAATTGCTCTCTGAACTCAAGCTATGTGAAGATGTTGCAATAAACACAGTTGCAAACACTTTGGCGCTGGCTGAACAGCACCACTGTTATCAGCTAAAAACTGTTTGCTTGAAATTCGTGGCTTTGCCTGAGAATTTGAAAGGTAAGTAGAATAATTTTGAATTTTAACTTGAGAGCACGTTGATTTCTCCAGAAACTGGTAGCTTATGATATGGCCTTTCTTGTTTCTATTGAAATTCTTTAGCATATGAACAGAGCTATTCTAGGATTATCCATTATGGTACCTCTTAGAACTATTACATGTAGCTGTGTGTTATTCTTTTACACTGGAACATTGCTATAATACTAAATACTATAGAGACCCCTATGATGCATCAAGGCCCTTGATATTCTGTGAGCATCCAGGCATATATACACTGCATGGACAGTTCCAAATTTTTACTTTGCTTTGATTTGAAGCATCCTTTTGGATTGAAATTTTGTTAAATACGAACATATGGTAAACATTCATCACGGTGCTGAGGATCACAAAAGTTGCTGTTAGAATTTGTCTAGGCTTTTGACACAACTAGCCTATATTTGCCTTGGTTGATTGTCTGGCTTATTATAAGGTTAGGGCTTATGGTTATTCCAGGTTATGAAGTGATTCTCGCTCAATTTCACAGTAGTACTGTACTCACATTAGTCTTGTATGTGAACATAAGTTTCATCCAAAAAATCATGCAAACAGGTTGTTTCAATATACCTTAAAAAGAAGTTAAGTACTTATCAGAAACAGCAATCTGTGCCTGATATGAGTCATGAACGATTATTTGCTTGCTGCCTTTTGGCTGCTTCTTGTTATTTCATTTGTTGCGTGAGCCTCTTGTTACAATGTCTAATCTAATAGTCGTACCATCGACCTTGCAGTATGTGTTTTTTGGTTCTATGCGAACTGTAGATCATCATGCAAACTGATATTCTTGTACTGGATTCACGTAGCATGTTATGTGTGAACTGTTTTACTGGCATATCACCTGCATGTTGGATCATAATAGATAGCTGCTGTTAATCTGTCGATATCTGTTTAACCGTGTTTTCTTGTGCAGGCGGTCATGCAAACCGATGGATTCGATTATTTGCAGCAAAGCTGCCCATCCCTTCTGACTGAGCTTCTGGAGTATGTGGCCAAGGTAGGAGAGCATACGGTGAGCCCCTGCTTATATTCAAACGAAGTACTCGATGGTGGCGATGCCAACGGAAGACGTGTGAAACCAAGAATCTAACAGCCACCCTGATAAGCCTAGCAGGAGTTCCATGTGTCTTTTCAGTGTAAAGTGTTTCTATAACGGCGCTTTTGTGGTGCCATACATGCATGATGTAGTGTGCGCACGGGCTTGTGTGTGTGTCAGTGTTTGTGTTGTGACTTCATCTTCATCTCTCTTCCTAGCCCCGTTGCTACTCTGGAGTGCGTTGTTGCTGATATATATCCTACTGACTAGTGTACAATTGCATTGCTGCAAAGTCTTATTGCTTTGCAGCCTGTGTTCATAAGTGCACACAGGTGGCACGGCAAAGCTGACTGGTACAAGGTTTGATCAGGTGGAAATAAGGGCGTAGTATGTATTTACAGAAGCTACTTTGTGCTAGGTCAGCTTTGTCGATTCCTAGTCGTCTGTATGACTGTATTCAATTGAAGGATGTAATGAAATGGCATCTATCGGTTCAAGGATGCATGCCCTTTCAGTTTCTTTTTTGTGTTTGCTTCTGTCGTGGCTGAGTTTTGAACACTTGCAATTTGTGTGGTGCAATTGGTTGTCCGCGTTAGTCACATTACTCACATGTGATATGTGACTTCAAATGTGACATGTGAGGACAACCATTAGAACTATCTTGCCAAGTTTGAATTCGAGGATTTTTACCATTTTCTGTAGGAATTGAACTGTTTTATGTGAAATTTCCGTATAACCTCTAACAAAAATATTCTTGACTCTAAATATTTCTTGACTCTAGCTTATTTCATAAGCTCCAACCATCTGCTGTAGATGAAAATAGCAGCCTAGGAGGTGCTTTCCCCGAGCTTCTCCAAGTGCTACTTCTGAACCTGCCCTCGAAGTTACATAGCAAATTACACGGATCGCTACTAGGGCATCCGGAAATCCCCCTGCCCAGTCTCTACCCGCGCCTCCCCCATGCCCACCACCTGAGCCGCGCCGCCCCTACGCCCACGTCTCCTCCCCGCCGCCCCTGCTCCGGCCGCGTGCCCTACCTCGTCGCACCGGCCGCCGCCCCCCCTCCACCCAAGCCCCCGCCCCGGCCTCTCCCAGCTGGCCCCCGTCCCCCCGTCGCGCCGCCGGCCCGCGCCGGCCCCGAGCTCCCCGTCGGTCCGCTGCACACCATCACTACCGCCAGTCCCGAGCTCCCCGCCGATACTTGCTACTCTTGTTGCCCCCGTTGCCACCGTCACGCTGGTCTTAAGCTCCCATGCGCCAGCCGCTGGCCACCGTGGCCTCCACCCCCGCTGACGAGCGCCTCCTCCCCCACGTCGTCCTCCTCAAGCCTCCCCGCACCGAGCTCTCTCACGCTGGCCTCCCTCGTGCTCAGCGCCAAGGCAAAAGGTAGTCGCCCTTCCTCGAGCACGCCGACGTCACTCGGTGGCCTCACTGTTCTTGTGATTTAGACTTCGTACAATGATTGGCCAAATGCTGAGCTTATTATGAAATCAAGAAAGAATCTGGATCTTGTAGTTAGATCTGTGGACTTCTCGAGCTAGAACCCACGTTTCTGATGGCAATTTTGTACATATAATAAGCTATTGCTTGTTTCCATCATGGTTATCTCTTTACATGAAGCTATTCATCCATCAATTTGTTCTTGATGCACAGTTGAGGAATAATTCAATAAATTTATCTGCTTTCTTCTAATAGATACTCTTCAAGTGTTTACCCAGTATCATTTTTATTTTAATATTCATGTTTGTACGGTTCCGAATCCATAAACTTCGGTTCACAAATGGTTATAAACATGGAAGATTAGTTCATACTTTGATGGTAAATAACTTGATGGATGCAACATGTTGTAACCTAAGAGACAAGTTACCTAATTAATTAAACGATGCTCCATGGCTGGGAGAATAATATCCAATTATCCATAGTGACTTCTTTTTACTTATGTTTCAACCTCTTTGTAAATTAGAAGCTTGTTCCAACTGGACGAAGGGTACTTTAGACATTTGTTCTTCCCTCTCATACTATAGGTCCCCTTCTAGATGGGTTTCGGCTTGTGCATAAGCCGGCTTATGCTTAACGATGTGGGGAAGCTCTGGTGTGGGGAAGCCTAATAAACTCTTGGTCCCCTTCTAGACAACTTCTGAGATTTGAGCTTATCGGCAGAGATGGATGTGAAAAATCTGTAGTACCCTTTGCCTTATTTGTTTGCATATAAATTTTTTACAGCATCACTAGCAATGCTAATACATGACAATGACCTTGATTAACAAAAAGAATAGAAATATTCATGACATTTGCACCATCTGATATGTATGAAAATGCCGAAAAATCGAAACAATTGATGCATCGTAGTGTTTACAAGCTGCAGAAGACCATCCTTGTACAATTGTTCAAATTGACCTACAACGACTACATCAAGACTCTGGTACAATGACACAGAACACTAACCTTTGCAATTGTACATGATCCAATACAAAAAAAAATACTTGATTGCAATAATCTTCTACCCATAAGTGGAATTAACAAAAAAAACACTTGACTGCATTATTGCAATTCTGTTCTTCTACCATAAGTAAATTAACACAAACCATAGCTCTCGCATCTCATTCTTCAAACACATGAGATAATTCAAAACAGCAACAAGCAGCTCAGCTCCAAAAGTGCAACAAACAACCAGCAATTAATATGTTAACAAATTTGTTAAGTGTATACTACAGTCCACTAAACAAGCAAGCATTCTGTCATTCAAGCAAAATCTGCATATGATATTTGTAAAATTCAACCATTAGTTCATTACTAATCATCATTACCATCAACGCTGACTACACTGCTTGAACAGCTCCAGGATCTTCCTCTTCTGCTTGAAGATGGCGCCGAGGGTCTTGTTCTTCTGGCCGAAGCACTCCCGCGTGAAGGCAAGCCACTCGGCAAGGTGATATCCAGCGCGGCCTTCCTCAGCCGGATCTCGATGAGTAGGCGACGAGGTGGGCTGTGAGGTGGCCAGTACTGGGGCGACCTCGAGTACGGCGTCGCAGCGGCGGAGGAGGAGTAGGCGGCGCGTTGGAGGAGGAGCAGGCGGCGCGTTGGAGGAGGCGGGGATTCAGATGAGGCAGCATGTCGGGCGGAGGAGTGGATCCAGGACGGAGGGATCCGGTGGCGTGGAGGGGGGGCGCGACCTTGGACCGACGGGGTGCGGTGTGATGGCGGGAGGGATGCACGGCGGCGCGCTGGTCGGGAGGCGCGGCGAGAGGGGCAGTGGTCGGGAGGGACGGCGGACGGAGGGACGGGCCGGTTGGGAGGGGCGACGGGCGGAGGACGAGGGCGGCGGAGGATTTCTAGAAGGGGCCGCCGGCGGGAGATGGGTGGGCCGGTGGGAGGGGCGATGGAGGACGGCGGCTCGCGGAACCGCATGGCGAGGGACGGATCTGGTTGGCGTCGACGGACTCGTGTGGCCGCGGAACGGACGCCGCGGCAGATCTGGGCTCGGGTGTGGGAACAGGAGGTGTGCGAGCGCGCGTGAGGGAGAAGGCCGAGCGTGTGAGGGAGGTGGGGAGAGGCAGGGTAACGTTTCGGGAGGGCAATTTGGATGTAAATGTTTATAAGATTGAGGGCAAAGTCATAACAGGAAGGCATAAGCTCGGAAAGCCTCCATTTTGGTGGCCACAGAAAAATAACCAGCTTAATTTTTAAGCCTAAGTTGAGATTTAGGCCCAGCAGAGGCTTCTTTCAGAAGCTGCCCTTTCCTAGCTTCTCCTAGAAGCCACCCCCTCAAATTCGTCGAGACTTCTAAACTAGTCATAGTATATCTAAATTAGAATCCCCGACGAATTTGAGGGGGCGGCTTCTGGGAGAAGCTGGGAGGGAGCAGCTTCTAGAAAAAACCCCTGGAGAAACCGAAAAGAACTGAGCTTACCCTTCTAGACAGCTTATAGCTTCTTGGGACTATAAGCCACCTCATAAGCTATTTAGAAGGAGACCATAAGCTGCTATTGCTTAGGTTTTAACAAATAGACAGTTAGTTTTCTGAAACTTATCTCTATAGTGATTTAATTAAAAAAATTTCTTCAAATTTGTTTATGTATAAACTCCAACTCTAATGAAGACGGCCTTAGAGGAAGCCAAAAAAGCTGTGACCGTTCACGGAAGCCATCGATCTTTTTTTTTGAAAAAACACCTGAAGGCATTTTTATATCTGAAATATGTTAAGGCCAACAGAGGATTGCATAGTACATGACAAAAAGACCCTAACAAAAGAGAAATACAACAAAGGCCCCTAGGCCTATCTTCTTCGCCGCCTTCCTGGAGAAGCTTGGAACCATCCTCGAGCTGCTGTTGGACCCGTCGGAGAAGACGACATGTCGCCCAGCTGGCTCCGGTGCACCCTGCTCAACCATTGAAAGGACACACAGTCCGTTGATTGGCCGCAAAGAATGTCCGCCGCGAGAGGTGGAACTTAAAAACAGGAGGAGAAGCATCGGCTAGGGCAACGCCCCTAGGTTGGCGAGGTGGAAATCCCACACCGCCTTGCTAGAAGGCCATCTGCGGGAATCCATGAGGGAGGCAGCCAGCAGAAGGAGCCCCCAAGCCGGCCCAAGTCGGCAACGAAGGCTGCCAGATCCTGAAGAGGAGCAGCGGATGGGAACCTCCACGCGCTCCACGCCGGTGCCGGAAAGAACACCGCCAGAGCAGGGAGGACAAAAGCCAAAGTCGAAGAAACCACCGCCGTCTCGATGCCTTCGAGCAAGGATCTACACCTCAACGACGAGGACCAAACATCCCGCCCGCCGGCAATGAGTTGCCGTCCGCCGCATCTCCAAGAGCCAAAAAGGCCATCAGAGCCGGAGCGGACCGGTGGGCATGCTAGCGAGAGGACGCACCTTAAAATCATCTCCGATACGCCTCTAGTCACTGTAGAGAGGGGAAAGTTTCGAGGGTTCAAGCGTGGTTGTGTGGAAGCCATCGATCTGATCGACCCCACGAAACCAACGAACCAAATGTTAGTCGCTGAACTCTCACTCTTGGTAGTAGCAGAATTCTTACTCTCATCGAGAGAGGATGACACTAGGAGTTGGGACAATTTTCTGGTTTATTTCTCAATGCCATACCCACCTGAGGGGTTGGGGATACATATTTATAGGCTGCTAGCCAGCCAAGCATATGCCAAGATGCTAGTCTAAGATGCTAGTCTAAGATGCTAGTCTAAAGTGCTAATATGCTGGCCTAGCTAAGATGCTGTCCTCCAGTCAAGGGGATGCTGTCCTGCAGCCACCATATGCTGTAGCCAGCCCCACAAAGACCAGCCCCACAAAGACCAGCCAGCACATGAGACTTATCCATCATTTTCTCCCCCTAAGTCTTGTGCGTCGTCTTGTGGGAAAGTTGAACCATCCCGGTCCTGGAGCAGAGCTCAAGGAACTTGATCCTCCCAAGGGGCTTGGTAAGCAGGTCCGCAAGCTGGTCCTTGGTGTTGATGTAGCTCGCCTTGATGCTCCCTTCCTCCAAGCAGCCTCGGATGAAGTGGTACCTCACCCGGATGTGCTTACTCCGTTCATGGAAAACGGGGTTCTTTGCCAGGGCCAGAGCGGACTTGCTGTCCACTCTGAGCTCCACCGCTCTAGTGTCTCTGCCGAGGAGATCACCAAGCAATCGAGCGAGCCAGAGCGCCTGAGTCGAAGCAGTGGAGGCTGCTATGTACTCGGCCTCGCAGCTGGACAGGGCCACCACCTGCTGCTTGACCGACTGCCAGCTAACGAGGCACTTGCCGAGGAAGAAGAGGATCCCGCTCGTGCTCTTGCTGGTGTCGATGTCGCCGGCGTGGTCGCTGTCGCTGTACCCGACGAAGTGTGCCGCCCCAGGGCACCTAGGGTAGTAGAGGCCGTGGTCGAGAGTCCCTGCAACGTAGCGGATGATCCTCTTCACAGCCTGCTGGTGCTCCGTCGTCGGTCGCTGCATGAACCGACTAACGTAGCCGACGGAGAATGCCAAGTCCGGCCGTGTGTGGGCGAGGTAGCGAAGGCTCCCCACAAGACGCCGGTACTGCGTAGCGTCCACCTCCTCCGTCGTGCTGTCGCGGCTCAGCTTCAGCCTCTCCTCCATCGGAGTGAGAGCTGGGTTGCAGTCGGTGAGCCCAGCTAGCTCAACGACGCGCTTGGCGTAGGCGGTCTGTCGAAGCGTGATCCCGGAGTCATCCTGGTGCACCTCGATTCCCAGGTAGAAGGAGAGAGGCCCCAGGTCACTCATCTGGAAAGTGGCCTTCATCTCTTCCTTGAATGCCGCCACCTCCGCATCCTTGGTGCCGGTGATCACCAAGTCGTCGACGTAGACACCCACCAGCAGAGCATTTCCTCCACTGCCCCGTCGGTAGATGGCCGCCTCGTGCGGGCTTTGCTCGAAGCCCATCCCCTTTAGCGTGGAATCCAACTTGGCATTCCACGCCCTCGGTGCCTGCCGCAAGCCATAGAGGGCCTTGCGCAGGCGGAGCACCTTGCCCTCCTTGCCGGGGATCGCAAATCCCGGCGGCTGGTGCACGTAGACCTCCTCCTTCAAGTCGCCGTTAAGGAACGCCGACTTGACATCCATGTGATGAACACGCCAGCCCTCCTGGGCAGCTAGCGCATGGAGGAGTCGCACGGACTCCATCCGTGCCACGGGAGCGAAGGCGTCTTCGAAGTCGACCCCCCTCCTGCTGCACGAAACCTCGTGCCACCAAGCGAGCCTTGTGCTTGACGATGGCGCCGGCTTCATCCCTCTTCAGCTTGTACACCCACTTAAGGGTGATCGCGCGGTGACCACGAGGAAGGTCAGCAAGCTCCCAGGTGCGGTTCTTCTCAACCGCATCCATCTCCAACTGCATCGCGGCGCGCCATGCCGCGTGTTTCTCGGCCTCTGCAAACGACCGAGGCTCGCCGTCGTCACACGCAAGGTGCAACTGCGCCTCCAGGTCGTGAGGCACCGTCCCGGCACCGGCTGGTCGCCGAGAAGGTTCTCCATCGTACGGTACCGCAACGACTCGCCGTCGTGGTACGCGTCGATGCGCTCCTTGTCGTGAGAGAGCGGAGTAGCGAGCTCAACCGGGCTGTGCTCGACACGGGCTGGTGGTGGAGTAGACGTGCCCGGAGAGGTGCCTGTTTGTGCTGGAGTGCGTGGCGTTGCCGGCTGTGGTGGAGCCGGCGAAGAACTCATCACAGCCGAGGTCCTGGCTGGAGAGCGTGGTGCTGTCGGAGTAGCAGGCGCCGGGGTCGGTGGAGGCTCGGGGACTGGGGTAGACGCGCTCGTCGGAGAAGAGCTGCCTACTCCCCCAGCTCCCTCGAAGTGGACGTACTCGACAGTGAAGTCGTCGTACGTCGGAGCCGAGCCGTCGTCCTCCGCCTTGTCCCACGCCCATCCTCGCCCTTCGTTGAACACAACGTCGCGCGCCGTGCGCACACGCTGTGTCTTCGGGTCGAGGATGCGGTAGGCCTTCGAGCCCTCCGCGTAGCCGATGAACACTCCCGGAGTGCTCCTGTCGTCGAGCTTGCTGATGTGACCAAGCTCCTTGGCGAACGCGAGGCAGCCGAAGACCCGCAAGTGGGAGACCGCCGGCTTGCGCCCATGCCAAGCTTCGTACGGCGTCTTGCCGTCGAGTGCCTTGGTGGGCGAGCGGTTGAGGATGTAGACGGCCGACACCACCGCCTCTCCCCAGAAGACAGCCGGCATCCCCCTCTGCTTGAGAAGGGCCCGAGCCATCCCCACAACCGTCTGGTTGCGCCGCTCGACGACGCCGTTCTGCTGCGGGCTGTACGGCGCGGAGTAGTGGCGCTGAATGCCCTTATCAGCGCAGTACGACGCGAATTCAGCCGCCGTGAATTCGCCGCCGTTGTCGGTGCGCAGCACGCGCAGCTTGCGGCCGCACTCCGCCTCCGCAGCAGCCTGCGCGCGCCTCAAGCCTCTCCTTGGCTCGAAAGCTCGCCCGCTGGGGAAAGGGGAGTCGCCTCTGCTTCGTCAACACACAGACGTCGCAGAGCTGCTCCACGTGGTCGAGGCACGGCAGGCCTCGCACCATCTCCGTGGCACTAAGCCGCTTCAGGGCCTCGAAGTGAAGGTGCCCGAAGCGCTCGTGCCACTGCCACGCCTCGTCGTCCCGACGAGCAGTGAGACAGAGGGGTTGTGCCACCTGCACGTTGAGAACGTAGAGTCGATTTGCGCTTCTGGGTTACCTTGGCAAGAAGGCGACGATGGCGATCCCAAATCCTCATGACTCCATCCTCAACCACCACGCGCGAACGGTTCTCATCCAGCTGTCCCAAGCTGATGATAGAGTTCCTCAACGCGGGGATGTAGTAGACTCCGGTGAGCAGTCTGTGCTCACTAGACACGGCGGTGAAGATGACGGAGCCGACGCCCTTGATCTCCACGCCAGAGGCATCCCCAAACTTGACGGAGCCTCGGACGCTAGAGTCAAGCTTGGTGAAGAACTCCCGTCGACCGGTCATGTGATGGGTGGCGCCGGTGTCGAGGCACCACCCGTCGGTCTTGTCGTTGCCGGAGCTGTCGCCGAGGAGGGCGTGTGCTTTTGGCTCGTCAAGGTGGAGGAGAGCCGCTGCGGCCGGTGCCGCTGGAGGTGGCTCGATGCTTGCATGTGCCATGAACAGAGCCGGCTCCTCCTCCTCCGCCTGTGCGACGTGGGCCTGGCCGCGTCGTGGCTGTCGACAGTCCTTGGCCCAATGGCCAAGCTGGCCGCAGTTGTGGCAGGTGTCGTCTCGTGCCGGCTTGTGCTTGCCGGCGGCGCCGCCCTGGGCGCCTCCGCGGTCATCACCCTTGGCACGTCCTCGTGCCCCGCCCTGGACATCACTGCGCGCCTTGCGCGGCTTGCCACGCTTGCGACCACCTGTCGCGGAAGAAGGCTCCCCCTTTTTCCGGTCACCTTGGCGGGCATCCCACTGCTCCCGAGTGAGAAGGAGCTTCCCGCCAGTGGTGATGGGCCCCGAGAGAGGCTGTGGCTCATCGCTGTCGACGACCTTGAGGCGACCTATCGCCTCCTCGATCGACATCGTGGAGAGATCCAGCAGAGACTCGATCGAGCGAGCCATCTGCTTGTACTTCTCGGGGACGCAGTGAAAGAGCTTTTCGACAGCTCTCTCCTCGCCGTAGGTGTCATCGCCGAACTGCACCATCTTCTGCAACAGAGTGTTGAGACGGAGAGCAAAGTCATCAACGTCCTCACCTGGCTTGAAGGCCAGGTTCTCCCACTCCTTGCGAAGTGCCTGCAGTGTGGATTTGCGGGCGCGGTCGCTGCCGATGCGTGCCGCAGCGATGGCGTCCCAAGCCTCCTTGGCAGTCCGCTTGTTGGTAAGCGAGAACTGCATCTCGGACGGGACTGCAGCGATGAGAGCATCCAGCGCCCGTCGATCCTGGTCGTAGTCGACGTCGCCGTACCGGACTGCCTCCCACATGTGCCGCACCTGGAGCTTTACCCTCATCACCGCAGCCCACTCGACGTAGTTGGTCTTGGTGAGGGTAGGCCACCCACCGCCGGGGCCGACGTCCCTGACAACAGCCTGGAAACCGTGGTAACCATGGTACCGATCCGGGGAGAGAGAGCCACGCTGCCTGTGAAGGTCGCGCTCTCCATCGACCCGTCTGCCATCGTCGTCGTGCGCGCCTCCTCCAGAAGCGCCGCCAGCGCGTCCGCGCCTGTCTAGGCTGCCGCCGCGCTCGTGGGCGTGCGCGGCTGCCCCAGGAGCGCCACCGCCGTGCGCTGCCTCCCTCTCTAGCAGCTCGAGGTCCGCGTCGGCGGTGTCGTCAGCGGAAATGGAGCTGCCGATGCTGCCGCGCAGAGCCTCGACCTCCGCTGCCGCCGCACGCGCTGCGTCCGCCGCCGCCGCTGCTTCTGCCTCCGCTCTGGCTGCTGCCAGCTCCGCCGCTGCCAGCCTCGACGCCCTTGCCGCTGCCGCAGCGGTCTCTGCCGCCGCTCGCTCGCGTCCTTCTGCCGCGGCAAGTTCGGCCTCCTGCCGACGCCGCGTGCTCGAGGCGACCGAGCGCTGAGACTGCCCTGCGGACATGACACGCTACCGGGGGGCTGCTGCGTGGGGAGAGGGCTGCTTCAGACGAGCTGCTGCTCGTCTGCGCGGGGGGAGGAGTGAGCAGGAGCGGCCGGAGCTGCTGCTCGCAGCTGGGGCTGTTGTGTGGTTGGGAGAGAGGATGAGCAGGAGATGCTCAGGCTACAGGATAGTACGGCTCTGATACCAGTTGTTAGTCGCTAAACTCTCACTCTTGGTAGTAGCAGAATTCTTACTCTCATCGAGAGAGGATGACACTAGGAGTTGGGACAATTTTCTGGTTTATTTCTTAATGCCATATCCACCTGAGGGGTTGGGGATACATATTTATAGGCTGCTAGCCAGCCAAGCATATGCCAAAATGCTAGTCTAAGATGCTAGTCTAAAGTACTAATATGCTGTCCTAGCTAAGATGCTGTCCTGCAGCCACCATATGCTGCAGCCAGCCCCACAAAGACCAGCCAGCACATGAGACTTATCCATCACCAAAACCCAACAAACCTGCTTTGCTTGCTCCCCACTCCCCCTCTACCCTCACTGCGACCCGCGAGGGCGAGAAACCCAGCAAACGCAAAGCCTCCCGGCCTCCAGATCACTGCAGCAACAGCGCGCTCCAGATCGGTGGATCTTGTCTGGCGGCGGCCGCCACGATGATGAGCAGCAGCTCCCCTCTGCCGCCCTCGCTCCCCTCCGGGGTAACGTACTGCCTCACCCTCCCTCACCTGTCCCCTCTCACTCTAGATCTGGTGGGGTATAGATGCTTCTCTGTGTATTCGGGTGCTTCTAGATCCTTCGATTTGGGTGCCTCTCGTGCCGTATGATACGACGATGCGCGTTCTAGGTTCTAGAATCCTCTGGTGCCCCTCTCGCGAGCTCCCGAGAGGCCGCCGCGGAATTCTACGCGACGATGTTTTTGTCGAGACTATGATGGCGCTTCGCTTGGAATGCGCGGTTGCGTTGGGTGCGTTCCAGAGGTTGTAGTGTGCGGATTTCACTACGGTTTTAGAATTGGATGATTAATTTAAATCCGTTCACTAGTTCTGTTTGCACCAATGTGAGAGGAAGTACGATATGCTGTTGTTTCTTAGCTAGGTTTTTTTACCTGTTCTTGCTTGCTCCCCTCCGGAGTGTAACAAATTTTATATTTGTGCGTGTGTGTGCCGCACCCTGATAAATGTTGGTTAGTAACTGGATTAATTATGGGATCACTTGTCACCGATTTTACCATACGTCTCATGCCGTTTTGGTTGCTGATAGATGCCGCGTTTCACAAATTGCAGGGTGGAGGCTTCTTCAGAGGATACACAAAGCTGTGCAAGGGCCTCGCTGTCATATTGCTTCTCATTCACCTCTTGGTCCAGCTGTTCCCGTCAGCTGTCAACTATCTTGCGCTTATTCCTGCAAGGTAGCCACCCAGTTCTTTCGTTGCATTGGAATACCAGTTTCAGCTGAGAAATTTTGGTGCTGGATCTGAGTAATGATGAAAATAGTGGTTACTGGTCAAGTTGAAGAGGAACTTGACTTAATTTCTTCATTTACTGCTTAGCAGCTTGTTTGCCTTAAGAGTAATTTTACAGTCAGCACTGTCTGCTTTGAGTTTTTCTAGCATCCAATATGCCTTGCAAGGAGAAATGTTTTTTCCTTATAGTCATGTGCGAGTAGCCTAGTAGGCTAGCATCGACTGGTATATAAGATGTTAAAGAATTAATGCAGCTAGTCAGCATGCCCATTCGTAGTGCTAGTTTTAAATGCAATTTCATTGTGGTGGTAATAGTTTGCGAGTCCCATGCATTCTTATGAATTTTTCTATTGCAGTGTTAGATTAAAGACGTGTTTGTCTACACATTAGATTGTCCAGCATTGCATCATGTGCACATAAAATTAAGCTACACATCTAGCTTGTTGTGAAATGAAATTACCAGTATTTTTATTAAAAGAAACAGCCAATGGATGTTAAATATGACCCTCAGATGTTACCCTGAATAACTTGAAAATGTTGCAAGTTTTGCATACTTGTCATGAAAAATCATGGTGCAATTTTCTTCAGAATTGTTTAACTAATTATTTTTCTATAGGACCATTCCCTTTGCATGGAACCTGATAACCGCTGGCTATGTCGAGCAAACAATTCCAGGGGTAAGTTCTTTCCAGGGCAGTGAGTTCTGATTTGTTCATTTATCTGCCTCATAATCATCTTTGCTCTCAGTATGCTTCTTCAATTTAATTTAATGGAAGTAAATTGAAACTAAACCTCCCTGAAATTAAAAAGAAACTACGGCAACTAAAGTGAATTTACTTGTAGGTGGTGATACCAATGACATTATTCCTCTGCTGATTTATTTACTGTAATGTGAGAGACTACCTCTTCTTAAGTACGTAAACTGGATGTGACTGAAGTAGAGTATGGTTGCTGTTGTATGGCTGGTCATAGATAGGTAACTTTTGTTTTCAATTGAATTGAATAATAAGGTGGAATACACACTATTATTAATTCCATCTTCATCTATGCTGACCAAGATTTTCAAGGCAATTGAGTGGGAATATCTGTCAGAAGTGTTTGCAGATGTGCAGCGTATGAAATATATTTGTGTACAATGAGCTATCTATTGTACTTGCGACAGACTTCTTCTAGATGTGCATTAAGTCATTAACGTTGATATCGAGCTTGTTACGGAATGACAGGGAGTACTGTTCTTTAGTATTGTTTCCGTGTACTATCAGCTGGTTCATATTTGCTGTTTGTATGTTAAGTAAAGATAATACTGGTTTGTAGATTCTCCTTCCTTGGGCCTCTAATTTTCTAAGTACACTTTTTCACTTAGAACTTTTGTGTCAATATATCATGTTTGTTAAGACTTAAAACCATGCCTATTCAATTGAGCTTGCTCAACTCACACAGACAATGTGCTTCCAGGTTATTGTCAGTATGGTTGGTCTTCTTTTATTTGGGAAGTTGTTAGAGCCTTTATGGGGCACAAAGGAGTTATCGAAGTTTGTTTTTATTGTCAACTTCTCAACGTCTGTGTGTGTCTTCATAACTGCTATTGCTTTGTACTATGTAACACAACAAGAGAGCTACCTGTAAGTATTCTATTTCTATACAAGGGTATGAGCACAGCTGTTGTGATGTTTCATATTAGCTAAATTAATGGGTATTCTAATATTTGATTTTTCAGCTATACTCCTCTTTCTGGATTTTATGGAGTTCTGTCCGGATTGTTGGTAGGCATCAAGCAACTTTTGCCGGATCAGGAGCTTAATCTTTTGTGCTGAAGATTAAGGGAAAGGTTCTTATCTGATACTGTTAATATAGTCAATCTGTCTCTGTTTCATGTTATCATTTGTTTGAACTGACATATTTGTTTTGCACCTATTCAGTGGATTCCATCACTTGTTGCACTGATCTCAGTTATTGTAAGCTTCTTCATAAAGGACTTGGTGTCTTACCTCCCAGTTATATTGTTTGGCATTTATATGAGTTGGATTTACCTGCGTTACTTCCAAAAGAGGCTTGAGACAGGCCTGAAAGGAGACCCGAGTGAGGAGTTCTCTTTCTCAAGTTTCTTCCCTGCATTTTTAAGGTAGTACATCTTCCCCTTTAAATAAGACCTTAGTTTACAAAAGGATACTCTGACTAATTTATCAAAACACGCAGATAAATTGTGGACTCAATAGCTTTATATTCCATAGACTTGTATGTTGAAGTGTTTTGGACTAATTTATTGAAACACGCAGACCAATTCTGGATCCAATAGCTTCAATATTACATAGGCTTCTTTGTGGAAGATCTGATAGGGCTGCCGCTAGGGGTCAGACATTGGATACCACATCATTGCCTGGTTCAGATTCTACTGAGGCAAACAGGAGGAGGTTAGTTTTCGTGACTTCATCTAAATTAATGCATAATTTTGTCGTCGGCGCTCGTACCGCCTAGTCTGTACGCAAGCCTTTGGTACCTTCCCTGCATCTTTGATAATTATCATACCTGGAAAATACTCAAATAGAATTCTGGATTCCTTTTATTCCATGGGTGCAGTTCCTGAGCTCATGGAATGAACGTGGAGCTGGCAATCCATTCGGCCCTCTTAATTGTCATTTTCTTAGTTTTTGGTGCATCCTCATTCTCACTTGGCTGTGTTGTTGATCGCACTCTAGGGAAAGGGGCCAAAGGGCACTTGAACAAAGATTAGCTGAGAAGCTGGCTGCAGTCAGAAGTTCGGAGGGCATGTTGAACGATGCATCCGACAAAGTTTGAGCCTTCTACGCAACAAGCTGTGCATCTTGTGAATTCCCGGTGCTGTGTTGCCCAAGTGATGTTCCCTGGAGGACAGAATATCATCATTGATTTCTCATGTACCTTCCTGGTTTCAGCAGCACCAGTCACACCGCCTAGTGCTGTCTTTTTTCCATTTGTCTCTCGCACTTATCATCTGTGAGGCCTTTGTGGAGCATGGCGATGGTGATACGAGAACGCGAGATTTACTGATTTAGGGAACACGATTGCGTGATGTTTCGTAGAAGTTAGCTGCATACCAGCATGCATAATCGACCAGTATGTGGTGTTCTTTTGCCGGAGTGAGAGTTCTCTTTACATTTTTGAAGTATTACAGGAACCAAATCGTGAAAGGAGTTAGCGTTTTTAATTTGTTTCGTGATCCCCTTGATTCTATCTGATTGCATTATGATTATTGTGAGTTCGTGAGGAAGAAGTGACAAAATATTGCCGTGTAGATCTCTGGACTAACGCGGCCCAACCATTGAAGGATATGATGCTATGATCCGTATGGTACAAATAAAGCTTTATAAGAAATTTATAATCTGGGAACCACCTCATAAATCTATATAACTAATATAGGCAAACCCTACTAGCATTAATAAATAGCTGTTTATCTGCGCTCTCGTTAAATCACGTGATAAATCATGTCCATCCGTTTGTTCCTCGTGTCAAGCGCCTTGGTGAGTATGAACTTTGTGAGGTTTCGGACTTGCACTGGTCTCGCTTAATCCTAAAAGTGTGCTTAAGCACCTTGCAGGTGTGGTATGTCTATGCGTGCGCACCTATCAGTGGAAGGAAATAGAGATTTCCATGTCTTCCCAGAACGTACAAAACTGACATGTGTACAACATGCGGTTCCGTTCGCATAAGCCCAAAAGCCCAGTAAGCCCAGGCCCACTACTACTAACTATCATCATTCACCAGCCCTTCACGGCTCCGAGCTCTCCTTCCTAATCCTACCAAACCGAACCCCTCGGAAACACGAAATCAAGGCAGGCGACGAGGAAAAGAAGAGAGAAAAGAAAAGCCACGAGAAGGAGAAATAGAATTTAAAGAGAAAAATCTCGAAAAGCCTAAGCCGCCTCCATCCCAATCCCCACTCCGGCGCTCCATGCCTCCTCCCCGCCGCCACGAAGCCTAGACGCGCCTCCGCCGCACGCCCCAGCACCCCGGCGGCCCTGCCGCCTCATGCGCTAGCCGCCGTCGCCGCCGCAGGGGCGCTCTCTGACCGCCGGTGGTGGGCCGGCGGGAGCGTCGGCCGATGGCCCCGCCCCGGAGGAAGCGCGCGGCGTCGGCGGCGGCTGCCGCGGCCGCGGCCGCGGCGCAGTGGAAGGTGGGCGACCTCGTGCTCGCCAAACTCAAGGGCTACCCGGCGTGGCCGGCCATGGTGAGTGGAGGCTGGGCGCTTGTTCTCTCTGATCTGGGGCTCCCTTAGTAGTTGGGGTAGTAGGGTTCGATGATTCGTGCTATGAGTTGGTGAGCCTTTTTAGGATTCGGTTAGAAATAGTATCTTAACTGTACGACGATGATTCAAAACGAGGTTTATAGGTAGCTGCATTCAGTGATTGGGTGCCCCTTGTCCAATCTATGCTGTTTTTGTGGTTATAGCGGCCCTTCTAGTGAGGCTTAGCGTGTTTAGGGTTCTGGCTACCATGGAGGTAGATGATGGTTAGCTCGGCATGAAAAACTTGTGATCTTTCCTTTAAGTTCCTGCTAATTCCATGCACTAGATTACGATCTCTTGCTGCAATTTCATGTATTCTCAAATATTGATTCCAGCGAGGATTATTTAATGATTATTGCGGTTCAGGTTTTCTGGTAATTGGGGCTCCATAGAGTTTGGACTTAGGCAGCTGAGCTTGGTTGGTTTTTGTTTTTGTTTTGGTACTGATGATGTGCGGGATAAATATTTTTGTTCGGACAAAAGTTGGGGCTTCACTCTCATACGTTTACTAGCGTTATGATATAATTGCTTATTCTATGTGTGCTGTTATCATCCCATCTCTTTGGTGAATTTTGATTTGAGGAGTTAGATGCTTGCTTGCTAGTATTAACTTACAGTTTTCTATGCGTTCTGGATGGGTTTGCGTAGCTAGTTGGATGGAACATGGTGATAGCCTGCTTGGTGAAGGTGAATGCCATCTTTTCTGGGATCAAGTTGTATATAATTACTTATAACCTGCTGTTTAGTTCCAGTTACGATGTTTCAGCAGATGATATATGTGCAATGAGCTTATGCTCTTGGGGATATGGCAGATTTGCAACATGAAGTTTCAAGTGGTTATTTGGTAATTGATTTCGCTAGCTCTGATGCTCGCTTATTGGTTAATCTCCTTAAGTTGGTTTCCTCAGCAGTTGGATCGTTGTAATGTTTATATGTCCATGAAGGTTTGGCAGCGATTGTTCATTTTTTGTGTGGAGATGATAATATAGTTTAAGACAATCAGGAGATCCTTAGATTCTCTTCACACATGTGAAGGTGCCACAACCTTTCACTGCTTGGTGTCCATGTTGAAGTTTCTCATAGCCCAATTCAGCTCCCTGGTGATTTGGGCTTCAAGGCTCGTGGTAGCCCATGTGAAGTTGTGAAGGTGGGATAGTCCCACACTGGAAGTCTATAGTGAGCTGTAGTAGAAATAAATGCTAGTTCGGTCCATAAGTAGCACCTCCGGGTTAACCCTTTTACATGAAGCAATGAATTGTAAGTGCTATATGCATGCGTGGGCCCGTCCAACATGGGGGCTGGGCATTGAGCGAAGTTTGGGACATAGTGTTTCATGGCGGTCACCATTAACCTGTAGCAAATTAGGGTTCTTGAAATTAATGTGAGGTTGGATAATGATGTTGCCATGGTGCACCTTGTTATGTTTTGGGGAACAAAGACCTCAGCATGGGATGAGAAAGTTAGCACTATCCATGATAAAAAGATGTACATCGAGATCTCTGTTAAATTAAAACGTATCATGTAGATGTTTTTGCTATTTGCACACATTGGATTAGAGCCTTGATTTCTCTTGGCTACTTTGTTTATTTAGTGACTTTTTCTCTATTTCCTATTTTAAGTTTCTTTATGGATTTCTTGCTTTTGCTTGTTATTTATTTGGAGGGGTGCATGTACTTATATGTTATATTAATTAGGTGTTAATATGTAAAGATATCCTTCTTGCCCTTGCTAACTCTGATGTTTACCTGCTGTCCTAATTTTTGCTTTCAGATGTTCATGTGCCGTACTTGATAGATAACTACCTTATTTCCTTCTGCGCTTCAGCTATTAAGCATCCGCTCATATTTCACCTTCTTAAGTGTTTCTTTTTATGATGACTCAATTCTCCAAGATAGTTCCTCAGTGCTATTTCAGCGCCTTCTTGTCAACATGTCTAATGTCTTAGAGAACACTTGCCCCTGTTTTAGCTTTTGTTATGGTGTCTTGTTATGAGAATCACAAATCTTGCGCTTGCTTTTCACTTTTGTTGAGAGAGTAGTTCCTCTCATCCCTACTCTTTTTGGAGGGACTTCCTTTTGCCATTAAGCTGTGATTTCTAGGATGAAGCTGCTTATGCTTAAGCTTTCCAGTTTCCATTTCTATTTGTTCCATTCCTAGGTCTGCTTTGTTCTCTGGGAATAGCTATCCTTTGAGCACTGATATTTGTTTCAATTGAAACTGAAAGATATCTGAAATCGTCATGAGTATTTCAATTCATGAATATCCATACTGTTACAGATAAGCGAGCCACAGCAATGGGGATTTTCTTCAGCTAAAAAGAAGTTGCTGGTCTACTTCTATGGAACTAAAGAGATGTGAGTTTTGCTTTGAATTTAGGATTGTCCTTTCGGATTTACAATTTTCTGTTGATGCATATTTTTTTGCTATATGCACATTTGCTTGCGTCAAATAACTTCTCTTTTTAGCTGTCAATTATTCTACAGTATTTTGGCTGTTGGTCCTCTTGCTACATGAAATGGGATAAGGCATGGTATATACCTTGATTATTTATCATATATTCTTTTTGAAGATGAGCACAAATAGCATCCCAGTGTTAGCCTCTTTTATTTGCATTATGGCCATGTGTTATTTCTACATGATTCCGTAGTTTATGTAAGTCTTTGTTAGATGTTTCTTGTCGCGGTGAGCACACGAGAGGGTTTGAGCTTGTGGTAGTCTCAAGTGTTTGCTCGTGGACTGTCTGTGATCTTTACCTAATCAAAAGCTAGTTCTAATAATTATGGAGCACTGTGTATTACTATTTTTTATTCAGCATTATGCTATGGGCACACTAGGGTAAATTGAGGAAATCTACTTGAGATGAGATAAGGACTGCACATTATCATTGTCAACCTTTATTTATTGTTCTATCCTAAATTTTTAGGACTTCCTTGGTAGGATCCTAATTTTTTTCCAATTCTACATTTAGTCTGAGTTCTAAATTTCAAATTTGTACCCTATTTGTGTTATCTTAATAAAGTCTTTCTTTGGTTATCGCACAATTTAAGTATGTCAGACTTATATGTGGAGCCTGCAAAACTTAACAAATTAACAGACAGCTTAGAATTAGCAAATTGCAATTCAATGAAAATCAGGGGACGGCATCTCTGTAAAAAGGAAGTACATACTAAGAACACAAAAACTCAAGTGAGACTTGTGATAATTTGCCATCAGAAGAGTGTCCAAAATGACAAATGATTATCACGGGAACTGCAGCTAATAGTCTGTACAAAGTTCTCTTGAGTAAAATTTTATGATGTGATATGGTGGTAGTATAGTCATCAACTTGCCAGCAAGTGGAAGTTAACCATCTATTCGCTTTTTAAAATGCCATCCGTGCTGGATGAGCACTGGATGGAATGAGGTTCTTCAACCAATTTTGTGGAATCTCCTTCGACGGCAAGTACTTCCGGTTTTCCTCTTTTCGAATGTGTTAGTTATAGCATGATTCATCTCATACTATGAATGATAATACCCCATTCTTAACTAAGAGTATATTGCTTTGGGGCAACAGAAAGGATCGGAATGACCACTTCCTATACTTCCCATTAAAACAACTTTATATGCTGATAAAATCAAGGCCACGAAAATAGTTCCCATTTCAGACATTAGGTATTAATCATTGTCATGGAACCCTAATGGAGTAAAGTCTTCTCATTTAGAAAAAATAAATCTGAAATAGAGAACATGTTCCTTGGCACTTTCCTGGGTTTGTTTTTGGCATAGAAACAAGTCAAGTGCAAGCTTCCTCCACCATATAATTTTTGTTTTTGTTTTTGTAGAGAGCAGAAGGGGGATGCACAAAACGCACACACGCCACACTCACACTGCCACATGCACACAGACATGTGTGCACGTCCCCTACTCACGCTACGAAATTATTGGAGGCTCCATGGTCCCACTTAGCGCGGGCGCACACAGTCCCAATTAACGTGCGCACGCATGTCTTCTGATTAAATAAGCACACAGTGTCGATCCTAGTGATCGAACCCGGGTGGGTGGGAACAAACACCCTCTCTCTCACCAGTAGGCCAAAGGTCCATCTGCCACCATGTAAAAATCTATATTATAGTAGTATGGATTTCTGCTAATAAACGGGTCAGCCTGAGATGTAATTCACAGAAGTTGCCTCATGATGGCTATCATGTTTACACGTTTTATTCTTAATCCACTTATTCTTAAGCCCATAATTTTTGGATGTTTGTCTCTGACATTAGTTCTTAATATTGTAGTGCTTTCTGCAATTATGCTGACCTCGAGGCATTCACTGAAGAGAAAAAGAAATCTCTACTTGTTAAGCGACATGGCAAAGGAGCAGATTTTGTCCGAGCAGTTAAGGAAATAGTAGAGATTTATGATTCTATGAAGAAGGAGGACAATAATAAGAGTGGTTCGACAGGAAAAGATGTGAGTCCAGTTGTTGAAAATCGTGCCAATAACAGCAGCAGTTCGGACACTGGAGGTCCTGAGGAAGGTTCTGATTTGGCCAATGACAACAAGCTGGAGGGTCATCCTGCCTCTTCCATGGATCACAGCATGGTCAGTACCCCTGGGTCTAATATTGCTGGAATGGAGAGTGAACACTGTGTTGTGAATTCTGCACCTGATGAACCTGCTAGCTCATTTACAAAGAAGAGGCAAAACGATGCTCAGCGACAAGATTCTTGCACTCATGATAATCTTGCATTGCCACAGAGGCCAAGAAGTTCATTAGGTGCTGAGCTAAGATCTCAGGATTCTTGTGGGCTGAATGATCCCAATCTGCCTTCTGTTGATTTGATCCCTGATGATAAGCAGGAAGATTCTCCTCGGCATAAATGTTTAGGTGATGACAAACCTAACGTGGATTTCCTTTCTGCTACAAAGGATGTTACATTGTTGCACTCCAGTCAAGGCACCTCAAGTCAATCTGGAGCTTCTGGGGACGGCACTGATGATAAAAATTCGAGTTCTGTTGCCAATGTAGAAAGTACCCATAATATTGAAGTATCTCAAACTGGAGCCATGGATAAAGAAGACAAACTGAATGGAATGCAAGATCTTTCCATGAACACAACAGTTACTTTTAAAAGAAAACGTAAGCCAAGCACAAATCGTGTTAATAATCCTGTTATTAGTGTGGCACCAAATATGGATGAAGAATTGCAGTCTAAGTCAAGTAGAAACCTTGCAGATTCTCCAAATTCAGGGAATGAAGTCAACAAGTCAGATGGAGATGATCACTTGCCATTGGTCAAAAGGGCAAGAGTCCGGATGGGAAGACCCCTGCTGGAGGACTCCACAGTTGATGAGCCTGATATTTCTGATGGCGAAACAGAGCTGGCTAATCAATGTCATGAACATGACATGTCTGCAATATCTGGAAAGGATCATTCAGCTGACAAGGTGCCCCCTGTCATAGATCCTTCAACCAAAGTACTGCCTTTGGCATCAGGAGAAGTTCAGACTGCTTGCAAGAACAAAGAATACCAATCAAAGGTTTTTACATTGGATGGAGAAGCTGCTTTGCCTCCATCTAAACGCCTTCATCGTGCCTTAGAAGCTATGTCTGCTAATGCAGCTGAAACTATTAGTAATCCACCTGAAGTGGAAAAGCCAAAGGAGTTTAGCCTGAAATGCTGCACAGCTTCAGTAGCAAGCTCCACTTCTAATAACTCTGCAGATGCACTTGTCAAAACTCCAAGATCTGCAATAACTAAAAGCCCCAAATTTTCTTTGAGTGCACATTCTTTAGATACCCCAACTGGCCAAAAGCATATCTCGCAACTACTTGTATTAAACAAGGATCCTCCCTCTACTATTTCTTTGGAATTGAAAAATGATGATTGTTATCCACCAGAGGACAAAGTTTGCACTAGGGTTGGTGATGATGTCTCTGGAAAAGCTCCAAACTGTTCCGTGGAGTCGAAAGAGCCTGCCCTTGTATCTATGCTTGATCAAATACCTTTGGGGAAAGCAAGTGTAAATGAGCCCGCAAAACCAATTGGCAATTCTGTTCATGATTTTGGCAAAAATGTTGATGGATCTGCTGATCCAGTTAGCCAAGCAAAGACTGTTGTATCAGCTAATGGTGATTGCAATTCTATGCCCCATGATAAGACAGTTTTAGCTGAACCAATGGTTATTATGGGGGACAGAACAAGCGCCTCTTCTTTCGTTACTAAAGTTGCATGCATTCAATCTGATGCAGGCGCCCGGACATTCGAAGCGTAAGCCTTCTATTTCTTGTCAAACTAAATCTTCCATTTCTTAGATATATAGGCACTATTTTCTACCTAGGCATACCCGCACATGTTTACTTAACTAATTCCAGCAATCTTAGGTGTCACATATTTTCCATTTTAACTATGTTCCTATCTCCAAATCTTTGCATGCTAGCATAGACTCCGTTCATGTAGTTTACTACTATTTACGTTGACTAATCACTCAATTTTATGGCTCACTTACAAAATTGGCTTAATGCATTGTAGTTTACTACTATGTATGTATGTATGTATGTATATTGGATGCTTTCTTTGGTCTGTATCTTTTTGGTACGCACTATGCGCAAACAGGATTGAATGTCTTGTGCACTTCCTAGGACTGTAGGGTTTAGAACTTTAGATCCTTACTAGGCGTTGAGTTAGGGCTTTCATATCTAAATACGGATGCTACATAAACTTGAATTTTGGATACCCGTTTCAGTCATCAGTCCTTCCAGTCCAAAATAAGTTATCTTTTTTGGATGTGTGCGGTCAAACTTTGTAAACTTTGGCTATCGATATCTCTCTGAATATTTAGATTGGAATATGAAAATGATATGCATGGATTTGCCTTGGAAGTACTATGATAATATTGTGATTTTGTTAGGATTCATAAATATCGTACAATAGAAATTAGTGATCATAGTTAGTGTTTGGAGACTGTCAAATGTCCAAAACGTCACCTATTTGTGACTGAAGGGAGTATGTTCGAACAGTGTCCAGTAGTCGAAAATTATAACTTGGAGCTGCTTTGTTGGGTTGTAGATACATAGAAAAATCATCTGCTATCTGTATAGAGGGTGTTTAGCCAAGCCACATGGATTCCAAAGTCTGCTTTACCGAATTTGTTAACTTTGACCAGATTTGTCCTCTTCTTTCCATTGGCTCTAGTTGGTTTTCATGTGATACTTGGCCAATTCATTGGGAGCCAATTTGAAAATCAAATTTTGGTAATGCCAATTTGGGGCGATGTTTGGTAGGGCAATTTTTGTCAGCAATCAAGCACACATTTTATTTTGGGTAGTTTTCACCGTTGGTAGAAATAAGCTGCTTATATTTCCTAGCAATTTAAGGTTGACGTCATAGATTGTTGGTTCAACCCTGCTATCTAATCTCAGATGGGCATATTCATCGGCACTTATAATCTTTACTATCTTATAAATGGGAGTTAGTGATGAGTGATGGCGTGACACCTCTAACTCTAGGCACCACAGTGCAACGCCTCTTCCCACCTAGTAGCTCTTCCTCTGATTTTTTTTTGTGTTTCGTTATCTGCTAAACTCTCCGATATTCTCTAATATCTATTCTTAGTAGCAAAACAAATCTACGCAGATCTCCTTTGGGTTTTCCGTGCTCGCCTCCTTTCCTCCCCGTCGTTGTGCCGCATCTGCCTTCCTGTCATTGCCAGCATCGCTCCCGCCATGGCCTCCTCCCTATTGCATCTCACTCCCTTGTCCATTCCATCATGCGTGTTGTCCGTCCAGACAGCGCGGTGCCTTGGGGGAGCCAGTGGCAGGCAAAGGAGTCGATGGAGATGGAGGCACACACCCCTCCCGTTCTCCATCCCATCCCATGTGTTGTGTGCTAGACCGTGGACCTCGGGGCAAGCCGGTAGGCGGAGGAGGCAGGGAGCCATTAGCATGCAAAGGAGGAGGCGATGGAGACAGAGCGCGGATGAGGAGAGCAACGACTACACATAGGAGGACGAGGGCACAGAGGACTAACATTGTGGCGGGTGCCACACCATCCCTCTACGTCCCTCGTCGGTGCGGTGAGCAACGAGGCTGGAGCGGGGGCTTCACGAGGAGTGGGCGCCATGAGGTGCTGCAGCCTCAACTGCTCTGGATTTGGCGGCCAGGTGTAGGCGGCCAGGAGGCAATGAGGATGGAGAGTGGGTGCGATGATGAGCCTCTGGTTAGATTTGGAGCCAACGAGGCGGTATGAGCCCTAATCGATCCCACCGCTCCTCTGTTCTGCCCATTTGGAGTTGGTTTGGTTCAGTTTTGAGGTGGTTTTCTGATGAGTTACAATAGATGCGCATTGCAGGAGAAGAGAAACGAGATCTGGATCCAGATACATGCTTAAGCTGTAGCCTCTGATGAAGAGCATCAAGTGCGTGCTCGGCGGTTCTTTCGTCTGCTGAATCCAAATATCGGAAGAATTGGGATGTGGGATTGTATGGATTCATAGCTACTGCAGTTACTTTAGTTCTTCATTTTGCTTGAGATGAACTAAGTTTCTTGAACTAAATTGAAATCTCGTTTTGTTTTCTCGTATATACAGTCGCCTCTCAAAGGCTGTTTTTTCCAACACTAATGAGATTAAGAGAGATTGTTGGAGCACTGAATAATAACTTATTTAATCGAGCGCATCAGAGGGGAGGCTGTGTCGGGACCTATCATAGAGCGGAGCTAGAGGCGAAGCCGGTCACACCTTCAGAGTGTTACCAAATGCGACGGACAAATTTTATGCCATATGTCCCATATTTAGGTGAGGCATTGTGCCGCCCGTCCATCGCCGGAGGTGATGGGAGTCGTGACAAATATCCACCGGAGTTGGAGGAGGCGCACACATGACGGCGGAGCGATGTGAGATAAAAGCGGAGTGGAGTGACGATGCAGCAGTGCCAGAGCTGGTGGCGGACCCAATGGGCAGGTGGAGAGTCTTCTTACGGGGCGGGGTGGAGAAGGAGGCACAATGGGGAGGAAGACAACTGAGAGGTACCTGTTGGTAACCAGAGAGGGGGGAAGCGGGAGTGAGCGTTTGTTGCGATGTGGTTGGAAGCTGCATGAGCATCACTTTCAACACACGCTTGGAGATGGTAGTGGGGGGATTGTTTACCCAATATGGATGATAGTCTAGCAATAGGCTCTGTGATGCTTGATTTACCTTGTGTCACTTTAGTGCATCGCTTTCTTTTCTCATATGTGGAACTTTGAACACTTTGTAACATTCCCCTGATAAATTTTAAGTCCTTGTTCATTGATCGATGTAGAGGCGGGGGGTTCCACCTCCATTTTCTAAAAAAATGATTAATGCCTCTATACATTCATCCGATGTGCCATAGCAACGTACGGGTATGGTACTAGTATATGTGTAATCCATAGCAAGCAGTTCAAACTTTCTAGGAAACGGACTAAAGAAGCTACGTTTGGTGATGTAAAAGCTGTTTCTTTAGTCTAGGTGACTTGCTAAACACAAGTAATAATGTCATATGATTGTCTTAATTATTTGGTGCAATATGCATGTTTTTCTGGGTGATACAGACTATTGTACAAAAGGATTAAATAAATTTATCTTCTCTGTTGTTTCTAATCCTTGCTATTTCTTATATGTACCTTCTAAATTATTATGTTTAATCATGTGGATAGGCTTGATAGTAGTTTCGTTGGTTCATCTTGTAGGCATGGTTCTTCAGCAATTGCTCCGAAAGAACTGGACCAAAGAATAAACCCAAAGGATAAGAGTTTATCGCCTATGAAAGAACTTATTGCTGCTGCACATGCTCGGAGATTCTCTCAACCAACCTCTTTCATAGATAGTTTTCTAGATTCCAATGTTATTTCTGAATCTTCGGTGAATATACCTTCACTTAAGGAAGGATCAGGTGGTCGGTGTTCATCTTCAAATCGTACAATAAGGTCTGCATCAGATAGGATTCATAGTCAACAGAATAATGGTAAGATTCCTTTTGATAATATGCAACAGAAGAGCTTGAACAAATTAGCAGGTCATGATGAAGCCAGGTCAGCACGAAGGGCCTTTGAAACTTTCCTTGGCACACTAACAAGAACAAAGGAATGTATAGCTCGTGCAACACGTCTTGCTCTGGAATGTGCTAAACATGGCATTGCTGGGGAGGTTAGACCATGCAAACTCTTCTATCTGCACTTTTTATTTACAAATGTACTGTTCAATCTGGCTTATTTTGGACCTTTATGTTGTGTAATGCTAAATGGTTTTCATTTTTGATAACCATCATTTACTTGTTTGTAGTTGTACAATTGGTAGCTTTTCTTTGGTCCATGGGTGGAGTAGTTCTTGTCATCACTTTATTGAGCCTGATTGTGATGATATCTGTTCATCGTTACCTTTCTACCATGAGGAATATACATTTTGCTTTCATTTTGGAAAATGGTTACATGCAACATTGGAATGGGCAGTCATCTCTTTTGTACGTTCCTCTAATGTGGCACAGCACGTTATGCACAACATTTGCAGCCTTCAGTCTTATAAGTAAAAGATTATACCCTTTTAGGCCGTTGAGCTGATCAGTGCAGTTGAAGTTGTTTCTTATTGATGCGTCTTCTGTCTTTTTGTTCAACAATCTAGGTAATGGATGTCATCATCGAACGCCTGGAAAAAGAATCAAATTTGTATAAGAGGGTGGACCTGTTCTTCCTTGTGGATTCAATAATCCAATGCTGTCGCAATCAGAAAGGTACTAGCTTCGTTTTCTCTTTTTTTTCCTCAGCATTTTGAATGGCCAGGCTTTTCAAGTTACTGTTGTAAATATTGTAGGTGGAGTTGGCGACGCCTATCCTTCTCTTATCCAGGCAGTCCTGCCAAGAATATTATATGCTTCTGCGCCTCCTGGAAATTCTGCTTGGGAGAATCGAAGGCAATGTCTTAAGGCAAGTGCCCTAATTAGGACAGATAATAATTTGGTGTCCTTTCACCTCTCTTTACATGCCATGTGTGTCTTTATGATTAGGTTTTGAAACTCTGGCTTGAGAGGAAAACCCTTTCAGAATACATCATTCGCCATCATATTAAAGAGCTTGAAGCTCTTAATGAGGCATCATTTGGAAGCTCTCGCCGTCCTCCAGGGACAGAGAGAGCTCTGAATGACCCATTGCGGGACAACGAAGGAATGCTTGTAGATGAATATGGAAGGTATATCTTTAGTTTCCATTATGAGAAACTGCTTAAGGTTCAGCAAGTGTTCAACTGAGGCTTGTTTATGTTCTTTGTTTATTCATTATGTTACTGCATAGCTTTTATCACTATCTTGTGGGACGCGTGTGGATATGTTTTGTTTTTTGGTAAGTACAAAAAAAAGAGAGGATCACCACTATGCAGTGCTGAGTTCTTGGCACTTATAGCAAACCAGCAAATTCACTCAAGCATGGGTTCCCTGTAGTTGGTTTTGTCATGTTGGACTAGACTAGAGTACTAGATAGCGTTGGATGGTCAAAACCAGCTCCTCTCTTCTTTCTACCTGTAAGTGCGCTGGTACCAGCAAAGGGGCCCAACCTGTAGGACATTCTTGCAAAGAATCTAGATATATGTGCCATCTGGCTGTTACTGGCTGGATTCTAGAAAATTCAATGAACTTGGTGAATTTTTTTGTTTACACTTCTCATGCAAGAATAACACAACATGGCTACAAAGCACAAACAGTATGGGCTGGCAAACTGGTGAGCACCAAGAGCCAAATAGTTGATGTTTTTTCCGCAATCCTAACTCACAGTACAACTTTGAGCCATTGTAATTTGTTTAGGACCGTTTGAGATGCTATAGATTAGCAGCAAATATGGTGGGCAGATGACAGAAGTACTTTGTACAGCACATATTTGAAAATAAATGGAAGAAAATATGAAATTATCGGGCATATGGAATTTACCATTAGGGCATTGGCATGGTGTTCATAATGCCTAATGTTAGTAGTATATGGACTATAGCATGAAATTGATTAGGTGTTCTTGAAGACTAAACAAAAATATAAAAATATTTATTTCTCAAACATAATTTGGATTTGTCTATCAGGTATGTTCTAATTCTGTGTGGCTAACAAACCGCCGCCGTGCATGCTGAACTGTGCTATATTGTCTTTTTAATATCTGTTTACTACTATCCATGCTTATATGATTTGATTATTCTTCGCAGCAATACTGGTTTTCATCTTCCAAATTTAATTTGCACAAAACTACTTGATGAGGAAGGAAGCTCCTCTGAGGAGAGGAGCTTCGAAGCTGTTACTCCTGAACATGAAATTACAGGTGCTAATGAGCAAGGGGCTTCTGAGTTGTATGCGGCAAAGCATCGACTTGTCTTTGAAGAAGTGAATGGTGACCTTGAGATGGAGGATGTAGCCCCATCATCTGAAGCTGAAGCTAGCTTCGCATGCCAACCAGATCTAACTGATGCTAGGTATACAAGTACTGATCAAAATCTTGATTCTGTTCCTCCCCTACCTGACGACAAACCTCCAACTCCTCCCCCGTTGCCATCATCTCCACCACCTCTGCCACGTCCAAACTGTCCAGTCATTCAAGGTTCACAGGTTCAAGGGGCGTTGCATGTGGCAGCTGATCAAGTTGAGCCAGATCCTTTAAGAGTATGTTGTTCTTTTGTTTGTAGAAGATCACTATGACTTTTTAATTTATGGTGAATCTAATGAGTCCTTAATTATTCTTTGCAGAATGTTCAAGATCAACATCCTCATTCTATTGCAAACAACGGGGGCAACGTGGATCCTTGTGTAGTTCCTTGTGTAGTTCCATCGCAGCCTCCAGCACCCTATACTTCTGGATGTGCAGGGCATACAAATCAGATACTTCCGCGGCCACCGCTGCCTCCACCACCTCCACCGCCCATTGCACCATTTCATCCTCCCGGACCCCATGGAAATTTTGCTGGGCCCCCAGTACCACATCATGGAAATAACTATCACCAACCACCATCAGCACCAGTACCTAATAATGCATACCATTTGCAGCCACCACCACCCCATCCACCAGTTCCAACTCAGTTCCCATATATGCCACCTGAACCCCAACAAAGACCACAACCTTGGAATTGTAATAATTCCTATCCTGAGAGATATCAGTATAATGGACATGACAGAGGACACCATGCATACGATAGGAGGCATCACTTTGATGATAGATGGCATCACTTTGAGGATGGAGGGCATCACTTTGATGATGGAGGGCATCACTTTGATGATGGAGGGCATCACTTTGATGATGGAGGGCATTACTTTGATGATGGAGCATATCACTTTGATGATAGAGGGCATCACTTCAGCGACAGAGCAGTTGGGGGACAAATGCACCATGCAGTTGCTGATAGAGGAAGGTTTCCTCCACACTTTCAACCAGGTATTTCCCTTGTTTTGCTATCGAGCATTCTGAAATTTTGCATCTAACTGCCTGTGTGTATTATATTGAGCAAGCTTGTGTCCAATCAGTATCCAGTTGAATTATTTTTACTGACAGAACTATCAATTATTCAGATCCCCCATTTCCAGACCATTTTGAAGCTTCATCGCACCACCATGGGCGACCATTGGATCCTCCACCAGGTCCATGCTCTGGGTGGTCTATACCGCCCAGGAGATCCAAGTACTCTCCTGCCTCCAGACATTCAATGGAGCCTCCGGTTTCCCATGAAGGAGGTATGCTATTTCATGTGGTGCTTTTGTGGTTTGGTCTTATAGAAGTCATATCTGCTCAACTTTTTTAGCAACTCTGCAAGCTGAATGTGTTGATCGTGATTGCAAATCAGGTTGGAGGAGGCACGAAAGACACAATTATCATAGACACCATAGATGACTGGGAGCAGAAGCTTTGTATCTCATTTACTTATAACTATGCTGAGCCTCATCTGCGGTAAGCCTCACAACTTTTAGCTGTATAATTTACTTACAAAGTGTGAAATGATTGTTCTAAAAGATAATTTGTCCTCAAATGTGAAATGAGAGCAGTCCCCAGTACATCGGTTTTCATACCTTCCATTTTCATGACTACAGAGTGATGCTCAACTACACTCTTCGTGGCAGATTGGCAGTACATGGTTACTGAGACTGGGATAGTTTCTGACAATATTTAATGGTACATCATTTATTCCACTTTTTAGAAATCATTTTTTTAATTGATTGGTGCACTTATTCGTTCATTCTGTGTTTATCTGACGCATTATATGTACTATTTTCTTAGGTTATAGATTTTGTTTTTTGTTCTTTTCGTCATTGGTGAGCCGTGAAGAGATCTTCAATGTCTCCTCCATTCGCGGATGGGCTTAACATGAAATCTCTTTGAACAGAAGAGATGGAACCAGCCCCGCTGTACATATGTATCTCACCATTGTTCTGCAAATGCAGAAACGGAAGGTAGTTCAATCGTGCGAAGAGTTGTCCTGTATCAATTTAGTTAACCATAGACTATGCTGTTAGCCCAACATTCTACTGTGTTATTGAAAAATTGTTCATTTGTTTCCATTCAAATATGCCTTTTGTAATTCTACTGTTATTTTAAACACCTTACCAAAACTGTTCGACAGCAGAGTACATAGCCAAAATTTAGAATATCTTTTGCACCTTGTGTTGACTGTATCTGGCACTGTTTGGACATGTGGTTTTGATACCGTACAAATGAGTTAGTGGATAATGCTGTTTTAAACCTTTCATAAGGGATAACTACCGTAGAGGAGTCCAAATAGCGCGGCTGAACGATGATGGGTGTCTAAAGGAGGCTGGACATATCAGACGAGGGTATTTGCTTAAGGAAAGTCTATTTTACTCCTTAGAAGTATCACGATTGTCCGCTTAACCCCTGAAGTATTTTGTTTGTTTTAGTTAATCTCCGAACTTCGATTACTGGATCAACTTACTCACTAATGTTGATTTCAAGAACTGTTTCATCCATGTGAGGGCCATATATCTATGTTTTTACATGTAGCCACCACGTTAGCCTTATCACACAATGCAACTGCAGAATATCCTCCAAATCATTCCTGAAATCATCACAACCACCTGATCTGGAGAAATAGTTTGGGGTTTAGATGGATAACCATGATGCTCCGAGGTGTAAAATGAACTTCCTTTTCTTTTGCTTAAAACTTAATGCAATTGACCTTCGAGATTTAAATATGGCTCCTGACTCATATATCAAAAGGATGTTTTGGTGGCAGCTTGGTATTTATGGTGGGAGAGACGCCAACATGTAGATGGCGAGACTGTTCAATCGCCGGCACGTTCGGCTACGGCGATCAATTCTTTGGTGGTTAACTATGGTAAGGCAATAAATAACAAGGGCAGGCCGGTGCGGCATGGTTGGCGTCAGCTACCACAAGGGCTAGTCAGGTTAAATGTTGACGTGGCCTTCGATGATGTGAGCGGGAGTAGTGCTGAAGAGAGAGGCCAACAAGCTCGGTGGCTTGGTGAAGAGGGTGGCACGACAAGGCGAACGGAAGACGTGCTTCAAGTTTGCCATGCCAGAGTTAAAAGAGCAAGAGAAGGGAGGTGAGAGGGGCAAAATGGTTTAAAGAGTTGCATGACAAAGTGCAAATGAGCAGTGTTGGAGGGATGGTCCCCGCGCAACCCTGAATTGACGTTTTCCTCCGCGGTTAAGAACAACCCGGACGCTACGTTCTGCCTCGTCCGGCATAACCCCGACGCCGTTAGGAGCGACCCCGACGCTACGTTCCGTCTCGTCCGGCATAACCCCGACGCTACGTTTCGCCTTGTCCGGCATAACCCGACACCGTCAGGAGTGACCCCGACGCTACGTTCCGTCTCATCCGGCATAACCCGACGCCATTAGGAGCGACCCCGACGCTACGTTCTGCCTCGTCCGGCATAACCCCGACGCTACGTTCTGCCTCATCCGGCATAACTCCGACACCGTCAGGAGCGACCCCGACGCCGTCGAGGACGACACCTACGTTTTGCCTCGTCCGGCACAACCCCGACACCATCAAGGATCACTTCGGTCCGACTAAAGATTCCTCCGAAGATGCCTGGGAATATTCCATAAAGATCCCCTAGAATCAGGGAAATGACCATAATGCCCTTGTAAATTCCCTCTCATGTGAAAGCAAAATTGTAATCTCGCATTTTCTATTTTAAAACCCTATAATACCCCCTTGAGAGTAGAGGGGAGGGGCCCTTGGACTCACTTGTAAGCTCTCAGTTCCATGCCCTAATACAAACACTGATTTATGTCGTCGACTACCTCGCGCGTATCGCTTCTCGCTCGTTTTCCCCCTCGCACGCCCGGAGGTCGTTGTAACCGACCAGGGGTGCCACAAATCTATTGTCTAGGCTTATATCTACGACAGTTGGCGCTGACCGTGGGGACACAGGCAAGAAGTCATGTCAGCTAGGATGATGTCGAGGAGAAACTCGAGAACGACGTCGGCAACCACGATGCACGTGACCTCTCCACAGGCACTGCGTGCGTGCTCGGCCTCGACATGATACGCGCATTCTCGTGACCGCTACCTCGTCTGTACGCATGCTTTTCAGCGACACCAGCGCCCGCCCGTCCTCAGCGCCCGCCCTCGGCGACGCCAGGGGCTCGTCATCGACGTCGCCCTCGTCCGCACTCTTAGGCTTGGCGTCCTCAGCGCCCGCCCTCGGCGACACCAGGGGCTCGTCATCGACGTCGCCCTCATCCACGCTCTTGAACTTGGCATCCTCAGCGCCCGCCCTCGGCGACACCAGGGGCTCGTCATCGATGTCGCCCTCGTCCACGCTCTCGGACTTGGCGTCCTCAGCGGCGTCCTCCGCGCCCGCCCTCGGCGACACTAGGGGCTCGTCATTGACATCGCTATCACGCGCGCTCTCGGACTTGGCGTCTTCCATGCCCGCCCTCGGCGGCGCCAGGGGCTCGTCGTTGACATCGCCATCACGCGCGCTCTCGGACTTGGCATCTTCCGCGCCCGTCCTCGACGACATCAAGGGCTCGTCAACATCGCCCACGCCCCACGCGCTCGGTCGCCTACGAGATTGCGACTCGCTCGCTCGCCTGCGCACCCTTTGCTATACCACTCGAGCTCCTCATCAACATCGACCGTGCGTGCACTTGGACTTAAGTGTCCTCCGTCCTGCCCTTGGCGACATCGCGCGAGCTCAACGTCATCAACAGCCGCATAGGTTCAGACTTGGTGGCCTCAGTGGCTGTCCTCGGCAACATCACTCGAGCCTGACATCAACATTGTCAGGGCCTGACTGCGCCGCCTGCGAGTGTGTGTTCGGACTTGTAGACGACCATGCTCGTCCTTGGTGACATCACGCGACCTCGTCGTCCCGATGACCACTTGCCACTTTGGACTGTGTGTCTTTCGCTCCTATTGTTATCGACAATGCACGGGGTTGTCATCGACATCAGTCACGCGCACGTTCGCATTGCCCGTGCCGCTTCGACCAAGCATGTCAGTAGCGGACATCAACATTAGCGTCACCACGCTTCATCCACAAGTGTAGACAACTCCGTCTCAGGAAAGGGCTTAACGCATCGACATGACATCAAGCCCTCCACGTGACAGGTTTCAGCCATCTTCGTCTGGGATAGAGTATCCCTTCCCTCCGGGGTCGTGCGATGATAGTTCCCCGTGACGTGGAGCCATCTCCGTCCGGAATAGAGTGTCCCTTCCCTCCGTGGTCGCGCGACGATAGCTCCCTGGGACGTCGAGCCATCTCCGTCCGGAATAGAGTGTCCCTTCCCTCCGGGGTTGTGCGACAATAGCTCCCCGCAACGTCGAGCCATCTCCGTCCGGGATAGAGTGTCCCTTCCCTCTGGGGTCGCGCGACAATAGCTCCTCGGTACGTCGAGCAATCTCCGTCCAGGATAGAGTGTCCCTTCCCTCCGGGGTCGTGCAACGATAGCTCCCCGCGACGTCAAGCCATCTCCGTCCGGGATAGAGTGTCCCTTCCCTCCAGGGTCGTGCGACGATAGCTCCCCGCGACGTCGAGCCATCTCCGTCCGGTATAGAGTGTCCCTTCCCTCTAAGGTCGTGCAATCATAGCTCCCCGAGACGTCGAGCCATCTCCGTTCGGGATAGAATGTCCCTTCCCTCCGGGGTCGTGCGGCGAGCATATACGTCAGAGTAAGGCAGAAATGTTCTTACACGCGCCACCGAGCGCCAAGCGTTTGCCACCATCGAGCGCCATGTGTTTGCCGCCGTCGAGTGCCATGTGTCTGTCACCATCGAGTGACCGATTGTTTGTTGCCATCGAGCACCAAGTGTTTGCCACCATCAAGCCATCCAGCGCCAAGTGTTTGCCACCGTCGAATGTCATGTGTCTGTCACCATCGGCTGACCCATTGTTTGTCGCTATCGAGCACCAAGTGTTTGCCACCATCGAGTGTCATGTGTTGTCGTCATCATACACTAAATGACTGTAACCATCGCACGCTGATTATTGGTCCCTGTCGCATGTGAAGTGTCCATGCCAGGGAAACATCAATGCACTCCTTGCTACGCCGTCAGGCCTTGAAGGTTGTGGTTGCAAAAGGCCACAAACGCTCTCAGCTATGCCCTTGAGCGCGAAGTTTTTCTATTGGGAGGCAGGGTGCTACACACCTCATAATACTCTGTAAACTCTCATTATCGTGTAAACTCTCATAATCAGGAGCGACCCCGACGCCGTCGAGGACGACACCTACGTTCTGCCTCGTCCGGCATAACCCCGACGCTACGTTCTGCCTCGTCCGGCATAATCCCAACGCCGTCAGGAGCGACCCCGACGCCGTCGAGGACGACACCTACGTTCTGCCTCGTCCGGCACAACCCAGACGCCATCAGGGATCACTTCGGTCCGACTAAAGATTCCTCCGCAGATGCCTAGAAATATTCTATAAAGATCCCCTAGAATCAGGAAAATGACCATAATGCTTTTGTAAATTCCCTCTCATGTGAGGGCAACATTGTAATCTCGTATTTCCCATTCTCAAACCCTATAAATACCCCCCTGGGAGTAGAGGGGAGGGGCCCTTGGACTCACTTGTAAGCTCTCAGTTCCATGCCCTAATACAAACACTGATTTACGTCATCGACTACCTCGCGCGTATCGCTTCTCGCTCGTTTTCCCCTCGCACACCCAGAGGTCGTTGTAACCGACCGGGGGTGCCACAAATCTATTGTCTAGGCTTATACCTACGACAAGCAGTATGGGAGCAAAATGCAAACACCCCGCACATACAAGAAAAACATAGAAGAAAGAAAGAAGAGAATAGCACTAATTTCATGATCGGAAAATCTAGTCTTATTGCACGAGCAGTCGCGCGCCGTTGGATCAATAGGAGGGGAGGAGGAAGAAGCGTGAGGGGGAGGCTCACCGGCAACGATAACGCTAGCATTCTTGGGGCTAGCCGGCAGACAAACGAATAATACTCACCCCCAAATCCCGGGATTAAAGGGAGCGCCTAATGGAGCGGCTACCGGTGGCTTTGGGCATCTAGGTCAGGAGAGGCAGTGAGCCGGGAGGAGGAAAGCGAACAAGAAGAAGAAGGTGGGAGGCGATGGGGAGAATGAGATAATATGTGGTGGTAGGGTAGGAGGTTGGCGGCGGTCGATAATGAGAATGGTGGGGGAGGAGGTGCACGGCGTTCAGCAGCGAGGGAGTATTATCAGGCTACCGATCGCCCTCCGGTCCAGTCCTTTCATAATTTGTCTCGTGGCCGAGCTATAGTACAGTGCGATTCGCGTGAAACAGCAGCAGTGCGCTCCGTGTAACGGAAGTCGGGTCGATAGATCCTTCATTTTGTCGAGCTGGAAATTTCTGAAAGATGCGGAGCGGCATCAAACTGCAGTTTAATCACGGCGTCAATATCCAATCCAAACCGAGCAACTACCCATTCGGCCATTCCATTCCTCACCATATATGCATGTGTATACCGTAATTAATGCCGATATTCCCAAATGGAAGAACTAAATCTGCCAGTGCGAACACGCTCGCGGAGCCGCACTTCGCCATTTCAGTTTAGGAAGAAAACAGGAAACCATGCATGCTTCCATCTCGCAAGATACATGTGTTAATTTCTACGAAAAAAACCTTCAAAGATACAGCTAGCTAGCTGATTAACGCGAGGAGAGATCTTGAGCCAGTTCCCACTCGGCAAACGGGCAAAAAAATCGTCTATTAATACGCCACTCGGATGGAACAATTCATGTTTTCTTTCCAAACCGGCAAGATACATAGGAAAAATTGAGCTGTCCTGCAGCCCGTGCCGTCGTCTCGGTTTCGTGCTGTTCCTGCTGCTGTCGCTCCGGCTGTCCACGTTGAGCTCTGGCCTCTGGATGGGCGCCGGTGTCGAGGACCTTCACCGTGGATCAGCAAGGAGGACGCGATTTCAGGAGGGTGCAGTCGGCGGTGGACTTCGTGCCGGACGGCAACCATGAGTGGATCAGGATTCATGTCAAGAAAAGGAGCTACACAGGTCGGGCCTTACGTACTGCACATACCCATGATATATTTGTCCTCTGTTCATATCGTACGTCGTGCGCTATCTCTCGAGAAAGTAATGCAAGCTCGGCGAGTATCTCCGTATTCACAAAAATTCTACTTAGGTGCTGACGTGATAGCAATAATATAAGTTAGTAACCTTAGTGTCCGGACGTGATACAAGGTAGTCAATTTTTTCAAGAAAATATTCTTTGCAATCAATTCACGTTAGCATGTAAATATAATTTCATAATTGTCGATGTATGGTATACGGGGGTACTCGTACAGTACGTATTTGTATGGTAGCGGGGCGAAGACTCAGGTCAGCTTGACTTCCCGACACAGATTTACCCAGGTTCAGGCCCCCAAGATGAGTAATAGCCCTACGTCCTGTTTTGATGGAATTGATATGAGATCTGGCGTACAGGCGATTCAGTGGAGAACTCGACGAGTTGAGAACTCAGCGAGTCTGGTTTATAAGGGGAACTCGATGAGTAGGGAACTCTGCGAGATTGATGCTATGGCTAAGGGATCTCAAAGGCTACTAGGTGACTAGGGCTCGTCGATCCAATTAAGCTTTTCCCCTCCTGGAGGGGCTGCTACTCCTTATATAGGCAGAATAAGGTGGTAACCTCGTCATGAGTCCTCATAGTACACGAGTCGTACTCCCTCTTATTTCCATAACCCGAGTCCTCGTAGTACACGAGTTGGACTCCTTCTCGGTATTGTGTCGAACGTTGTTTCTTTATCTTGATAGGATGCGACAACTTGCGGTCCACGCCTCCTTTGAATCAGGCCTTTGGGCCACAGCTCCTCCATGGAGGCCTAGTGATGAACTCGTGGGCCCGGCTACGAGCCCATCATGGTAGTATTACCCATCATCAAGCCTCCCATCATTATGCGTGATGAAGTCGAGACGGGTTCAGGTTAACTCGAGTTGCAGTGGTCCCGCGACTCAGTTGATCAAGTGGCGTCGAGTTTGCAGAACTTGAAATGTTATCTTCGGTCTTTCCGAGTTGCAGAACTCGAGAAGCTTAGTCCATTTTCGTAGTCTGAACCTATCCGGCGAAATTTACGGATGGTGATGTCATGATTTCCACTTTGCGTGCTGTCAGAGTGATCCGGTCACGCCCCGGGACGGTCGCGATTTTCCAGGCGTGATGCGCCGAAATGTCAGGAAGGTTGCGATCTTTTTAGGGAAGTGCGCTTTTAATGCCGGGGCAGAAGGTCTTATAATATTACTTTCTTTCTCTCTTCGCCTTCTATCTGCTTTTTGCATCCTTCAACGCTTTTGTTCTTCTTTCTCTTCACCTAGTGCGGTAAATACTCCATTGCTGGCTGTGCGAGCTTTTCATCTTGCTGGCTGTGCGAGCTTTTCATCTCTCCTTCCACCGAAAAATCACCTTTTGCTTCCAATGGCGGCCCCATCCAGTGATGTGAGAGTGGCAAAAACCGAGCCAGAGGTGGTGGAGCTGACGGAGAGCCCTGTCGCGGCGCCAGCGGGCGAAGCTTCTTCATCGGTCGTTGCGGACCGGGACCCTGCTCGGAGCAAAGCGCCGGCGACGGCTGAGGAGAGCGGAGCGAGCCTCTGCCCTGGAATGGCCGGGCTCCCTCCATCCCGAGTTACTTGAGAGGACCTCTCCGGATGGTGGCGGAGGGAGAGCTGCCCGGATCGGTGGGCTTCAAGCTGCCCGCTGATAAGGACTCGCTGTTCTCTCCAGAGGAAGACATGGTTGTCTTCTTGGATTTCTTCAAGTGCGGGCTCGGACTCCCCATGTCCGAGTTCTTTCACGACGTTCTCTCTTTCTTCGAAATCGAGCTGGTAAACATCCTGCCCAACTCGGTCTTTTTCCTTGCGATCTCTGCGCACCTTTGCGAGGCCTTCATCGGGACGAAGCCGGATGTTGAGTCCTTTCGGTTCTTCTACACCCTCAAGACGTCGGCCGCCGGTCAAGTCCACAGCGCATGTCGGTTCTCCCTTCGGTGACGACGCGAAGGCGAGCTACATCCCCTTCTCCCCAAAGGACTCGTGGGGGAAGTGGGCTTCGAACTGGGCTGTCTGCTCCCGGTCCTCACACGACCCGATGACGCGGTGCGAGGTCCCGACCCCACAAGAGTTGTGGAGGGATCAGCCGCGGTTTGACACGTGGAGGGATCAGCCGCGGTTGACACGGCGAACCCAGGCCGTGAAGGACAGCATCGACGAACTGCGCTGGAAGGGTTTGACGGCTATTCATGTGGTCGGTGACTTCACTTCCCGGCACATCGCACCTTTGGGGGAGCAATCTCTCCCTGGGTGGGAAGATGAAGTCGGTCTTATGTTGGCCGATGAGAGTAAGTGTCTCGACTTCTTGTCCATTCTCCTCTCCTGGAAACTCGACATGTTGCTTGATCTTCCTCATGCTTTTGACAGGGTTGGTCCGGAGCCGAGTTGATGACTTGTTCAAAGCCGAGCGGGGTGATGACGGAGCCAAGACCTCGCCTTGGGACTCCCAGGCTAGTACGGAGGTAGAATCACTTGCTTTCAAGACTGAGGAGACCAGAGCTTTGATCATCTCGGTAGGCAACCTTTTTTTTACATGCCTTCGTACTTGCACATTTGAATTTCTAATTGGCACCATCTGGACTTTATTTTGTGTTCAGCGCCCCTTCCTTGGGACCGGCCCGTGGGAGGGCGCTGGAGTTTTTGTGGAGGAGTCGACGCATCTCGGGGCAGTTCGTCCTCGGAAGGTTCCGGCTTCGAAGGATAAGAAGTCGTCTGCCGCTCCCAGCGGAAAGGGCCAAGTCGCTCCGGTGAGTTCCTTCCCCTTCGCTTTTTGTATGATGGGACGTCGACTTGTTGTGATCAAGTTCTTGATTTCGGATTTTTGGGCAGCGATACACCTTCAAACGGTCCGCTAGCTCTTCGACTTCCCAGAGGCCGGCGAAGAAGGCGGCTCTACCCATCTCGAAGTGAGGCTTTCTCCTTGCTTTTTCCTGAAACTTTGCTTTTTGTATGAATCTTAACTTCTTGATTTTTCCAGTCCTGTGCCCGTCCAAGTTGTGTTACCGTCGCCTCCCTCTTCCGAACGATGGGATCTTGCGGTCATTCCGGAGGTGGAGCCTGTCGACGCCCGGAGACCTTCAGGAGGAGGCGCCGGGTCCTCTGGTGGGAGCCCTTTTGTGGGGGTGCCACGGGATTTGGTGGCTTCTGCTGCTGGAGTGAGGGAACCCGGACTTGTCGGTCCGGAGGCCGTCCCGGAAGTCGATGACGGCGAGTTGAGGCGTTCTTTGCCTTGTAATGAGTACTGAACATACATAGATTATGCTCTGGCCTGACTGAAGGTAGGCGGAGTCCTTCTTTGGCTTCTTTGTTTTTTGTAGTTGCTTTCTTTGAATACCTTAGTCTTGCTCTGCATCTTGTATCAGTGCGCGACTGCTACCGCTTATGCCAAAGAAGAGAGTCTCCTGAGTCGGGTTCGCGAGGGCGAGAGAGAGATCTCGCGACTTCGTGCAGCGAACTCTCAGATGAGCGTCCAGCTAACCTCTGCGACTCATCGTGTGGAGGAGGCTGAAGCTCGGGCCGAGCAGGTCAAGGAGCTCGAGATGCTTAAGGCTGCCAACGTCGAGTTGAAGGAGCAACTCTCCTCGGTTTTGGCCCGTGCTGAGACGGCTGTGGCTGCGGCTAAGTCGGCGACTGATCTTCAATAGCTCGTGAGTCGGGAACTCGAGGGGATGAAGAAGGATGCTGAACTTCTACGCGGGCGGCTGCAGGCGCAGACTCGAGCCACCATGGAAGCGTGCTCCGTCCTTGATCGAGTAATGGCTAGTCTGAAGTTCGACCGCCGTCCTGCCTCGGCGAGTTCTGCTCCGAAGGACTTGCTGAAGGTCGTTGCCGAGTTCCAGGCTTGCCAGAATGGCTTCGTTGCTTTCATCAAGGAGGATGCCTCTGTGCGGGCAAGGAGTATGGCCAATGCGGCCATATCGTATGCTTTAACTTTGGCTAAAGACTTGGCGCCGGAACTTCCTTCGAACCTTCTGGAGTTTCATCTTAGCGAGCCCTCACAACCCGGAGCGGAAGATTCGCGGATCGAGTACTGGCGTGAGTCAGTAGATAAGTTCCTCAGTGAATCCGGGTTTGAGGCGGTTGAAGATGTCCCCACTGTGTTCGGAGATAGTGAGGGAGCTGATGTATCCGGGCAAGAAGATTAGGGTTGTCCTCCTTTTGGCTGTATGCTTTTGGGATGTATCGAACTCTTTAGTTATGCAATCTAGTCCTGTGTTTGTTTTGTCATCTCATGCTTTGATGTCATAAGTTCCTTTGTTGGCTTATGAACCATGTTGCCATAGGACTTCATAATGTGCTATATGTCTTCGAGCCCCCGATTGTTTGTGCGAGTTAGCAGGAACTCAGATGAACAGTCTAAAAAAACTTCGCTGTAGTAGCCCTCGACTGTTTGTGCGAGTTAGCAGGAACTCGGATGAATAGTCTAAAAAAACTTCGCTATAGTAGCCCTCGATTGTTTGTGCGAGTTGGCAGGAACTCGGATGAACAGTCTAAAAAAAACTTCGCTGTAGTAGCCCTCGACTGTTTGTACGAGTTAGCAGGAACTCGGATGAACAGTCTGAAAAAACTTCGCTGTGGTAGAAGTCAATGCATGAATCGGTGTGTACTCGGACCTCGGGGTAGGTTGCCGTAGTCGGGGAGGCGAAACGAATTGAGAAACTCGTGCCATGCCTAGCCCTGCGCATATGCAAGGTAGCTGTCCACTGTTGCATTGAAGAGGCGACCCGAGTTAAGAAACGTCGGTTTACTCGCCATTCTTCGGATGGATGCAAGGCGCTGATGCCACCGTACCCGAGGCGGAGAGTTGAGTTGTGAAACCTCGTGCTCTACCTAGCCTCCGGGCGAATAGCGGGCGTAATGCCTGTGTGCCAGAATCGGGGGAACAACTGGAATTTGAGGAACCCATGTGGGAGCTAGTCCCTTGATGTCGTGGCGAGGCGTATGGACAGCTGACCGGACCAGGGGTGGCGAAATGGGGCGTGAACCCGTGTGCATACCAGCCCCCGAGTGCATACGAGGCGGTTATACGACGACCAAACTCTAGGAGGCGGAACGAGTTGCGAACTCGTGTTCGTGCCGTGCCCTGAGCTGTTTTACGCTTGTGTGCTATGGTGGGGGGGGCAAAACGAGGTGTGGACTCGGGTGAGTGCCAGCCCCCGAGATGTCGAAGAAGCGTGTTAGAGGTGTTTGAGTACCATTGCCACGTAGTAATGTGATGGAGGCCGAAAGGCTGTAAGTATAAATACTTCTTCCGTAGAGTTACGGGATAAAATAGTTGAGTCATCCGGGTTATAGCCTCCGAGAAACTTTAAACATAGTACTTAGAGAGTTGATCGATGTTCCATGTATTGCGTAGAATAGAGCCGTTGTCGGCGATTTTGAAAGCCCCTGGTCGTGGGTTGGCGACGATGGTGTAGGGTCCTTCCCATTTAGGAGATAATTTGTTTCTGTACTGAGTGGACTGGACCACTCGTAGGACGAGATCGCCGACTTCCAGGTGTCGATGCTTGATATTGCGCTTGTGGTACCGGCGTAAGTCCTATTGATATTTGGCCGCTCGCAAGTATGCACAGTCGTGAATTTTTTCAAGGAAGTTGAGATCGTTGATTCGCTGTGCAGCCGCTTCGTCTTCGGAGTGTTGTTTGATGCGGGGGAGGGGCTTCAAGCGGACCTCACACGGAAGTACCGCCTTGGCCCCGTAAACGAGGGAAAATGGGGTCGCTCCGGTGGCTCGGCTGGCTGTGGTTCGATGTGCCCAGAGAACGTTGGGCAACTCGGTTACCCAAGACTTGGCATGGCGTTGTAGCGTGTCGTATACTCGTTTCTTGACCTCATCGAGTATGAGGCCGTTAGCGCGTTCGACTTGGCCGTTGCTTTGTGGATGAGCTACGGAGGCGTAGCAGACGGTGGCGCCGTAGGACTCACAGTAGGCGATGAAGTCGGCGGCTGCAAATTGTGGTCCGTTGTCGGTAATTATCCGGCTAGGTACTCCGAAGCGGGTAAAGATGTTTCGCTACATGAATCGTTGTGCTACTGCTGTAGTGGTGCTGGAGAGTGATTCTGCCTCGATCCATTTGGTAAATGTGTCAATGGCGACTATTAGAAACTTGTGACCCCCGCGTCCGGCGGGAAAAGGTCCAAGGAGATCAAGCCCCCAAGTCAAGAAGAGCCATGATAACGGTATTGCTTGAAGAGCTTGGGCTGGCTGATGTGTTCGCCGTCTGTGGAACTGACAGGCTTCGTATTTTTGGACCAAGTCGGCAGCGTTGTGTAGTGCAGTTGGCCAGTAAAATCCTTGTCGGAATGCCTTGCCGACTAGTGTGCGATACGCGGAGTGGGCGTCACAGAGCCCACTGTGAATTTTCTCGAGTAGCTGCTTGCCTTCATTGATTGGTATGCATTTCATGAGTACGCCGAGGGCTCCCTTGCGGTATAAGGTTTTGTCGATCATCGTGTACTGCATGGCTTTGCGGGAGATTTTCTCGGCTTTGAGTCGGTTGAGTAGGTACTGACATATTGGCTCCCTCCAATCTGTACATTCATCGAGTTGGGCGACAACTTCGCCCGCAATCCCTTTGGGAGCGTCGAGCTGAGATGTCCCGTCCTGCTCATAAGTGTCACAGGGGGTGGAAGTACTTTCTTCGTCTATCATGATTTTAACAGATGGTTTGGAGAGTTGTTCGACGAAGACGCCGGCTGGGGGGGACACCCGACTTGAGGCGACCCGAGCCAAGGCGTCGGTGATGCAGTTGTCCCATCTGGGTATGTAGTGGAATTCTAGGCCGGTGAATTTTTTCTCCCAAGTCCGTACTTCTGCTAAGTAGGCGGCCATTGTTGGATTAATGGTCTGGTAGTCTTTGCTGGCTTGTCGAACGATGAGTTGTGAGTCACCTTTCACTGTTAGGTAACGGATACCAAGAGTTGCGGCAAGTCGGAGTCCGGCAAGGAGATCTTCGTACTCTGCTTCGTTGTTGGTGGCCCGGAAGTGTAGCCAGACGGCGTACTGGAGGGTTTCCCCCGTTGGAGCGGTGATGATGACGCCAGCCCCCGAGCCTGTGAGGGTAACAGATCCATCAAAATATAAAATCCAGAGCTTACTTGCATAGTCGTTGTCTGTAGGTTTGGGTTCTGGGTCCGTTCATTCAACGACGAAATCTGCGAGAGCCCGAGACTTGATGGCGGTGCGGGTAGTGAACTCAATGTCGAACGCTCCCAATTCAGACACCCATTGAGCAATGCGGCCAGTAATCCCCCTGTTTCTGGTGATGGGGCCGAGTGGGTAGACGGATGGAACAATTATCTTGTGGGCTTGAAAGTAGTGTTTTAATTTGCGGGAGGCAAGGAGTACGGTGTAGAGGAGCTTCTGGACGTCCGGGTACCGTTCCTTTGGTCCATGTAATATTTCACTGATGTAGTAAACAGGTCTCTGTACTTTCTCGATCTTGTCGACTTCTTCTCGTTCGACTACGAGGACCGTGCTGACTGCTCGGGGACCGCAGGCTATATAGAGCAGTAGCGTTTCGTCAGGTTCTGGAGGGACCAGTACTGGAGGATTTGTCAAATATGTTTTGAGTGCCTGGAAGGCCTTCTCTGCTTCTTCTGTCCATGCGAAGCCTTGATGCCGGCGTAAGAGCTTGAAGAAGGGGAGTCCCTTGTCCCCTAAACGAGAGATGAATCTGCTCAAAGCAAACATTGATCCGGCGAGCTTCTGAATTTGATTTGTGTTGACAGGTGACTTCATACTGAGGATGGCTTCAATCTTCTTTGGGTTGGCTTCGATGCCCCTGTGTGAGACCATGAAGCCTAGGATTTTGCCTGCTTCGACGCCGAAGACATATTTCTCTGGATTGAGCATAATTTTGTTTGTGCGTAGGTTGTCGAAGGTTTCTGATAAGTCGGCGATGAGGTCATGTTCCTCCTTTGATTTGATGACCAAATCGTCGATGTAGACCTCCATGTTCCTCCCGATTTGTGCCGCGAAGGCTGTTTGCATAGTCCATTGGTAAGTATATCCAGCATTCTTCAGTCCAAACGGCATTGTTTTGTAACAAAAGGTGTCATAAGGGGTAATAAAGCCCATGTGGGGAACATCGGATTCCCTCATATGGATTTGATGATAACCCGAGTATGCGTCGAGAAGACATAGGTAGGTGCATCCTGAAGTCGAGTCCACAATCTGATCGATCCGAGGTAATGGGAAGTTATCCTTCGGGCAAGCTTTGTTGAGATCCGTGTAGTTGATGCACATGCGCATTTGTCCGTTTTCTTTTCTGGCTAGTACCGGGTTGGCCAGCCATGTCGGGTACTTGATTGGTTCGATGAAGTCGGTGTCCATGAGCTTCTTGAGTTCCATCTCGATGACTTTGCATTGCTCGGGAATGAATCTTCGAAGTTTCTGTTTGACCGGCTTGATCGCCGGGTCGATGTCCAGTTTGTGCTCAGCCACCACCTTGGGATCCCAGGCATGTCAGATGCTTTCCAGGCAAAGACATCTGGGTTTGCCCGGAGGAAGGTGGTGAGCGCGAGTTCCTATTTTGGGTCGAGGGTGGACCCGATCTTGACTGTCTTCTCAGGTTCATCTTCGTGAAGTGGAATTCGCTTTATTTCGCTGTGCGGTTGCACTGATAATTTGGGCTTCGATTTGGCCGGCCCCGAGTTGTCGGGTGTGGGCTGGGAAGTACTGGGCGCCGCATCGTCTTGTCGAGCATTGAGACCGTAACTTCGCATATCACATTCAACTGCAGAGGGAAGTGATCCCTTGACTGTAATAACTCCGTGCGCAGCAGGAATCTTCATTATAGGGTACGCATAATGAGGGATCGCCATGAACTGGACTAGCTGGGGTCGCCCGAGTATAGCGTTGTAGACCATGTCGAAGTCGATGACCTCAAAAAACGTATTCTTCTATGCGGAAATTGTCCCGAGTTCCGAAGGTGAGAGGTAACGTGATTTGTCCGATCAGGTCATGCTTTAGTCCTGGTACAATCCCGTAGAAGCGCTTGATGATGGGCCTGATCGCAGAACGGGGGACCTGCATCTTGTCAAGTGTGGAGATCGGAATAAGGCTGAAAGAACTACCAAGAATTTGTGGAGCAGAATGTTGCGGACCCGAGGCGACACAATCAGAGGATATCACCCCGGGTACGGGCAGTTATCGGGGCAGTCGGTTGCATCGAACACGATGGGGGGTTTTTGCCCACTTCAACTTGGAAGGTACGGGACGTGGATGGACAGCCAGAACATCACGTGATATCTGCTTGGCCTGTCTTTTGGAGTCGTAGGTGGCGGAACCGCCCCACATGTGATTCATGTGAAGGTCGACGCACGCGTTGACCTGACTCTACTCCTTCGACTTGCCATAAGTCGGGTGTGTCCGCAAGCCAGTGAGCGTCGTTGTATTGGCGGATGTTGTTGACATGAATATCTTCGTCTTCGGGACAGGTCTCCTTGTCCGGGTTCTCCTGCCCCCGGAACCCGGCTGTGTTTCTCTTGGGCTTTGTCTTCCACTTGCTTTATCGATCGTCTCGGCGATCTGATGTTTCCTTGTCACCGAAACCGGCGAGTACTGCATCGGGGGACCTCTTCCCCTTTCTTGCTCTCCGACTTTCCTGAGGAGAACGTCTAGAGTTATTCTCCGGGGAACGTTTCCGTTTGTCACGGTCATCTGAGCTATGGAGGCCTCGGTTGATTTCGATGTTGTGGAGGCGTTGGTCTTCGTAATTTGCTCGTACTCGAAGAATTTCCATGAGTTCCGCAGTATTGCGCGGTTGGGCAGTATAGACATGGTCCAGGCATCGTTCGTCGTGGACGGCAGCTTGGAAAGTTTTGAGTACTTCAGTAAAGGAGAGTCTTGGGACGATGTTCACCTTACTCTTGAATCTAGTGACGAAGTCGCGAAGGCCTTCATCCCGTCCTTGTCGTATACGCTTGAACTCGGATCTCAGGGTTTAGGCATCTCGAGTTGTAGAGAAACTTTAATGAACATGTCTTGGAACTGCGCCCAATTGTGGATAGAGCCTTCAGGTGTGTTCTGAGTCCATGCGGCGACGTCCTCGACAAGGCACACAGGAAGGAGGTTGGCCATTGACGTCGTGTCCCCCGGTTGTTAGGATGTCTTGGGTAAATCGGATCAGGAACTCTTTTGGGTCCCCTTTTCCACTATACTCTAGATTCTTGCTAGAACATATATGCTTGGGTATCCATGCTCCTCGTAATCTGGGCGAGAGCGCGGGGCAGCCGACGATGATACCAGGGATAAAGCCTTCATCTTCGGATGAGTAGTCGGCGTGACGGTCGTGGTGGCGGCGACGGTCTTCATTGTCGTGAGAGTGGCATCGGCCGTTGCGGTGTTGATCCTCTCGCATGAGATCAACCTGGTGGGCCTTGCCATGATCACGTCGGCTGGTGATAGTCTCGATCTTTATGGGTGTGTCTACTTGGGGGATCGTGATCGAGTTCTGTGCTTCTTTGGGGAACGCGGCGGGGAGCGCGTTCTTCGTGATGACTCTCGGTGCGATCGATATCTGGAGTCAGTGAGCTGGCCGTGGTTACGCGCGTAGCCATCTTCGGAGTGTTCCCGTTGCTCTCTATTGTTGGCATCCAGACCGGAGTTAATTAGAACTTGGACTTCGTTGTGCTCGTCTTCGGCCACGTGCTGGATGTCAGCGAGTGCTTGCTCGTGTTCTTCGTAAAGTTGTCGGGTGGTGTCGTCGAACCGATCGGACAGCGCCTGCTTGATCTGGGCCGCGAGAGCTCTTGAGCGAGTTGCTTTCTTTCCAGCTTCAGAAGTCGGCATGGCCGATGATGAAGCATTGGCATCAGCCAAGGGACGTATCGTCCATGGTGAAGTGTCTGGTCCCGCCATGAAAACATGTGGGAAGTCGTAGTCGAACCTTTCGGGGGTTGGGATTGATCGAACGATCAAGTCATCATCGGGGAAGATATGCTCGGAAATATTTGACCCTTGACTGCTGCGTGGAGAGTTCTCTTGGTAATGAAGTCTCGCAGGGGAGCGGAGACGCTTCCTGTTCAACTGGTGCCAGAGGTCGGCTGGATATAACTCGACCTGGTGGTGATCGAGCCTGGTTGCCATTCGTCGAGACGCGTGGTTGCGCTGGGCACGCCTGTGGGTGATCTTGCGCCGCATATCGAGTGGATCGGAAGCATAAGGGTTGAAACTCGAGCGGCCGCGTGGAGTAGACACGACTCGCAGGGCCGCCGAGTGAGTTGGCGACGTGAGGCGTTGCTGAAGTCGACGAGCCGTTGCGTGACGAGGAGTGTCGGCGTAGCTGTTGCAAGTTCCGGATGAGACATCGTAAAAATCCTTGTCGTTGAAGCCGGTGTACGCCATCTTGTCGGTTAATGTCGTCGGATTAGATCCAAAACTGACGTAAGGGCCCCACGGTGGGCGCCAGCTGTCGATGTATGGTATACGAGGGGTATTCGTACAACACGTATTTGTACGGTAGCGGGGCAAAGACTTAGGTCAGCTTGACTTCCCGACACAAATTTACCCAGGTTCAGGCCCCTAAGATGGGTAATAGCCCTATGTCCTGCTTTGATGGAATTGATATGAGATCTGGCGTACAGGCGATTACAGTGGCGAACTCGACGAGTTGAGAACTCAGCGAGTCTGGTTTACAAGGAGAACTCGACGAGTAGGGAACTCGGCGAGGTTGATGCTAGGGCTAAGGGATCTCAAAGGCTACTAGGTGACTAGGGCTCGTCGATCCAATTAAGCTTTTCCCCTCCTGGAGGGGCTGCTACTCCTTATATAGGCGAAATAAGACGGTAACCTCGTCATGAGTCCTCGTAGTACACGAGTCGGACTCCCTCTTATTTCCATAACCCGAGTCCTCATAGTACACGAGTTGGACTCCTTCTCGGTATTGTGTCGAACGTTGTTTCTTTATCTTGATAGGATGCGACGACTTGCGGTCCACGCCTCCTTTAAGTCAGGCCTTCGGGCCACAGCTCCTCCATGGAGGCCTAGTGATGAACTCGTGGGCTCGGCTACGAGCCCATGGTGGTAGTATTACCCATCATCAAGCCGTCCATCATTATGCGTGATGAAGTCGAGACGGGTTCAGGTCAACTCGAGTTGCAGTTTTCATTCTGGAGGGCCTAGTTGGCTGTCACATGTTTACGAGATGCGTGCTTGAATAGCTCTGGTATACTATGGCTAAGGGCCCCTTTGCTAGTCCAATTGTCGTGCCAGAAAGAAGCTTTGGCCCAATCGCCTAAAGTGATTTTCATTGAGGCGCGGAACAACGCCATATCCGTCTCATTGCAGGGCAGTCTCGAGCCGGCCCAGGGTCTGGCCTGGTCAGTCCATTGTAGCCATGGCCATCGGAGTCTAAGGGCACGGCCAAATCTGTCAATGTCAGTGAGTCCGAGTCCCCCAAGGGGCTTAGGGCGGCAGACAGTTTTCCAGTTAACCAAACAGTGACCTCCTCCGGCCAAGTCGCTGTCGTCGCACTTTCCAGATGAATTCACAAGAGATTCGGTCCAACTTGTCACATACCCATTTTGGTAGCGCAAGGGCAGTCATGTGATAGGTGGCCATGGCTGTTAGCACAGACTTGGCGAGGACGATCCTTCCCGCTCTGGATATGTTTTTGCCCTTCCATCCCGATAGTCTGGAGGAGACTTTGTCAACGAGTGGCTGAAAATCCACTTTGCGAAGTCTGCGGAGGTGTAAGGGGAGGCCTAGGTATTTTCCGGGGAATTCGGCGATCCGGGCTGGGAAGACGGAAAGCGTATCTTGGAGGTCAATGTTAACGCAGCGGATCAGGAATACCTATGTCTTCATAATGTTGGTGATAAGCCCACTGGCATCCCTAAAGCAGGTGAGGATTGTGGAGATAGCCTAAAGCTCCTCTTTGTCACGGTTTGCGAAGATGCTCACATCATCGGCGAAGAGAGAGATTCAGCAACTGATATGGCGGTTATTGATGGGCTTGTGAATACCAGAGTCAGAGGCGCTTTTGATAATTTTTTTAAAGAGGGTCAATGGCAAAGATGAACAACATCGAGGATAATGGGTCGCCCTGATGCAATCCTCTACAATGAACGAAGGGGTACCCGGGTTGCCGTTGAGGAGTACCCAGGAGGACGAGGAGGCCAAGGACAAGCAGACCCAATTTCTCCAACGTTAGCCGAAACCCAGGTGCTGGAGAACATCGAGCAGACCACTGCATCATTGTAGGCGAGTAGTTTATATCAAAGTTGACTACCATAAAATTTCTCAGCTTAGAGAAACGATCAGGATGGCTGCGATGACCCATTGTGAACTCAATTGACCATAGAACTTGGCAAAACACACTTTTATTATTTTTGTATACATTAAATTGTAAACAATTTGGGCTTGCACCGTCACTGCCCTCGCTCGCTAGTGTTCGAGACTTCGGCTCAAGATTGATGGTGCCCTACTGCACCTTTTTCTCAAGGTCGGTCCGGCCCGACGCGAGTTAGAATAAAGGTTTTCATCTATTTATACTAAATCTTTTTTGGATTTGCTATTTCTCAGGTGACTGAGAAATTTTTATTTCTCAGTCGCTTGAGTTGACGGCGGCGATGGCGAGAGATTAGGTCACCGAGACGGAGCCCGGCGACGACGCAGAGCGGTGGCGCCGTGCGGAGGCGAGGCGGAGTCATCGGGGGCCGCCGGGTTAGGGGTTAGGGTAGGGGTGTCGCCGGTGCCGGAGTGAAGCCGCGCCGGCCACCGGGTTTAGAGGAGATGCTTGATCTGGTGGCCGTCACAGAGCGTCGGGGAGGCGAAGGTGGTCGGGAGAGAGGTGAGACGAGACAGAGGTGGAAGACAAGACGGTGGCCGTTGGATCTAGATCCAACGGTTCAAAACAAAAATCTCAGTCGACTGAGGTATAGTCAGTCCCAATCTTTTTACTTATTTGTAACTCATTAGATACTTTCCACCCCAAAGAATGACATTGTCACACATATCTCACTGACATGAGGGTCCTAGGCCCTCATGTCATTTCAGACATGGATAGATGGCAAATAGCCAATTGTGCCATTGTTTCATTATTTGAATGGCAGTGCCCAAATTTCTCGTATAAAAATGATGGTCAAAGGGGCAGGTAAAATAAGCCAATCAAGCAAAGAGCTTGCTAACAACAGAAAGTTGACAATACGGATACATGACTGATCGAATGTTCCAAAGAAAAAGAATGACAAGACCGACAAAACTCTCACACCACGAGCGTGAAGCACCTGCAACTCATCACCTACATTCCTACTCCCATACTTTACACGAATCCAGCAAACATGCAAAGAAAAACTGATCCATGCATGCATCTACTCCCTGAATAAAAATGCTTAGCTCTCACAACCATAGATCTCTATAAGAACGTACTGAGCGCGCAGTACGTGAGCACACCACTCCAGAAGTGTGTGTGCCGTCCAAGAAGTAGATCTCCATCGAGCCTCTCTCTCGTGCCCTAGCTAGCCATGGCTGGCTCAGCGCTTCATGTCGCGATACTCGCCGCCGTCCTCCTGGTCCCTTTCGTCGGCGTGCCGGCGGTGGCGCAGGTGGCGCAGGTGAATAAGTACTGCATCAGCCAGTTCGCCGTCGCGAGCCAGGCGTGCGCCATGCTCCCGCCCACCAGCCCGGTGCACCACCACCACCGTAAAGACGACGACGACGACGATGATGAAGATGACGACAACGACGACAAAGACGATGACGACGACAAAGGCGGGGACGACGACGATGACAAGGGGGGCGGCGGCCCACCGCCGCCGTCGATGACCACCGTCGGGACCGAGGTAGCTAACGCCGCCATACATCACAACGGCACTAGCCGTAGCAACCCCACTCGTGTCCATCGCCGCCGGCGCCGCCGCCGCCGCCGCCGCCGCCGCCACCGCGTGCGTGACGGGGACGACGAAGGCGACGACGACGACGGCGACAGCGGCGATGACGACGACGACGACGACGATGACGACGACGACGACGACGAGCACCACGCGTACAGGGACTGCTGCCGGTGGCTGAAGGAAGTGGAGCCCGGCTGCGTGTGCGAGGCGCTGCTCCGCTTGCCGTCTTTCCTCGTCAAGCCGCAGCACAAGTACACCGTCAGGGTGGGCAAGAGCTGCAAGCTCATTTACAGGTGCGGCCGCGTCTAGGGTTCTATACATGCATGTATGCATTCATGAGGAGTGCAATTACAGTTACAGATATACTTCCCCCAATACCGGTAAGTAAGAATGTATCGTCTTTTCCGGTGTTACCGATTTACCGTCAGTCGTTTATTGCATGCTAGAAGCTGGTGTACACGTCGAGTAGTTAATGTTCCTAAGAACACTGTGTACCTAGGTAGATGATATGTGTGTTGTACTTGTACTCGAGCACGCATGCATTGTTTGGAGAACCAGTGCAAAGTTCGTGTACTAGGTACCTATACAAATAAGAAAATGTGTACTCGTGTTGTTCTATTTTAGGTTGTCTGCAAGATACATGCAATATACAATACAAATATCACTGCACTCGTACATTCTACAATGTTAATTTGGTGAACTCAAGTTTTGTAAGTGTTTTGCTGATGATCCTGCATGCGTTAATTTAAGTCGAGGCCAGATGATCAAGTGCAAAATAAATGTTTAGATTCCAGCTAGCTAATGCTGAAAAAGTGCTACTGTTTCAAGAGTTGATCTTAATTAATCACCTAGCTGAAAGAGCCCGAGGAGAAACGAGGCAGAGCAGGGATCAAGCCTTGGCTAGCTAATTGAACGTATATACGAGATCTCGACCCTGCCGGAAAGTCTGAAACCCACAACCACAAGGTACGCACGCGCGCGTGATCGAAAGTGCATGCAAGCCTAGCTTGGCCTCGGTGTCCCTGTCGCGGCCCCGTGCCACGGCCACGCGCGCTCGCCTGAGCCGGCTGGACTCGCGGCATCCCGATCTCAAGCCCGTCGCTGGTGTGGGCAGCCGCGTCGGGCTTCTTGTACGCGTCCACCATCTCCCGCAGGTCCGCGGCCGGTGTCGTCTCCGCGCGCGCGCGCGTCACATGTCGCCCACTCCCCCGGCCGTGCGCGCCAGTAGAACCCGCGCGGCGCTGCACGATCGATGCCGTGCCGCCCTCGAACGGTGCATGCTCGGTGCGGTCTCATGCATGCGCAGTGTGGCTGGTGCTGGAGTGCTGCCTGCGACAGCGACATTGCAAGGCCCGATCCCCCCCCGGTGGGCTCAGCCGCGCAGCAAAGCGACACGAGTCAGACTTAGATGGAGAAGCTTGGACGACCAAGCCCACAATTCAGCGCGGAAAAGCGTAGTGCGAGAGTACTGGAATTTGAAGCTCGGTCGAAGAAAAAACACAAACATGTGCCCATTTCGTTGGATGCAATTGCACCTCGTGATTTGAGCAGTTGAAACGAACACGTCTATTTGAGAAAAAGCTGGAAGAAAACCACCCTGCTGGGAGGAGGCTGCTCCACGTCCAGTCTGTTTTCACTGGAAGGCCTCACACGACAGCCACGCTGTCGTATAAGCTTCCGTCCCGTTTGTCACAGTTTAGTGCATAGTCAAGTGACCATTATTATATGCAATAATTATAAAGAAAATTCCGAGTGTGAATCGATATGTACACATACCATCGTACGCATTAATTGGAGAGAAATTTTTTAATGTGATTCGACATGTATGTATACGATCGTACACACTAATCACATTTCTAATTATTCTAATTATATACTATAATTCATATATTGAGCAAATGGACCTGAAAACCTTCCCCAATTTGGAGACCTCATTTTAAACATTTATTCACAATTTTATGTGATATACTTTTACTCAGCTATTTTCTCTGAAATTTAAAATATACGATAAACTTTGTATTATAATAATAAAAAAAATCTTGATTTCATATCTAGATGTTGATTTGAATTGGGTTTGGAGTAATTGTTAAAACTTATATTCAAGTAAAAATATTTAAATAATCTTATATTAAAATGTTGAGCTGAGCCCATAGGCCAAGCTAGTTAACCGGTCCATTCGGCCCACCTCTCTCTCCCCGTGCACCCAACGCCATTAGCCGCTTTGCTGTCCTCCCTTCCTTCGGCGGGTTTGATCTTGCACCGATGTAACGCCTCTCCAAAATCGCTGCCACCTCTGTCACTCAAATCGTGCTCCCCTCGGCCTGCTCTAATGTTTCCCCGCCGCCACCTCGTCTCTTTACCCTTGCTCTTGCTGTCATAACTAACCCTGGTTCGTGCGGCTCAGGTCCGTGGCGCTATGGTGGCTCGGTGGTGGTGCATCCTCTCTCTCCAGCGACAACGCCACGCTGCCAGAACGACCTCGTGTACAACTGCGACGACTAACTCGCCGCCGCCGCGGCTAACCCTAGCCCGTGTGGCTCGCGCAACGTTCACGCCAGCCATGGCCGTGAGGAACAGGTGTGGCGACTGCGTGAAGCATAGGTTTGACACCAGTGTCACATGATGTTCTAGTCGACGTGACTCCCGACCTGCAGAAACAGCGGCTGGCTGCTTCCATGTGCAAATAGGAGAGCATGTGTTTGCTTCCCTTCTTTTTTCTGAGTTTTTCTCTAACGCCTGCTGGTTCATTTAATACAGGACATTTGTTCTTGGTTGTCTTGTTGCTCAAGATTTTTGCAAATTGTTACACCTAAATGCTAAAGCTGTTCTGGTTAAGTTGCAGCCGAGTGAATATCGTCTATGTGAGGGACTTAAGATCATGTTCCTGGTGCATCTTAGCAAAATCAGAGGAGATCATGTTCTTGGATGCCTTCTTTCATCTTCTGTGTCGGTGGTTGCCTCATGTTGCTCCAACACCCCAATTCCATCCCAGGCCATAAGAATTAGTTGTGCAGTGGATGCATGAGGTGTGTTATTCTTTTTCTTGTCTTTTTCCCATCTCCCCAAATAATTTCCCTTTCTTTGTTTGGTTCAATTGAGCTGTTGTCGTTTATTTTTCAGATCTATTTATCTCCACACCATCAGTATGAATGATTTACCGTTGTGTCGGCGGTGTGCTATGACGTTATCCCAGTCGTGCGAGCAACCGCATTGCTGTTGGCGTGCTACGCCGGTGACACAAAGCAAGGAAACAAGGGTCGCAGTGTTGGGAGCGAGCAACTTGTGCCAATTGGGAACCCCAGTCAAGAGAGAAGCCATCCGGGAGGCTCTAGTCACGAGGAGCGAGGAAAAAATTGGTCCTGTAGGGCCTTGAAATCGAGTAGTTAAGGACTTCTACGAGGCTTTGGTGGGTCTATAAAAACCCGTCAAAACCCAAAGCGTGTGTGACGAGGAGCAAACTCCGTAGGCTGAAATAGAAGAGAAAGAGATAAAAATAGGGTAGAACACTGAAAGACGGAGAAACCCACGCCGTACGGGATAGCTGGGCATAAGCCCTGCGGGGCCGGAAGAGTTTTACTCCAGCTAATTATTGTTAACTGTCTAGCGTTCCTCCATTAAGTATTTTATTAATTGCTCCAGTGTAATAGTTTGGAGCATATTTCAATAAATGTCAACCAACCCCGAAGTGACATGTATCCAAGATGTGACAATTTCACTGTGTCCACCCTCCCCAGCCAGAACCGGATCACACCGTCCACCTCTTCGAAGAAAAAAAAAGGAGGAGCCGGATCATACCGCCGTACACGCGTCACATCTGTCGCTGGCGGACGCTCGCCCGCGTGCGGCGAAATCGGGACGATAGGTGGAAGCAAAGCGAAGCGTACGAGCGAGCGAAGCAACACGCCACGCGTGCTCGATCCTCGCTCCCAGATCCAGCGCCACATCTCTCCCTCCCCCTCTCTCGCGCACCAGGTGTTGGATGAGCTGCCGCGACGGGAGGGCGTAGCGGGAGGCGAGAGCGCAGGAGGAGGACACGCGGGGGGGCGTGGGGGGAGGAGGGAGGGCAGATCTGCGGGGAAATCTGGCAGGCGCGGCGGTGGGGCTGCGGGCACGGGGGAGGGCGGGGGGCTGGGCGGACGGCGCGGGGGAGGGCGGGGAGGAGGGAGAGGACAGCAGGCTCAGGCCCTGGCGGCGGAGGCTGCTCGCGTCCATGGCGCTCTCATGGCCCTCGGCCATCCGCCTCGCCGTCGGCGCCACCCTGCTCGTCGCGGTCGGCGTCGCGCTCTTCACACTCCCCGTTGAGAAGGTCCGCCACTGCCTTCTCTTCGAGTTAAATCGGTGATTGGGATTTCATTACCTGATGATAGGTGCCATCACGCGACGTGTACTTCGTTACCTGCGCCGATTAACACGGTAGTATGGTGTGGCATAAGAAGAGTCCCCCGGACTGCTGAAATGTAGCTCAGCCCTGGCTCCTGATTCGATGTGTTCCATCCCTCAATTGACCTTAGTTTTGTCAGAGTTTAGCGAGACGTTCTTGGTTTCACATTGTGTTACTTGGTTGAAAATTTCCTTGCAAATGGAGCCACTGGCTGGCTTTATCAAGTATGCATCCAGATTGTTAGAAATTTAGGCTTGCATAGAGCAGACTGTCCAATGGATTGTAATATGGTATGATTTTCGGCATTCACAAAGGTAAAGAGCTTTGCAAATAAAATCGAGAGAATGGGGCTCTTCACAAAGTATTTAACCATGTAACTGTGTTTTGATCAAGGTTCTAACAATCGGTAGCTGGTATTCATCTGATCACCCACCTAGTAAGTATAATCGGCAATTATGCGGTAACAGGTAACGTTACCCGTTCCTAGGACACTGGTATCTATTTTTTCTTAATCGATTCTGAATACATCGTTATCATAATAAATAATTTGCATCACTTATGTAGCCGTACGACGCGGTCTTTTCCGAATAGTCTTTTCGGTTATGTCTTTGGCAGTGGAATTCATAGAGTGGCAGAGGACAATAATTTTCAAAGCAGAACCAGAATTGTAATTTTCAAAGTGGAACCATTTCCTTAGATGCTGCTTTACCAAGTTAAAATTCCACAGTTGTATCTAGTTGGCCACTTAATACTGTGCACCTTTCATCCTTTGACAGAACTGCTTGCTAGGCTTCATATTATATAATATGATGGTCCTCTGGTAGATAATACCAATATGGAGTTAGATTGGGAGTCAAAAAGGAAATATACAGACTTTGAACATTGATTTTGTTACTGGTTCTGTTGGGTTCCATTTGATGGTGTTAACCCATCGAATTCCTTGTTGCATGAGATCCCTCTTTCAATCAAATATTATTGCTGACCTTTAGCTTTCATTTTCTCTAGAATTTGTTCAAAGTCAAAGTTGTATACTTTTATCTTTCTTGGTAATTTGTCTCTAGTAGTTTTTATTGTGTCTCTTTTAGACCATAACCCTGTGATTGTCCAATATTTGTTAAGTACATAGAGCTTTACCAATTATACTTTAAAGACTATAAATTCTTCTAGCCCTTTTTCTTCTTTCATCCTTCTATCTGCCAGAATCTGTTTTTTTCTTACCACAAGTCTTCTTTTTTGCTTCAAATCTGTACTCTTCTCATTTTATTTATGATGAATTTCCCTGTGACATTGACAGATGTTGAAGGACTTTCTGGTTTGGATCAAGGAGAACTTGGGTGCATGGGGTCCTTTGGTACTGTAAGTATTCAACTCTCTGTTACATAAATGGGTTGATATAGTGAACGCACCCACCTTCCTAGCGCACTTTGAGTAGACCCACCTTTCCAGCACAACCCCGAAAAAACTGAATGCCCACACCACACACACGTAGAGAGGGAGATAGGGAGGTGTCTGATACTTGGTTTACAGAGCTGAGATGTTGATCAAGATCAAAGGTTCAGTTCCAACTTTGAAATAACATTTTGAGATATAATGTTAATAGTTATCATTCTGTACATTACAGAGCCCTTGCGTATGTCCCTTTGACGGTCTTAGCTGTTCCAGCGTCAATACTTACTGTAAGCACAATTAGTAATTTTATTTTAGCCATCACTTCTGGTGGAACATTTGTTTGCTATGTTGTCCTGCTTACTTGTATATTACCAGTATTTTAATTGGTCGACTGGTGTCCATTCTCGACTTGCTAGCTTGGAGGTGGTTATCTATTCGGCCTGCCTGTTGGGTTTGTTGCTGATTCCATTGGAGCAACGATTGGTGCAACTGCTGCATTTTTGCTTGGTAGAACGGTAAGTATGAATATTGAACTGTAAATTGCACATTGTGACAGATGAACAGTCCAAGCACCAACTTATCAATTCACTGCAACTTTCTCTCATACCATCATGTGGTGCATAAATTTTTATTTTTTTTAATCTCGTGTTTCAACTGCAATTACATAAAAAGTAACTGATCGAATATACGTACCTAGTTCAATATGGATAAGTATGCCCCCAGATACACTAAGACTGTTTAAATTTCTGCCTCTTAGATTATGTTTGCATTCTTAGATTATGATTGCAGTGAATTGATATGTTTAATAGTTCATTATATGTTATAGTTTTATAGTACTTCTGCAGATTGGAAGGCCTTATGTTCTCTCCAAATGCAATGATTACCCCAAGTTTCAAGCAGTAGCTATTGCCATCCAAAGGTCTGGCTTCAAGGTAACCTTTTTGTTGTGAAGAATACAATAACTTTTAAGTGTTTTGCAAAATATTTCTGTTCCATGTGATTGTTAAGATTAAGAACAGTAAGATTTTTCTAGGAAGAATTTACAAAGGTGATACTAGGAACTCAGGATTTCCAAAATATAATTATCTAGCAAGCATATTTGCCTCGTTTATATGATTCCACTAGGGCAATCTCTGAAATTCTGGGGTTTGTGGGTGTTGATTCTTACCCTGCAATTTTCAATTGCGCAAAGACTTCTTTTATAATTTGAGCCTTGCACGAATTAGGAATGTGTATTCATTATTTCACAATTTTAAGTCTTGTTTTATATGTTATTGGAGTTCTCCTTGATAGCACAATAAACCTAACTATGTTTTACTTTTTCATATTTGTGTTCGCAGATTGTATTGCTACTAAGGCTTGTACCTCTACTTCCATTTAATATGTTGAACTACCTGTTGTCTGTCACTCCTGTTGGCATTGTAGAATACATGCTGGCTTCTTGGCTGGGGATGATGGTATGTCCAAGTTCTTTTCTTAATTACGTAATCTTTAATCATGTTTTTTAGTTGAGCAATAATGTGGTACTAGGATACCGGCACTTGCGAGTTGGCCCAATGAAACCTCACTTTGTTATCATCTGCTACATTGTCTGCATAATTGCAACCATGTATCGACCATCAGGTTTTTGTGTAATTTGCTGCCTTATGCTCTGTTATGTGAGTAGATACATTATTCTCCTTCAGAAATTGGTTCTTAATTCTACAGTTCCTTAATTAGCATATTATTATACATACACAGAGAACTTGGTATCATTGCTAACGTGCAGATTAATTTATTACCTTTTACTAAAAATGCTGGTATTAAATTATCAGTTGTCTGCGACCTTTCTTGTTAATCATTTTTGTTTTGCCAGCCAATCACCCTGGCTTTGGTATATGTTGGAACAACACTAAAAGATCTATCAGATGTGACACATGGGTGGAGTGAGATCTCAACTACCCGATGGGTGAGTATTTACTGTTATAGCATTTGCCTATATTATGTCGTGCACAGTTTTGGTTGTATTTTATTAATTACTAGTTCATATGAAGTTTCTGCATATACAATATATTACATTCTTTTGTTGAGAAAATGGAATGTAATTAAATTATTCGCTGATATTTGTTTGTATGGCTTGGGTTTCTTCACGATTATCTTCTCTATGTCTCATGATTTTTGCCATACACCATCTGTTATTTATTTTGCACAATTTAGATCAGTGAAATTTGCTCATAGAAAGTATGCAGTATACACTTCCTTTGCATTTGTCTTCTTGTGATGTTTGATCAATAGACCTCTGCAAAAGTTAATCTGCATGCACGGACACAATCTATAAAGTTACACATTTATCTGGTTTCACTTTTAGATTGGAATAAGTGATGGAAATTTCATCACAAGTATGTTGTAGTCGCATATTGATGTATGCAATTAGGCCCGTGCATTTGATTTTTTGTGGTAGCACTAAAAAAAAATATTTGATATTAGTTTAACTGAGATGTCAAAGGAAAATGTTAACCATCTAATGTGGTTAAAAGTGCTACACAAGGAAATTTTATATCATTTACAGTCAAGAGATGAATGGGGAAAATCTTATTTACCTGATCTCCAATGATTCATATGATGTCCTTCAGGTTGTTTATGATTGTCTTTTGAAAGTAAGTGCCACTGTTATACACAACTTTTAATGACCTGTGCTTTATTCTTCTTTACAGATTCTCATAATATCTGGCTTCATAATGTCCGGTAAGTGCTACTACTTTTCCCCACAAACCTTACTGCTTCTTCCTTTCTTATATCTTTAGTTACTTCTGCTTTCATTTGATGGCCTTCTGAGTTAAAAGGGTTATTCTTTCCGATTTTACTCAATCCTGATGCTTTCAAACTTGACATTCTTGTTGCTGGAAGTTTTGACTTTATTTTTCAATAGAGCAGAGTTTTGCATGCATTCTTTTTTAGGTGTGCTACTCAGATTGTTGAATTTCTATCATATTAATTTAAGCCAATCTTGAGCTTGTAATCCGTTTGAAATGAAATCTAATGTCATGGACTTTCTCTTGCATCATTCTCAGTCGAACCATTGCTACTATATTATCCTAGTTGTGATGCTTCCCTCTCTTTTAAGTATTGACTATTCTCTTTGCGGCGCCCCTGCAGTTCTCTTGATTATATGTGTTACAAGAGTTGCAAAATCTTCTTTGGACAAGGCACTGGCAGAGAATGGAGAGGTCGATGTAGGAGGGCCGCAACTTCCTATGGCAGCCTCTCCCTCGGATCTGCATCAACCTCTTGTAATCAAGATTGACACCTCAAATGAAGATCACGAGAAGTAAAACTGTTGTTTACAACTTTACATGTACATTCTTTGGCTGTCGAATTTGTAGCATTATACTCCATAGTCCTGGTTTGAGGAACACTGGGGCGGTAAAAGGGTTAAAAGGCCAAAAAAAAAGGAAATATGAGAATGTGAGGTTGACTGATAGGTAATACTACAGTATACATTGTTTTTATTCCACGTGCTACATTTATCTTTGATGCAAACGCAGTTGTAGTTTTACTTTTATTTATTGACGTGTACAAGATTCAAAGTTCTAATAATCATTAAATTAACCATCGTTACGTACCTACATGTGGATCGGGAATAAACATAGTCGAATGGAGATCGAGGGTGACGAGACGACAAGAACTTAGAACAAAGTTTTGAGGAGTGTGCCTCCTGGGTAGAGACTAGAGAGTAACTTTGAGAGGTTTGAGACCAATCCATTATCTCTAGTACACATTCTAAGAGATGATGACGAGCAAATCTAGTACACATTCAGTTCGATACAAGATTTAAAATTGTCGGTTCAAGTTACATTCTGACGAGCAGCATAGCTGCGTAACACGTGGAAGTTACAGCTGAACGAATGCTTGCGCAAGGCCGTCGCAAAGCGGCAGACCGTGGCAGCGCGCGGCGGTTATGGAGGAGCCAGTCGAAGATGCAGCGCTGATGGAAGTAGTGGGAGTAGGGCATCGTCCTGTTTTTGCTTAGTGCTGACGGCCACGAAACCTTCGAGGACGAGGCACACCGCGCAGCGCGCAGTCCTGTTCCCTTGTATCGCCCACCCACGGTGGCCACGAGGCCGGAGAAGAGGAGATCGGAGACTCGACCGTGCGTTCCCGGCGGAGCAGGGGAGCAGCCGGCGTGGGTGGGTTGCAGGTGAGACGGGCTCGGAATCAAAAGATGGGTCTCGCGCTCAACTCGCTCACTGTTCGGGACACGAGTGGGACTGGACCGTCTGATAGTGTGTCGTACTCCTACATGTGTATAGTTACCCATCTCGTATCCTCTGCCTTCCGACATGCGTATGCACACGGCATATGCCCATCTCACGGATCAAGTGTGTAACGGACTTCCAGTATGTAACCGCCACTCGCCGTCATCGTTTCTTCGGGCTCTGGCGAAACACTTCTCATCCGCGCGTCGGTTCTTCCACGGAATCCAAGAACAAGGAAACAAAACAACCGTCCCAAGGGTTTCAAAAGAAAACAGATTATACTAGTGGGCAACAACAAGAACAGATTATACTACACCAGTAAGCAATCAAACCGAGTGATCTTGTACTACTTACGTGCCATGCCACGCCTCTAACGCCAAGTCTCCAGCGAGGAAGAGAGCGCGCACGTAAGCAATGGAGACGGCGAGCGCGAGGAGAGCGAGGCTGCAGCAGAGCGGCGGCGGCGACCACGTCGTGCTGTGGACCGCCTGCGTCCTCCTCTCCTCCGCCTCGCTGCTCCTCGCCATCGCCGTGTCCTCGGGCTTCGGGGTCGCGAGCCGGCTCACCGGGGAGATCAGCGTGGTCGTGAGGACGACGACCGGCGCCGTCGAGGACGGCCACGACGGCCGCGGGTACTGCGGCGACGGTGACGGCGACAGCATGTTCATCGACGGCGAGTGGGTGCGCGACGACGGCGAGCGGCGTCCGCTGTACGACTCGCGGCGGTGTCCGTTCGTCGACGTGGGGTTCCGGTGCCGGGAGAACGGCCGGCCGGACGACGGGTACACCAGGTGGAGGTGGCGGCCAAGGCACTGCACGCTCCCAAGGTTTGTACACTGGGGACGTGTAAGGCACACCCCTTTAATGGGCCGTTCATCTTCGTGATCCAATGGCTGATACACACTGATAAATGTTAGCGTAAAATTCTCGCAACTACACTTCTTCTTTACAAACAATCAAAGAACGGTAAATGTTTATCTAAATATTTTTTTACATTAAGTTGTCTTTAACGCCTTTAGATCAATATTCAATTATCTATATATTCACTACAAACTAAAAATTATAATAGCTTTTTTATTAAAGTTGGCACAGTTTTAATACTACAATTGTAGGGTTTAGGTGATTAGGATTTACGGGCAATTAAAATTAGCAAATTTGTCAAGAAAAAAAACTACGATCAAGTAGTTTTAGAATATCGAAGTTTCAAAAAGGAAAAAAGGTAGTTTCATAATACCACACTTAATGTATCACGGTGTCATGAAACTACAATTTTTAGTGTTAATGGAACTGATATGCGTGGCCATGTAGCCCACCCATCAATAATACAACCATGCACGGCACGGCCTGTTGTGAAGTTGATCACTAATTAAGCAAGCTACAACATTGCTCACTTCCTGATTCGACGCCAAGAGACTGCTAGACATGCTCCGCCACCGCCGGTTGGTGTTCGTCGGCGACTCGATCGGGAGGAACCAGTGGGAGTCCATGCTGTGCAAGCTCTCCTCGGCCGTCGCCGACGGCCTCGGTGCGCGAGGAGAATGGGAGCCCCATCACCAAGCACAGGGGTTTCCTCTCCTTCTGGTTTCGGGACTACAACCTCACCGTGGAGCACTACCGTTCGCCGTACTTGGTTCGGCGTGGTGGCCGGCCTCGCCGTGCGCCCAGGCATGTGCGCTCCACGCTGCAGCTCAGCGCCATGGACCCTAGGGCTCCCCGGTGGAAGGATGCCGACGTCCTCGTCTTCAACACCGGCCACTAGTGGAACCATGACAGGCTTCAGCAATCGTAGGTTCTATAAGCTAAGACCATGTTTGGTTAGGCTTCTAGCCAGCTTATTGGGAAAAGCTAAAGCCCAATCAAATAGGTGGCTTTTAGCTTTTCATTGGAAATAGCAGCTTCAGCTTATACGTGTAAAAAGAGCCAAACCGAAAAGCCACCGAGCACCAGCTTCCCGCAATGTTCACTAATTGTCCATCCGCTTTGCTCCGCGATTTGAAGAAAATTACTCTGAAACTGTCCTTTTCCCCTCCCGAGCCTCTTCTCCATAGCGGCCAGAGCCCGTCCCTTCTCCACACCCACGCCCACCACCGCCGTGCGCCGTCCTCGTCGTCGCCACCGGCCGGTCCGCCTCCCACCACCTCAGCAGCCACCGCCGCATCAGATCCCCCTTCCCCGAGATTATTCTGTGCCGGCTCTCGCCCGCCGCCTCTGCCGGCTCCCCCACCTCCCGAAGCCCCAGGCCTCCGCCGGATTGATGCCGAGCTTGAAGCGGTGGGGTCGCGTCGAGGTAGCGGATGGCGGTGAGGGCGACAGTGACTTGGTGAAGGGGAGTTCCAGAGGAGGTCGCCGGTGGCTTGGGGAAGAAGACCGGCGCGTGACCGGTCCGTTGGCTTCGACTGCGGCGTCGCCTGAGGCGGGGCTCAAATCGGTGGCCGTAGCGTTGGTGCCGTGGAGAAGAACCGGGCGGCAACAGCTCGGCCCCGGGACAGATGCTGGAGGCGGGGCTTGATGGAGATGGCGCGGGAACAGTGGGGGGCTCAGGAGCGGCGCACGGAGCAGCGGAGGCAGCGGCACCCGTGGCCGGCTCGAGCGGGAGGCAGTGTGGGGCGAAGCCCACTGGGCCACCGGCACGGAGAAGCAGGGGTAAGACCGGCCGGGGAGCTCCGGGTAGAGAAGAATGGGAGCTTTCGAGAAATCGATTGGGGAAGGAGAGGTTCGAGGGCTCGGGAGAGGGTGGCTGGGGTCGAAGAAAAAATATGAGATGAGATGGAATGAAAAGAAGAGAAAATAAACAATGTAATTTAAATTTTAATTATGTTAAAAACGGTAGGGGCATTTTAGACATTTCCTCATACAACAGTCAACAGCGTCAGCCCAACCAAACACGTAAAACCACAGACTCATGTGTCAACAGCGACAGCCGCTTTTCTAGACAGCCAGCCAACAGCCGCTTTTCCAACAGCTACAGCCCAACCAAACACCCCCTAAACTACACAGATCGTGTACTTCCATGGCATTGATAGGATTGATCTTGTCGTGTCAGGCATTGCTACTTCTAGGAAAGCAAGAAACTGAGGCTGGATATGAGCGTCGAGGACGTGTACCAAAGAGTGATGGACACACTGCAAAAGTGGGTTCAGAAGGAAGTAGATGCGAGCAAGACCTTGGTCGTCTTTAGAACATACTCATGCCATGTTTGGTTGGGTTGTGGTTGTTGCAAAAGCGGTTGTTAGCTGGCTATTTGGAGAAGTGGTTGTGGCTGTTAGCACGTAAGTCTGTGAACGTGCGTGTTTGGTTAGGCTGTGGCAGTTGGCTGTTATATGAGGTGTGAGTCATGTGATGACGTGTACATCTGTGTGATGAATATCTTGCCACTTTGTGTTGCGTTGGATATTTGGTTGCATGAATTCAAGGTTGGAATTATTTGCAATATGTTTGATTGTTTGAGTTTCTCAATTTGTCTCAAGGAAAAATTGGGTGAATAAAGAATTTTTCTCGACTGACCTGGGTCAAGTGAAAAACTTGTGCTCGCGACGCTTTGCTTGGTCTATTGTGTGCAGGTGCGAGTTGGGTGCGGCGATGGTTCGGCCATATGGACCGGCATGATAGCTTGGAGGGCTGAGATGCGGTCAAGGAGGTGGCGACGACATCGTGCGGCTTAAAAGCATGTACGCGGACGACAAGAAAGCGGGTGGAGACGAGACGTGAGGACCAAGTCAGTGCGAGGGCGTTTTGGTAAAAACGCGGAAACCACCGAAACTCAACCAAGAAACTGCGGCGGCGGCCGGAAGCGGTTTAGGGTTGGTAGCTTAGGGTGGAAGGAAAATCGAGAGGTGGCTAAGCTATTTAGACGCTTTGGGATGCGTGCTAGGTAGTTAGGCCCATTAGGGCATGAGGCCCAAGAGTGGAAGAGGGGGTTGTCCCTCCCCACTATAAATAGATGATGAGGATTTTCTTAACCCTTAAGCACTTGGATTAGATTTTGGGAGCTGCACTAAGAGAGTGCTTTGCCTAAGATGAGAGGCATGTAAAAACACTAGAAAATCCACGAAAATCAATACAAAGAGATTTCCAAGAAAAGCCATGTGCCTTCCTTTGTGATTGTGAGGTTTTTCTCTTTTTGCTCTTTGGATTTTCGTTCTCCTTCTTACCTTATGAATTGATTCTTGTTTTGTCAAGTTAAAGAAGGATAGATTACTCACAAAGTGAGTCAATCTAAGCTTACCCAAGAATCAATCTTGTTCTTCACGTTTTTGAGTTCTTGAGGTTGCTTGAGGGAGAAGAAAGAAATTGGGGTTTTGCATTTGATACGATCGGAGGTTTGTTTCTTGAGGTTTGTTTGGTGGAATAGATTGCTAGGACATGTGAGATGTTTCTATATTGATTGAATATCAAAATCCCTCACAAGTCCTAAGAATCAATTGATTTGATTTCGTGCAAGTCTTTCCTCTCATTTGCTCTTGGAACAGCTGTTAGTAAATTGGGGTTTTCTCTCAGCACAGATGAGTTTTTGAGGTGATTCCAATTGGAACAGCTCCGTAAGTCTTTTGTCTACCTCTGTGCAAAATTTCATTCAATTCCGTTGGGTGGATCAAAATCTGCGAACGTTTTACCGAGCGATAGTCTGCTGTTTTTTTCAAAACCGAAAATTCCGATTTTCTTACTCCGGAAGTTCCGATCCACACCAGAGCATTCAAAATTGGGGTGGCTTCGGAACTTCCGGTAAGGTCGGAACTTCCGATATTGTTACACCGGAACCTCCGATCTGATTGTGTTTAGCTTAACTTTTCTCAACCCATTTGTCAATTGCTTTTCCGTTGCATTCCTTGACTTTAACACAATAGTTAATCAATAGTTTTGTGTTCTCATCTTGAGAAGAAATTTTTAGTTCGACATTCACCCCCCCTCTGTCGGAAGCCACCGATCCAACATGAGGAAATGTCTGAAATGCCCTCTAGAGTTGTAAGAGTGTATATTTTATAATTTTATGAATAAAAAATCATAAAAAACCCCCAAAAAATCTAAAAAAATCAGAAAAATTTAAAAACATCAGAAAAATTCAAAAAATCAGCAAAATTTAGAAAAATTCAAAAAAGTCAGAATAATTCAGAAAAATTCAAAAAAAATCAGAAAATTCAAAAAAATAGAAAAAATCAGAAAAATTCAAAAAATCAGAAAATTTTCAAAAATTCAGAAAATTTCAAAAATTCAGAAAAATCTAAAAAAGGTAAAAAAATTATTTAAAATCAAAAAAAACCCAAAAAATCATTTAAAAACCAAAAAAATCATAAAAAATATTTTCAAGCTGAATTAATACGACACAACCGTTTTAGACTTAATTAAAATTCAAATTATATGTTTACATGTAGGTAAATAGAGAGAATAAGTTATACAAACCATAAACACAAGCTAACGTCTTCTCGCAGCATACAGGGAATCAGCAATTTGTTCTCAAGTAATGTTCATGTTATTGCCATCATGTCAATTGAATAATCATAGCAACTAGTCAAGAATTCTATACAAGCATATCATATAATACCATGCTCAATAGTTGTACATGCTGTAGCATATATCATATGCATGACTTGGTTAGCATCACACATGGCAAAACATGCAAATAATTTAAACAAGAATCAGAGAACTAGCCTATGCCATAAGCTACGATGACAAACAAGTGTACCGAACCACACAAGAACGGACCACATCGATGTTAATTGACTCTTTAAGAATTTTTACATCATCTATTCAATGGATGTGTGCAACAACAGATAATAGATATAATATAACTTCTTCATATGATAATCGTAGTTGTTTCATTTCTGGGTGATATTATTTGATCTGTGGGTCTTATTGTTATTATAAGCTACATAGAGGTTTTTTTTATTTTATTTGGCCAAGAAAGCTACATAGAAGTTCTGATTCCCTGGTTGAAACCATTCAAATGGCTGAAGAGATCGTTTGCAATAAGTACATCTGGTATACCAGATTAGTGATAACTCTATAAAAAAGAGAGAGGCATATTGATGGATGAAAGTAACAATAAAGGTTCTTAGCCTTTGTCTTCTCATTTTCCTCCCATGCTAGCTAAAATTAATTTGCATACATACAGAACAGAGCAACCAATTTGCATACATACATAAGCTATAATCAATTTCTCATAAGCAATTCATCATCCAATTCCTCTCACACATCTTCCAATTTGTACAGAGCATCATGAATACAGAATAGAGGAAATTCACCTCAACAGGGACTTGGCTACTCGTCGATGGCGACCTAGGCAAGAGAGAGCTGGGACGAGGGCGTGAGGACGCCGGCGATCTGGAGGCTCGGGTTGGTCCACCGGTTGCGAGCCGCCTTTCCAAGCGCTGGTTGGAAGAAGTCCTAGAGGGGGGGGGAGGGAGGCCGGCAGGGAGGGTGGCCGGCGGGACGGGAGCACAGTTGGGCCGTGGAGGGGCGAGGCGGTGGTGGGCGGCCGGTGGAGGGCCGCGGCGGTGGTGCGTGGCGGTGGTGGGGCAAGTGGCGATGCTGTGGGGTGGTGGTGGCCAGCGGTGGATGCGCGCGACGAGTGGAGGGGCGCGGCCACTCGAGGCATGCGGCCTTGTAGGGGGTGCAGTGGTGGAGCCGAGCGCTGGTGCTGCGCGGCAGTACTGCACGCTAGTGCTGCGCGGTGGTGCTACGCGAAGGTCGTGGGAGGCTTGGGACGGTGGAGGCTCGGGGCGGTTGAGGCGAGTGGTGGTCGAAGCCAGCGGCGGTCCTGGACGACGGTGGAGGTGTGAGGGTGGAGGGGTGGCGGCGGTGGATGGAGGCTCGCGGCTGATGGAGGCTCGGGGCGGTTGAGACGAGTGGTGGTCCTGGGCAGCGGTGGAGGCGTTAGGGTGGAGGGGCACGGCGGGTGGAGGCGTGCGGGTGGAGGGGTGCGGCGGTGCTAGCCGGCGGGTGGAGGCCCAGATCTGCAAGAAGGGGATCGGAGAAAAGCTTCATTTGAGAATAAAGGAGATTCGGGGAGGAAAAGGGCATTTCGGTGTAAATCTTTGCAAATGGAGAGGTAAACTCGGTGGGCAGTAAGGCGCCACTGCGGGAAGCTGGGTTTGGCCAGCTTTTTGGTGTTGCTCATTTTACACAACACAGCTGTTCGGCTGTTGCGAAAAGTCGGCCCACAAGCCAGGTCTTTGGTTGGGCTTCAGCTTTTCTCAATGGAAAGCTGGCCAGAAGCCCAACCAAACACCCCCTCACTACGCACAATAGGTCTGTACTCATCTTTTTGTATTATGCATTTCAGCCATGTTAGGGTTTGTGGTAGCCCTAAACCCACTTAAGATCCACACCTTCTACTTAGCTTAGTGCATCATTAGCTTTCGGCTGGCTAAGTCACTCACGATAAACCAATACTAGCTTCTGAGTGGCACGCCGCCCACGTTAAAACAAATCTGTTGTGATTTTATGCGACCAAACCACTCACATCGAGTTACAACTCAATAATGTATTAAGTACTTAGAAGTAGCACGACCTAATTGAGAGATTTTTAATTAAAAAAATATAACCTTATTAAAATATAGACACTATTACACAAGAGTGTACACACTCTTTTCTAGATCGTACTCACTTCATTCTCGCTCACCTTCTTATCAGCTATGCTATCTTACCATGTCAAGACAAGAGACAAGGGTCATCTGTCTATAGTGCTCAAGGTCTATTAGATTTTTGACACGTGTCAAGATCATAGCTCTTGATATAAAATATCCAGACTTTCTACACTATTCTAACCAAAGATCTAGAAGATCTAACTCTCATATTCTAATGACTTCTTAGTAAATATCTTTACACTTGAGTTACTGGGAATATTCTAGAATTTTGCACCGCCAAACTTTAACAAGCCATGATTTGCATAGTTTGCTTGTGAGATTGACTAATTGTGGAAGATACTTCATTTGCAGGGGCACAAACGGCGGACCTGCGCCATGGAGACGCTGCCGGAGCTGAACACGACCAGAATCTCGCGGAACCGGTGGCCGGGAATGCTGCAACCGGCGTTTGGCGCACCGGCATCGGACGCGGATGCGGTGGCGGAGTTGCGTGTGCTGAACGTGACCCTGATGACGGCGCAGAGGAGGGACGGCCACCCGGCGGTGTACAACGTGGAGCCGTCGGCGAGGTTGCCGGTGGGGCAGAGGGCGGACTGCAGTCACTGGTGCCTGCCTGGCGTGCCCGACGCGTGAACGAGCTCCTTTACGCCGTGATTCTTAACAGGTTTTCTTGATTTTTTTTTGTTTAGCGGATGTGAATCTACATGTACAAGTGTACTTGGCAAGTTGGCACTGGGCAACACGATGGAATGGATCATTGTGGAATGGACTGAGTACACATGGCAGAATTCAGAAATTATAGGGGGAAATGATTTTGCCAAATGAAATACAAACAAACGATAGAGATAGAGGCAAACCACACATCTGAGTACAAGTTTCCAGAGGGAATTGCACGAAGGCCCAAACACGAGGGAGCTGCAACCAGATATCACCCGCGTCATGCTAATCACAGGTGGCACATGTCGTGCTGCAGAATTTCAGCGCAAATCCGCAGCAAACACCACAGCCTACACGCGCACGGGCACCAAGCACCAAAGCAGCAGCGCCGGCCGCTAGCTAATCAACGAACGCGTACTGCTCGTACCGAATGCGGCAGTCCACGAGCACGGCCCTCGCGCCGACGGCGTGGCCGCAGGTGGCCTCCATCTGGCCCACGGCGGAGCCGAGGCAGCTCGCGCAGTCCGCGCTGTTGCGGCACGCGGCGTGGCCGCAAGCGAACGCGTTCGGGTACGGGGAGATGCTGTACGCGTCGCGGGACGGCGTGGCGGCCAGCAGCTCGGACAGCACGTAGGCCAGGCTCGCCGCGAAAGGGTCCCCGGCGCCGTACACCGCGCCGTTGCACACCACAGACAGCGGCGCCGTGTTGGGCATGCCCCTGGCGGCGCGCGGGGAGGAGAGGAGCAGAAGCAGCGCGAGGGGGAGGAGGCGGAGCAGCTCCGCTCTGGGTGTGGACGCCATGGAAGGTGACGGCGCTAGCTTCTGCTGGTTTTTTTTTATTTGTATGCTTATTGGTGTTGGCATTACGACGAACGGAATCATGCAAAACAGCGGCCGGCGATTGGTCCTGTCATGGCCTGCTGCTGGGAGACTAGTTGTTTGTTTCCTTGCAAGCTAGCTAGTTGCCATGAACTGCTCGTCTGTCTCTGTGTTTGTTTGTTTGTTTGCATGATTTCTGGATGACGTGAGCAATGCATGGCATGTGACTACTGAGTACTGACTAGGGCACTATACCTTCTTGCTTATGGAAGTTGTTTAAGTTTGACCTGCTGCTTGCAACCCACCGGAGTTTGCGGCCTCTGGACTGGCAAGTGGCAACATCTTTGTCTATGGAATCTGCTTAACATCGGTTTTTTGGGAATAATTGGCCCTCTGCTACCCTTACTTTGAGTCGGACTCGGACCACTCGGTACCTGTATAAATAAACTCGAGCATAAGATAGCATTGGGTTTTCGACCTCATAATTTTCGAAGAGCTCGCACCTTCAGAAATTAATAAACCCGGCCATTGAGTTTCTCACAAACGGATTATTCATGGAGTTAAACAACAGAGACGCTCTTGTAAATCTTCTCCTCTTACACACACACGCACACACATATATATGGTGTTTGAGCATTACAGAATTTTTTGTAGCTGTTCACTAACTGTATGAATGGATGATATGTTCTGTTGCAGAAAGCTGAAGATGAAGATAGGCTCACCATGCTGACCGATGATATTTTACTGTCTATCTTGGGGAGAGTCGACATAACTACGGTTGCAAGGGCGATAGTCCTGTCAACACGTTGAAACATTTGCCTTGGTTGCTCAGCGAGCTCAGCATCTATACTACTATTAAAAACAGAGTTTTTTTTTCTACAACCACCCCAATTACTATACACAGAACATCTCTGGCCATCCGATCAAAGCCATCCAACGAACCAAATCCACGCGATGTTTCGCCCCCGCCTTTTCCGCCATCGAACAGAACAACACGGGCTCACCCCTATGCTCCGCCGTCGCCTCCCATCTCTCCCCGCGCCCTGCCGCCTCCCCTCACGCCGCGCCCCACTGCCCCCTCCCTTCTCTCCCCGCGCCCCGCCGCCTCGCTCCTCCCCCACCCAGCCACCCCGTCCTCCTCCTCCTCCTGTCCTCCCCCTGCCGGCCCGTCGCCCAGCCCAACTCCTCCTCCTCCCGCCCGACCTCCTTTTGTCGGCCAGTCGCCCTCCCACCACAGCCCCCTCCCTCCTCCGCCCGGATCCTCCTCCCCCCGCCGCCCCCCGCCCTGCCCAGCTTCTCCTCCTCCCGCCCGACCTCCTTTTGTCGGCCAACCGCCCTCCCGCCACAGCCCCCTCCCTCCTCAGCCCGGATCCTCCTCCCCCCCGCCCCCCGCCCTGCCCAGCTCCTCCTCCTCCCGCCGTAGATCCGAGAGAGAGCGAGAGAGGTGGAGATGGCAGGGAGGCTAACCGCGATGGATTCCCGCGTCCTAGGGGACCACGGCGCCGCCGCGCGTGCAGCCGCCTCCGCGCTCCGCCACCGCACCGGCATGGGCCTCCCCGTCGGCCGGCACATCGTCCCTGACCACCCCGTAAGGCATCATCAAATCCATCATCTCTCACTCATCATGTGATCTCTGTCTCTAATCGATTTTGATCTGGGACTGCTAGGGATTTTCGCCGTCCTAGAGAGGTGCAGCTGTCGGTGAACGACGAGCTGGTGTGGGACAACGGCACGCTCTTCCCGGAGCCCTGCGTCGACCGCCTTGCCCCGCACATCGGCAAGGACGATCCAAACCTCCTTCCCCTCCTACTGTCGCACTACCTCCAATGCAATTTGTGCTGCATTGCATCGGTTTGATTATGATGTGTTTTGATTGCTGTGCTTATGTGGTTGGTTGGGCAGTACGGGGCACTGGCGTGGTTGTGCAGAGGGCTGAGCTTTTGGGTTGTTTAAACTGAATTGTGTGGTGCTCATTCTGCTCAGTGTGGTATCTTGTGCAACAGATGTATGTCACGCCGCCCGACGCTGCCATCAACTCCATTCCGAGGGTTCTCGCTCCCATGTCTTTGCTATTACTTATTTTAGGTGAATGTGAAAAAAGGCCTGGAGGTGTTGTTTTTCTCATTGAAATTAGTACGTGAGGTGCACGAAGAAAGACTTTGGGCGCTACCATGTAAGCGAGCCACCGGTTGAGCATTTGCGTGATCCCCTGTACAAGATGGAGAGGGAGATTATGAAGGTACATGTGAGATTGTTGCCTACTCTGTTAGTTTTTTCTAACATTCCATTGTGCTTCTTGCTATAATAAACCAAGATGGACTGGTTCAATGTGGCTTGAAATTTGAGCAGCCATAAAGATTATGAAATTCTTCCCTAGGGTTTTGTCATGATCCGTGGTAGGAGTATGTAACAGTTGCTTGCTGAGGACATATCCCTGCATATGTTAATTGTGACTTGTGAGGTAAAATTAATATCTTAATATGCATATGTAAGCTGCACTTCATGTGAAGTTAGCAGTGAAATACAACAATTTCTAAAAAGCATCCCACTTGACGAATTTTATTTCTTCATGCAACAATTTCTTGAATTTATAGCTTTCCTTATGGGATGTGCAGTGCATTGTTTGTTGTCCTCACAATCCAAAATATTTGTAGGTGCTAAGATAGGAATAAGTGAAGAAGTAAAATTACATAGATTCCGTACTAACTAGCTTAGCTTAACCAGTGCAGTTGACAATAGTTAATCAATCATACTATTGATCACCATTATTTTTCTCAAATTGGCATAGCTCAACTTCCATGTTTATTAGGTACTCCATTATTTGGTTTTAGCACAAGATATGGGTTGATATTGCTATCTGATAGATGATCCTTTGATTACCATTTGATTTTGCTTATTGTGATATGTCAGTTGGTATTCAAGAACGGATTTAATTTGCACATCAGAAACATCATTGCTCAATTTTAGTGATTCTTCTGCTTCGAAGAGTTCTCAAACTTCTATGAAAATTATTTTTGACAGTTTTTTCCATGTTCTTCTTGTAAGACCTGGTACACTTCTGTAGACATTGTAGTTGCAACTTATAGATTATCTTGGTTGAATCCTCAGTAAACATGGACTAACATTTGGAATTTATCTGATGTATATATGTACTTTCTAATTTCTTGCTCCACGGTACAACCAAAAGGTGTATGTGTTTCACTTGATGTACACCTGTACTTTCTAATTGCTCGACTGCTCAATTTGTGATTCACGGGTGGGTGTCATGTCTAGACCTCCTATTATATGTGCATTATTTTGTGACATGTTTTTCAAAACTTGTTCAGAGGCATACTTTGCTGTTGATACAAAAACACAGGTAAACACCTTATGCTCAAGTTATGTCTAATTTAAACAATCTGGGTGCATCGATCATTTATATCATGCAAGTACAGTATGGTTGCCAATATCTATTCAATACATTTGAAAATAACTAATACTACAGAAATTTCTTTTTGTTGTGCTTGCAGAATCCTTATTTCCGTATTCGATGCATCTTTTTCCTATTTTCATGATAAACATGTGTTAATAGAACCCTGAGAATGGTTTTTGTTTGGTGAGTCTAAGGTGAAAATTGTTAAGGCCAAACCCATTTTGCAATTTGTCGGAGTATTATTCCGGCAATACTGAATATGGGGCAGCGTACGGGTAGCAGATCTAGATGGGTGCACACGGGAGACAGGATTTAGACAGGTTCAGACCCTCACGGAGAGGTAATACCCTACGTCCTGTGTTTGGTGGCTGGTATTGATGTTTCCCGTATGAGGGTATGTGTCTATGCCTATGATCAGATGATCTGAGAGCTCTATTTTTTGTCTACCTATCCGAGGATCCCTACCCGGCCTTATATAGGCGGCCGGGATAGAGTTACAAGAGTCCGAATCGGTTTACAGATATGTTTCCTAATCAGTTACAACTACCACCCGGGATTCCGGGCAGGTACGTGTCCATGTCTTGTACTCCAAGTCGATGATGCACCCCGTGTTGTAGTCAGACTCTGAGTAGTCGGCCTGGCCCACCCTATGCCTGGATGGCCAGTTTTGTCCTCCTTGACGATACCCGGGTGCTATGTCATCGTCAGTAGCCCCCGAGCCTTCGGCCGACTGGATTAGTCGGGCAGAGGCTGCTTCTGTAGACTTCATTCTGGGGGCACGAACAGTGCACCCAGAGGGTGTAGCCCCCGAGGCTCTACTCGGTTCTTCGAAACCGAGTGGAGGGTCCTTATGTCCTTTCCCGAGTAGCTGATTTTTGTCTTGGGTTACGCCGAGTGCTTTTGCCTTCTCCCCTGGGCAGGCTCCCGAGTGGCATCCGCCTGAGCGGGCCTCGTCGTCACTTGCAGAGAGAGTGCGAGGGACTTTAGAACCTCATGAATCCCGACTAAATCGCCAAATAGTATCTGGTTTCCCGAGTGGCTCAGGTCCAGCTAGTGTCCCTCTTGGGGAATACCCTCAGAATTCGCGTCAGAACCAGAATACAGGCTGTAGTGCTTCGGTCCCGAGTTGTTCGGTGTCCGACTAGAGCAGTCGGACGAAGATTCCTTGTTGTCTTGTGGATTTCACACTGGGGGCACGAACAGTGCACCCAGTGGTGTAGGCCCCGAGCCTCCACTCGGTTCGTGGAACCGAGCGGAGGGTCCTGATGATTTTCTCGAGGCTGATGGAGGAGGAGGAGGTCCATGCTGCAGCGAAACGCCTTCGCCGACCGCGCTAACCTGTGGAAGTAGGAATAAATATATAAAACCGTTCGCTAATGCACGTTAAGTACTCGGGAAGCCCGAGTGTGACTCTGCATGTTTTGGTGAACTTGTGTCATGTTTATTAATCTCTTCTTTCGTAAAGATTCGTTCATGTGTAAGTTAGCCCTTTGTGTGTGCTCTTGCCGACCCGTCGTATCCCCTATTGCGTTGAGATTAGCCGTGGGCTGTTTCCCGTGTAGCGTAGGATTGTGGCGTAGACCGGCGATCGAAGACGAAGAGTTAACGCCGGGCTGTTTACACAGAACTAAAATAATTGTTGAAAGAGAGGAGCCCGAGTGCGTTTAGGCGCACCCAGTGTGGTGTAGCCCCCGAGTGTCCGCTATGAGTAGCCGTGGGCGCGCATAGCGGGCCAGTCGGAACCCCAAAAGTTACTCGGATGGAGCAAAGAAATATTTATTCACTTATTCATAATTAAAATATGGAAATACAAAGCTTAAGCATAGAAACGACTTAGCTGTTCAATGTTCCAAACGTTGGTGACGAGGTTGCCATTTTTATCCTTCAGTCAGTAAGCCCCCGGGCGTAGTCAGGCGGTAACGTACGGTGCATCCAAGTCCACCATGAAGTCCTCCCGAGAGGATTGTGGCTTCCCGAACCCTTGAAACTGTCCGAGTCATAGTCGAGGACGGGTAGAAGAGACTCGATCGTACCAACCAGTCGGGATCTCTATTCGACGAGTGAAGACCCGTTCCCGAGCAGTAGATCCGATTCGAGTGTGATCAGGTTGTTGGAGTTGATCGCCGAAGTAGTCAACTCGGATGAGGTTCCGAGCACTAAAGGCGATGAAGCCCCCAGCAACTGGCTGGAAGCCGAGTCGCCGAGGTGGCAAGTCGATGATGAAGTCGGCGACAAAGTCGCCGAGGTGAAGCGTGCCGAGCAAGTCGACGATGAAGTCGGCGACAAAGCCCCCGGGCAACTGGCTGGAAGCCGAGTCGCCGAGGTGAAGCGTGCCGAGCAAGTCGACGATGAAGTCGGCGACAAAGCCCCCGGGCAACTGGCTGGAAGCCGAGTCGCCGAGGTACAGCCTTGCCGAGCAAGTCGACGATGAAGTCGGCGACAAAGCCCCCGGGCAACTGGCTGGAAGCCGAGTCGCCGAGGTAGAGCCTGCCGAGCAAGTCGGCGATGAAGTCGGCGACAAAACCCCCGGACAACTGGCTGGAAGCCGAGTCGCCGAGGTGGAGCCTGCCGAGCAAGTCGACGATGAAGTCGGCGACAAAGCCCCCGGGCAACTGGCTGGAAGCCGAGTCGCCGAGGTGAAGCCTGCCGAGCAAGTCGACGATGAAGTCGGCGACAAAGCCCCCGGGCAACTGGCTGGAAGCCGAGTCGCCGAGGTGAAGCTTGCCGAGCAAGTCGACGATGAAGTCGGCGACAAAGCCCCCGGGCAACTGGCTGGAAGCCGAGTCGCCGAGGTGAAGCGTGCCGAGCAAGTCGACGATGAAGTCGGCGACAAAGCCCCCGGGCAACTGGCTGGAAGCCGAGTCGCCGAGGTGAAGCCTGCCGAGCAAGTCGATGATGAAGTCGGCGACAAAGCCCCCGGGCAACTGGCTGGAAGCCGAGTCGCCGAGGTGAAGCCTGCCGAGCAAGTCGGCGATGAAGTCGGCGACAAAGCCCCCGGACAACTGGCTGGAAGCCGAGTCGCCGAGGTAGAGCCTTGCCGAGCAAGTCGACGATGAAGTCGGCGACAAAGCCCCCGGGCAACTGGCTGGAAGCCGAGTCGCCGAGGTAGAGCCTTGCCGAGCAAGTCGACGATGAAGTCGGCGACAAAGCCCCCGGGTAACTGGCTGGAAGCCGAGTCGCCGAGGTGAAGCGTGCCGAGCAAGTCGACGATGAAGTCGGCGACAAAGCCCCCGGGCAACTGGCTGGAAGCCGAGTCGCCGAGGTAGAGCCTGCCGAGCAAGTCGGCGATGAAGTCGAGCTTTCCGAATTGGAGAGCTTATCCTGGAGTGGCGGCGGAGGTCCGGGGGTCGAAGCTCATGACCAGGCCCGGAACGAAGTCACCGTCGTTGTTGAAGAAACCCATCTGGATCTGTTCAGATGGATCTACGCGCACAGCCCCTACCTGGCGCGCCAACTGTCGGAGTATTATTCCGGCAATACTGAATATGGGGTAGCATACGGGTAGCAGATCTAGATGGGTGCACACGGAAGACAGGATTTAGACAGGTTCAGGCCCTCACGGAGAGGTAATACCCTACGTCCTGTGTTTGGTGGCTGATATTGATGTTTCCCGTATGAGGGTATGTGTCTATGCCTATGATCAGATGATCTGAGAGCTCTATTTTTTGTCTACCTATCCGGGGATCCCTACCCGGCCTTATATAGGCGGCCGGGATAGAGTTACAAGAGTCCGAATCGGCTTACAGATATGTTTCCTAATCGGTTACAACTACCACCCGGGATTCCGGGCAGGTACATGTCCATGTCTTGTACTCCAAGTCGATGATGCACCCCGTGTTGTAGTCGGACTCTGAGTAGTCGGCCTGGCCCACCCTATGCCTGGATGGCCAGTTTTGTCCTCCTTGACGATACCCGGGTGCTATGTCATCGTCACAATTCATTTGCAATCTGTTAACATGTTTTAAGTTAACCTTAAGTAGTAGACTAACAGCTTTCGGATGCTTCTGCCCTGTAATATCTGATGCTTGCCTTAGAACTCAGCTTGACGTGCTGCACAGATAGCTGATTAAGTTACTTGACAAATGGTCATAAAACAGGCTAGGTAAAGGTGTGTGCCAGCATGAGCAAAACTAGGGTGCTTGTTTGCGAGCATGCATTATTTGCACCTCTGAAATGTGTGTTTTGCCTAGCTTAATCTTATAATCTCCACTTGCATTTATTTTCTGCACCAAGTCATTTATTTTTTATTATTTGTTGCATGGCTGTCGCCGACTCTATTTTTTTTATAACGGTAAGATTAATAGTTGTAGAATAAATTAAATTATGTTGTGTGGGCTCAAATTTATGGTGTACTCTGTATGATATGGACATTGTGATGGCAGTAGTAATGTTTTGTCTGTTTCTGAAGTGTGTTTTCACCGTGATGGTTGTCATATGGCCAGCAGCGACCTAGAACCACAAATCTCTAAGAGGTGCTCCTCTCTCCTTGCCTCTTGCATCCTCTGATCCTCTGATTTTGATTTCCTGATTTGTGGTTTCTCTAAACATGATGTGTGTAGATATGAGAAAGAAGAGAAGAGAAGGAAGCTAGGAGAGAAGTTTGGTGGAGAAAATTTTGTTCCTGCAGTCCTTTGATTTTGATTTTATGATTTATGGTTAATGTAGACATGAGTTATGCATATTTAGGAAAGAAGAGAATAGGAAGAAGTTAGAGGACAAGTTGGGTGAAAAGCTTAGTGAAGAAGAACAAGGTAATGTTTTTCCTCTGATGTGTTCTTGTGAACAAAATTGACTTTGTTCCTCTGGTCCTCTGATTCTGATTTTCTGATTGGTTGTTGTAAACATGAGGTGTGTACATATGGGAAACAAGTGAAGAGTAAGATGCTTGAATAGAAAGTTGGTGAACAAGAAGAACAAGGTGATTTCCTTTTCCTCTGATATGTTCTTGTCTACAAAATCAGCTTTTAGTTTAGAGATAAATGCACTAAATATAATTATTGAGGATTAAGAACAAAGTCTAAACTAATGTTAAATCGTTAGAATTTTGGACTGGATAGCACCACATACTGATGCCCATATATAGTTTAAGAAAACTACCATATCTGAAACCAAATCACCAAAGTATCATCACTTCCTTGTGCCTTAGGCGCTAACACCGCCAAGTGCCAACTGAGAGGAGTTGCTACTTGCCAAGGGTTTCTCATTTTGCTCTCTTATGCTTATGTTGATCTCAGCAGTAGGTACTACTATGCAGTTGTGCTTTGTGATTCCAGTGCAACTGCAAATCACCTATGGATGACTCTTGATAGTACTGAGTTCTTGAAAATGGCAAATATGTTTGATTTGCAGTTTATTCCTGAACCTATGGAGTTTTTGGATGTATTTCAAATAAATATTGATTTGTAATATTAAGTTATAATATTAAGTAATATTATTATACTCTATTTTATACTCATGTAAATTCCATATATATTAGTTGAGACGTGTGTTGCACGTACACGCTTACTAGTTGACGTAAAGGATTTCCTATCTCTGCCACACCCAAACCCCATTGAGGCTGAACACATGGACAGAGCAAGGGCATCTCTGACCAAAGCGACCAGGAGCTTCTTGGTTACCAATACCAACCAAGGTGAACGTGCCATCGCAAGGCTGCAACTTAAGATCTACCTGGTCAGTGATCACTCACTTGTCAACGGCGATTTAGTCAGCGAAGCAATAGACACTGGGGGGACTTCCAAAACTAGAACGGCTCCATTGGGATACTTGGGTTTGTCGAGATGCCCCTTTGTCATTTGATGTTGTTCCATCCCTCGAGGAAATTAATTTATCGAGATGCCCTTTGTCATTTGATGTTGTCCCATCCCTCGAGGAAATTAATTTATCGAGGATTTAAGATAAGTGAGGTCCAAAGTGGTACCACAGCTATACAAGACCTGACAATTGATTTCCAAGGAGAAAGGGTAAATTTTGTTGCTGATTTTTGTGCACTGTTATTACAATCTCTGTAGATTATACTGTGGATGTGCTTCTTGATTTATATGTTTCACAATAAATATCTATGTTCAGTATTAGTTAATACGTGAAGATCGGTTAATTAGGTTCATTGAGCTTTAATCTTTATACAAACAAAGTAATCATTCTTGTTCTTATTTTCTATATCTTGTCAGCTTTGGGTGCAACCGGAAGGGAAACAACTGTGCACTGCATTTAACAAACCACAGAGGCTATATATCTTTGCCATATATGTTGAGTTTGACCTTCTATGGATGACAACCCTTCTTGAAGCTGCACCATCCGTTGAGATATTTGATTTTGGGTACTTCATCGTTTTCCTTCTCCTTGTTGTTAAGATAAGCTAGCATTGTTAGCTTAGATACGACAGATATTATAGTTTTTTTTTAGGACAGATATTATAGTTTGTTGTATAGGCTAACAATCTCATGTTGTTACCACAATCTCATGTATATCCACCGTAACCTCCTGATTCTGCTGTTGGAGTTGTTTGCACGGTTGGAGACCTTGTTGTACACGGCATCACGTTGATGCCTTCATCTATATAAACTACAACCCGATGACCTAGTTGATCATCGCGGCCTAAACACCGAAACTAGTTTACTTATACTTAATGTCTCTTTTTCCTGAAATAACTTTGTTGCAAACATTTATTGATTACAGATATGGGATCATCCGTGTGATCTGTCACCGGAACGGAGACGACGTTCTTTTGGTGAAAGAACGAATCCTTCGTGGAATGTGTTTTGAGTTCACAAGCCGCAAGCAATGGCTACTGAAAGAGCTCGAGTTTTCTGGATTTAGTGCAGTAAAGCAGCAAATAACATTTACAAGGTCTGTGATTAACCGAGCTCCAAACTTGAAACTGTTACTCTGCATACCTCCCTTGCGAAGACCGAGGAGATAGGCACGCTGCCTCGTTCTGCTTCACCAGAGCGTGTTCTCCCGGGGGAATAAGGATGAGCAGGCCTTGGTGGTCAACAAACTTATCAGAGACATGCCCAGCTCACATCTGCAGATAATCTTCGGGAGTTGGTAAACTATTGTACAGACATTTCGTGTGTACCGGGATTGTATCATGTAACTTATTTGTTTTGCCTTGTTGCAGTGAATCTCTGCTCTTGTGTTTAAGCTTGGAGGGTTTGAATGGACCTGTACAATCATGAATTACGAAAATCTAGTGTGTATGTCTGTGATGCCATTTACATTTTGGTCATTTCAGTTTGTTGTAGTTCTGCGTAGTGTGCTACGTTCCAGCAGCTGTTTTTTCTTTCCAGGACCAGTGTCGTTCGTGATTTTTCAGGCTCCGGCCCTCTGATATTTTACCCGGCCAGGATTCGGGCTGGTTGTTGTGCTTCGGGCCAGGCACGGGCTGGCGTTGGATGACCAGGACTCTGGCTCCGAAGCCCGGTCCACGGTTTGAAACATGTCTAGACACGACTCCATGACGGGCTCACCAGGCCCGGCCCAACCAGCAGGTATGTGCACATGCACATGCGCTGTACTTTGCCACTGCTGTTCCTTTTTTTCCTGAGCTCCGGTTTCCATTTCAAGAATATAATTGCTAGTTTGAGCTAAATCATAACTCCACAACCTTTTTTTGCGTGCGCCTCCTCATACACGAAACAAATTAATGGTCGGTACAATCGATCCCCCACATGTCATGCATTTAATCTTCTTCTTCCATCCGCTCCTCAACTCTGCAACTCTGCATATATCCTCCATCTTCATCCATCCTCTCCCCTCTCTATCGATCTCTCCCGCCACCACCACGTACGCTGAGATCGATGGAGCAAACTTCGCTTCAGGGTTATTTGCTTCTGTGCTGCCTCGTCGTCGGCGTCATCTACCACGGCGCGCGCTGCCTCCTGGAGATCAGGGAGGTTCCGCCGGCCGAGATCTCCGCGTTAGCTACGATAGCGCGTGGCCGCCAGGCGTGAGGAGGCGCTAGCTGGTGAGGAGGAGCCATGCATGCATGCATGAGAAGACTGGGTTAATTAACTATCGATCTTAATTCCTCTTTTGTTAATTTTCGTTCGTTTCTTAAGAGTATCTACGTGGTATAAATTTCTGGTGCAGCTTAATTGTCAGCTAGAGTATAGAGGTGTACGTGTTGTCTGTTGAGTGTTGCTGTGTTGTTGATGCATGATGATGTAGGTGTTCGTCCTTGTAAGCATCTGGTATATATCCCAGCTGCAGGTTTGTTAATAGTAACTCGTTTGCTTAATTTCTGTTAGGCCTTGTCAATGTCCTTACGTGTTTATCTATCTGTAAAGCTGCAGGCTAATTTATGCTTAATGAATGTTTCAAACTGCAGTTTTGTCGATTCGTGCGTTGATCCATTGTGCGTATGTTTTAGTTGGTGTACACGTAATCTCTCTGTCACTCCGTTTCTTGTGGACACACAGATGATGTAGCCGTGCGTGCATGCACTGGCCGTTTAATTCCAGAGGGCGCCGGTGCCGTACGTGTGTCGCGCGGCTTCTGCCCATCGCCTGCGTGTCCGGCCGTCAGCGCGCGGCGGCGACCGTAGCAGAGCACGATATTAATTTTGTATTTGTGCGTGCACGAAATATATCGGGGATAGTGGCTACCTAATTACGTCCCTAGAGCAGAGCAGGTACTCACATGGGCTGCTGTAACATGTAAGCTTATTCAGGGTCAGTTCTTTTGGCAGATTCTTTTTCAGAATCTGTCTCTTTCCAGCTTCCTCTAGAATCTGTTCTCTCAAAAAAAAATTATAATCTGAACTAATAAGATCCTGGGAGTTTAGATTGTAGAAAATTTTAAGGAAGAGGGGAGAGCAGATTGTGGAGGAAGCTGGGGAGGAGACAGATTCTAGAAAAATCTGCCAAAAGAAGTTGCCCTGGTGTCTCAAACTCAGTAGCCAGCCAGCTTGCACATGTAGCTCGACGCGTAATCCCTCATTTCGGAAGGGCGGACGTGCCTGGCTCTGCATGCTGCAGCGACGTGAAGGGAAAAAGGACAGAGCACCATGGCCTGGGGTGTGCATGTGACGAGGCGCTACGCTAGCTATCTGCAGCACGAGCTGTCCCATTACCCACATTCAGCAAAGAGTTTCAGGGCCGGCCTCTTTAAATTGCAGAGCACGAGGTAACTGAAGACGTACAGTAGCATTCACATTATCTTACTGTATGTCTGTGTGTGTCCACATTAATTACATTTACATCAAATATGCAAAAGCGCAGGTCTACGACGTATTAGGGCGAAATATGTGTGTGGTTCTATAAGACACAGAGCAAAATACGAAACAAGAATTTTCTACCGTGCACGTTATGTCACGGAGTTCAATCACCGTTCAAATTTCGTTCGGATTTGTGCTATATTTCTCCGATTTATTCTCCTGCCTTTTATCTCCTATACTACACTGTGAATCTCTCCTCGTCTCCCAAATTATTCTCTCTTTGCACACCTCTGAGATGACATTAACAAGCGGGACATATAATTGTAGTGCCTATGTGTAAGTGAGAGTTATGATACATTTTGATAGTGTATTATGTCCACATTCTCTCTCCTTTTTTATACCATTTGAACCTCACATTCTTCTTACCCACACGCACATTCTCTCTCCCAACATCACCAGCGCATGAATTTAATTTTGATTTAAGATTTAAAACATATGTATTTTTTAAATTAAATGTCAAATTAACAATTCGTTTGAACTGTCTTGCTCATCAAGATGAGGTCTTCGAAACAAGACATGCGGACATCACCATGAACGACACTACCACACGCTCATATCCACCTCTGACACTTGTTGGACCAATGACAAGCGCTCTAGCAAAGGCCACACAATATGAGGTGACTCTTTTCCTTGATGGCTACCCACTTAATTTGAACATGAATGGTATGCTATCTAACACTTTGACTCTATGTATGCTAAGGTACGAAGGACCGTCCAAGGTGGAGGGACAAAGGAACAGAGGAAGAGACTCCAAGTGCCAAGTCAAGTCCCAGCCGGATAGCTATCTCGGACCCTCCAGATGTGCACTAGAAAAGCATTCCGGACTATCTAAATTCGGCCCAGACACTCCGAACCTCCTCAACAGGGGTACTGGAAGTCCCGAACCATCACCCGAACACTCCAGGAACCACCCTTCGGCTTTCCCCCGATTGCATACTCGAAGACCCAAACTGTTGTCCAAAAAGGGGACAGACCCTCTAGTTCTCCCCCGACAATGTACTAGAAGACCCGGATTGCCACTTGAAAATGGCCCGGACCCTACGGCCATCGTGACCCTCCAGGCTAAATTCAGAGAGTCCAACTTTTGCTTGCGCGTGATAAAGCGAGCGGTGGCCCATGTATCAAGTGGTTAGGGGATAGACTATAAATACCCTACCACATCCTATCATTAGGGTTAGAATTGATGTTTAGACTAAAAGTAGAGCTTTTCTCCTTGATCTAGGGTTCATCCCTCTAGATTGGAGAATCCACCTTAGGCCTTACTATTCTCTTGGATTTCTAAGGATCACAGCATGCCTTCGAGTGAAATTCGTGGCATTCATCAAGAGAATAGTTGATTTGGTTTAAATTCCTCAAAAGCTATAGCGTTGACATATGTTGTTGGGGTTGGTTTCCATCTAGACTATTCTAGTTTTCGTTTCTTCCGTGAAGATCGGGAGCCTCTCCGTATCAAAGACTGATACTGAATATTCCTTAAATTCGAAATTCTGAATTGGAAACTCAATGAAACTTCTTTGGAACTCTTTGAAAATGTAATAGCATGACTGACATGTAAATGAAACATTCTTGATCATGTAATTTGGCTAAATTTGAGAGTACTAAATGGTCAATTTTTAATAGTTCTAAATAGACTTATATATTAACCACGTTTGCACAAATTTATATTAAAAACTAAAGTTTAACAACTTCGATGATGCAATATTCAATTTGCAGAAAAATAAAATTTAAAAATCTAAATCTCATACATGTTTCAGAGAGTTCCAAAAGAGTTTCACCAAGTCAGGCAAAATGTTTTTAATTTTTTGCTGGTGACCAAGCTTCTAAACAACAACCATCGAGTTCGTATTGAATTGCCTTATTGTGGAAGGTGTTTACTCAATTCAAGAAACAAATGTTATTTTTAGTTATTCATGTGCATATCATGCTTTCTTGTATAAATAATAAATAGTAACCACCATTGAGCATAAGAATTATATCATTCAAAAAATTTGATGGTTTTGCATGAGAAGCAAAAAAACAACACTTCAGACTTTCAGTATGCGATAAAATAATAGATAATTAAATATACATGGTGTATCTTATATGGTATCATGATAAAGTGCACTCTGTATGCATCACTAAGTAATAAGTTATGCACGTGTAATTTGTGCATCTAAAAATTATGTAAGAACTCTCGTAGTTATACATATCAGTCTAAATGGTTGAAATATCAACTAGGGCTATATCGGCTGGTATGTGTGACAATCAATTCAAAATGGTATACAGATTTGGTATCAACAAGCCAATAATACCAAATACCAATCGACATATTGGATAAATATCGGGCTGTTACACCGATATTTAGAAGCTTGATATTGATTGTTCGACATGTGTGTTGTAGCCATATATTTCTCAGATTTTATGTCATTTCGATGGATGTTTCAAGAAGTATCCTAGATGTTTCCTAGTGTCTCACATATGTTTCACAGATCTTTCATAGTGTTTTCACAAAGTTTTCATCATATTTCAGCATGTTTCTAACATATTTCAGTCTAGTTTCATTTTCAAGTAAGTTTGTATCATGGATGTTCCACAGTGTATCACGTTGTTGGAGTTGGAGTCTATGTAAGGATTCTACTGTGGATTGGGACGGACTATAATCCCAGTTGGTTCGGAGTCAGTTTTGGTTTGAGCAATCGAATTAGAGGAGGGATTTCGAGGGTGTCTAGTGACACAAGTTGAGGGACAGACTACGGTGTAAAGTCTTGGAGAATCGAAGCCTTCTTTACGAAAGGCAAGAAGCATATGATCCATAAGTGAGGCGTGTGACTCTGCATCAATTGTGGACAAACTGGTGGACAAAAAACAATAGAGGCTGAGAAGGTGTTGGATTGCTACCTAGGGATACTTCAGCTAAGACTGTGAAAGCTCGATGTGGGTGAACCACAGCAAGGTGTGCGGTTGCGGGAGCACAATGGTGCGCAGGCGGTCTGACCAGCCAGAGGGGCAAGTCGATAAGATGACATTGATGCTTTCTAGGTTCAAGGTAGTGACAATTTGATGGGTCCAGTAACCTTCGTCTTTGAAAGACAATGGTCAAAGTTGTAGGAATTTGAGGGATGTCAAGCTGAAAACCGAATATTAGAAGGAATGAAGATCAAGAGGGTCAAGATTATAGGACTATGTCTATCGGGATTGGTGAGAACTATGTCATGGACATGAGTTCGTCAAAGGGAATCTGTGAAAGGTTGTGAGGCAGCTACGAATTTGACTCAACATTTGGTTGTGAAATTCCTTTAGTTTTAGACAGACAGTCAACATGAGCGATTATTCAGGTAACTCTTTTATGTGGCACCTAATAGTGAGTGGTTCACTTTCGTACAGGTCTAGCAAGAGACTACCAATCGAATATGGTGACTTCAAGATCAATGTATGATGATGTTGAGCGGATACTCCAGGAAGTTGGGCACATACCAGAGATGCAAAAGGAATCTAATTTAGCCGGATCATTGATTGTGATGAAAGGGAAGAAAGAAATATGATTACAGGTGGAGTCACGAAGGGGTCAGGAAATAGCACTAGGAACTCATAGAGGCAACAAGTCTGAGGATAGTTTAGGTTTGTTAGACAGTTCAGGTCATTAAACTACAGAGAGGTGAATTCTCATGTCCTAGAAGTACATGGAGGTTAACGCATGGCAGCTTTAGGGAAGTTGTAGTATTGTAGGATGCTACGAGAACTGTATAGGGTATGGATAGAGTAGGAGTCGGACTCTTGTACCTGAGTCTCTTATAGAAAGAGGCACTACATAACCTAACCATGAGAGAGCGAGAGCGAACCGATTCTTGTCGACAAGGGCATGGTTAGACCATGGGTACCCAGAGATGTCGATGGTCAGCATATTACAACAATATGTGGGATAGAGCGCCCGTAGAAGGGCTCCCAGGGATGTAGGCATGTTCGCTGAATCCCGTTAACGAAGTATCGTGTCTTTTTGGTGTGATTGCTTATTCCTTGAAAGATCGTCATACATCTTCTGTTGCAACAAGTGGTATCAAAGTCCAGGTACCTAGATACAAATCTCAAATGCCTCATGGCTGCGCTCATGCTTGGCAGGTTAAAATGCTGGTGCCAGCAGGCTCAAATATAACCAATGTGTGCGAAAAAATTTATTAGGCTTAGTCTGACATTAATTGTGAATAGAGAAAAATACATGACTTATAAAGATGAGAGCATCTTCTCTTATTAGACTAGTCTAGGAAAAAAGAATATCTCTTATTAGACTAGTCTAAAAAAATATAAAATTATTATAAGTCTATGTTACTCTATGATTAGATATATGATATAACAGTCCGATAAACCTGAGACTGAGATGCTAGCATAGCAGGTTAGGAATTGTGTAACGAGTCATTTCCCTCTGCTGCGAGCACAAAGTAACATAGAGATATCAACGGAAGAAAGCACGCAAAAGAAATGCCCCGGTCCGCGAGCCGGAGGGACAGAGGGCGAAGCACGCGAGGAGAAATATCTGGGCTGCAGTGGCAGCACGCAGCCACAGCACGGGCTCGGGCTTGCGTGCGTGCGTGCGTCAGGAGGGGCGATCCGAAAAGGCGGCGCACCGTGAGCACAACGTGACAACTGCAGCGGATAGAAAACCGGAGCTTGTGCGGCAGCGAGCGTGCGCGCACAGGGCCGCACCTTCTCATTTCCTTCCGTTCTCTGGCTGAAGGCGATGGACCAGGCCTCAACATCCGTGAGTTGCTCGTAGAGGCCATTGTCGCATGATCGCATCACACTACAATCTACTGCCACTTGTTACTAGCAAATTGCACGTGCTGCTTTGCACTTAGACCAGAGTACATCACAAGCCTGACAAGCCTGACTGATCACATTATAACTGAAAAGTACAAACTTTACGATATTTTACATGAATACGTCTCTACCACCTGAGCATCATATATTCTTCTTATCACTATAGCACATCTTCATTTCACGTTATAATAAAATAGATTTACAGTGTCAAATATACATAAAAATAAAATAGTACAAAAGAAATATTGATTAGTTTATTTTTCAATGTCTAGAATGCATGCGAATGAATTAGTATAGATTATATATAGATTATTTCATTATGAAGTGTACATTATTACACATTGCAGAATCAACACATATACGAATCTCAAAGCACGAATTCACAGTAGATCGGGGGGCAGGGAGGGGGAGGAGGGGTGACAATGCGCCCAGTAGAAAATCCAATCTCTATTTTATATATGTATAAAGTATAAGATACAAATGTATTACTAATGGTAGTTAATTCACTAGAAAGCAAATTATAGCTACATAGTACTGTAATACTACATAGTACTATACCATAAGAAAATCCAGGGGAAACATATATAGCATACCACATAAGAATAAAATTTTATGATTATGCACATTTCTTCCAGGAAGTTAATTTTAAAGTAGTTCTTATTATGGTCTTCAGTAGAAAAAATAGTTGGGAGAATACATGAGTTAGAACACTTAAGAGTCTAGAATAGAGAAGCGTTTGAACACCGTGTAGAGTGTGTAGAGAGAGAGGTGTATATTTGTGTTGTACAATGGTTGTTTGGGTCTATATATGCATAGTATATATTGTGCTATACGTGGCGGCACTGGTGTAATGAGGTGGAGATCTAACGGCTAGCGGTACCTGGATTTGCTACCTCTCTATCATTAGATCAAATTTATCTAACGATTAATACTTAGAGCTATTCATACACTATATAGTAATATAGAATATATATATAACATATATATACATATTACATATATATAGACATGGGATCATGCCATCTCCCAAAGTTGTCTTAGCTTTCATAGGTAGACATGATTCAGAATGTGCACTATCACATATCACATAGTATTCATTATTTTAGGACTACGGTAGATCTTGCCTTGATGTACCAGTGTCTGACCGATGCTCTTTTCGTGTACTGCCTTTTAGGAAGTAAAATGGGAAATTCACAGTGCTTCACGAATCAGTCCGTGTGTGCTTATTTCAACTGAGTTCAGTAGTGGTTTCTTTCCATGTGCCAACATACCACCAACAAAACAACACCCTTTTTAGATGTGACATTTGGTGGTCTCCTGGCTCGAGTGCTACGACGCTCCCAACCCATAAGAGCACAACTAAAAGATTGTATGTTCTTTTTGAACTAATTCAGTAGATTGATACAAGATATACCTACCATCATGCACCGAGAAATTCGACTCGTACACCTAAAAATAAAAAAGACAATCTAGCAGTGAATAAAAGCAAATTCAAATGCTATCATGAATAGTACTTTTGGCTATTATTTATGTTAGATTTGTCTTTTTTGTTTTTGATATTTAAATTAAATTTAGAATTGAAATTTTTTAGCTTTGTAGATGTATCTTGTTTCAAACCATTAAATCTTTTTGCACAATTTTTAGTTGTGCTTCCTGTCTTAAGAGCAAGTCTAACAGACCCCCCATCCCCTCCCCGATCGCTAGTTTAGGGGAGAGAGAAGGAAAAACCCTGTCCAACAGCTCCCCCATCCCCTCCCCGACTTTAGGGTCGCCCCCATTTCGAGCTCCCCTCCCCCTATCTCTCGGGGCTCCCCGATTCCATCCCCAATCCCCCGAAATCGCCAACGACTCATCCAGAAGTCAACTTCCCGCGACCACGCCGCCACTCCGGTTCGTCCGCACCGAACTCCGCCGCTCCTTCAGCAGCGGCATCGCCTGCCCCCGCCGCCGCGCCTCCACCGGCGGCCGCTCCTGCCCCGGCCACGAGCACCCTCCACTCCGGTTGGTCCCGTTCCCCCATTTTTGTCAATAGATCGAAAGCGAGCGAGAGAGGATGACCTCGGGGAGAGATACGGAGTAGGGTTGTCTTCGCGATTGCTTGGCAGGGAAGGAGGCAGCTCCTGTGGGGAGAAGCCGATTTGAAGAGCAGACCCAGGTATTCCGGTTTAATCTTCCGGTCTTTGGATTGCAGATCTGAGATTTCTGGTTCTGCATCTACTGAGGCAGCACGGATTGCAGATCTGAGCCTTCCGGCAGGCGCGCGGAGGCGGCCGCATCGTCCGCCCCTCCGACGGGGCACTCCTGGACCGGCGCGCAGCTATTTGTTTCGGAGCTCGTGGCCGCAAGGACGCCCGCTGGAGCGACGGCGCGGACGCGAAGAAGAACCTGTTCTCCTTTCCCGCCCCATCCGCGTGACGGAAATCGGAGGTAAGTCGTCGGCGCTGTTTAAGCTGTGTTCTTCATGATCTCTGTTCTTCATTTTCGGCAACCCATGGCTCCAGCTCCCCTCACCACGGCATTAATGATAGTAGTAATACGTTAAGAATGAAATATCACCATACATTGCTGGACAGGACGGTTCATTGTGTCATTGTTTCGGAAGCAATTTCCTACCATGCTTGATCTGTTCAAATACTGTAAAACAGGTAAGTGCAGATAAACTTAACTGCAACAGCAAAGCCACAAAAAACATAGTTGCTTACATTATGTAGAAAATGGCAGCAAAAACAGAGATCGTTCCAATGTTTTACATCTATGCTGTGCATGTTATACAGAATATTTTGGGCTATTTGAACTAATTCATTTGGGTGTCTAACGTTACTTTCCAAATTCGATTTAGATATGGATCCGTACGCAAGCGACAACACTTGTTGTGAGAAGCTAGCAAAATTGGATTTCAGTTCGGATCCGCGGGAAAGGATAATGAAGCGCGTTGCGTACCGCAAGGAACGTCTTGCTTCTCCTATTGCGTTGTGGTGGCAATTCTTCCCAGACAAACGCCGTAATCCGAATAGTACGTCAGAGTTCATGGAAGTACATAGGGAGAGGTTGGAATTGGGGTACAACATCGATGGAGAGGTTGACTTTGCTATGTCATGGATTGAAGATTACACATCTCGAGAGCGCACACTCGTCAGCGCTTTTAACACGTTAGAGTTAACTCGAGAACATCGTGATGCAATGCACCACCGTCTTCCGAGGGGAAGTACATACCGAGGTTTGAAGACGTACATGATATCTCCGGAGACTTCGACGAAGAGCGCGTCTGATTAGTCCGAAGACTGGATGTTAGGGCCGTATAATCGATGAGTCGACGCGTCGAATAATGTAACAAACTATTTGCTACTAGTATGTATTAGATCATGTCATGGTTGCGATGCCGTGTTAGGATGTAATATTGTCATGGTTGCGATGCCGTGTTAGGATGTAATCCGGATTGTATGCTCACCTGTGTTGATTGATTAATTCATAACATATTTTGTGTTGATGCAGATTGTTGTGATGGATAATCAACAATATTTTGATCTTTTGCAAAGTGACGGATTGAATGATGTGAGTTGGAGTGAATCACAATACGTTGATCTCGATGGATCCGAACAACGTACCCCAATTGTGAAAGCAAGCTCAAAGAGGCAAAAAAAATTCAGCGTTTGTGACGATGAGGCTTTGGTGGATGCATACCTCGAGGTAACTCAAGATCCAATCATAGGAGTCGACCAATCTCGTGCTTGTTATTGGAAAAGAGTCCATGATCACTTCCATGCCAACAAGAAAGAAGAATCGGATCGGAATCAAAATTCTCTCCAACATCGTTGGGCTGTTATTCGAACTGAAGTGTCTAAGTTTACTGCATGTTATGCCCAGATTGTGAAACGAAACCAAAGTGGGATGACACAAAAGATAAGGTAGAAATCTATGTTTTACATGGTTTATGTTAATATGTTATGCATTGTTCTACTAATACATATGTACTGATGCAGATAACTCAGGCATGCATTATGTACCGGCAAGAAGAGAAGGGAAAGAAATCATTTTCATTGATGCATTGCTATGAAAAATTACAAAATAGCGAGAAGTGGACAACTCGGATCAGTAACAAAAACAGAAGACGTCATTCATGTCTACTCCGAGTTCATCTTCACCTAGTACTCCAAATGCAAATATGTTCGAGGATGAAGCTACATCTCCCCCTACAGATGTTCCCCCAACAAGACCAATTGGTAAAAAGAAGGCGAAAGAACTATTACGACGAGGTAAAGTTTCTACCTCTACAGGTAGTAGTAATGTTATGGAGGCATTTGGTGGTATGTTATCGGCTAGGGAGGAGAAGAGACAAGAGCGATTTGATCTTGCTATTGCAATGGAAAAAGAGATAGAAGAAAACAGGTTGGTAGAAGAAAGGAGAAAGAATGCAATAGAAGAAAAAAGGGTGGCATTAGAAGAAGAAAAGATACAACTCAAGAGAATGATGGAAGAACGTCAAATAATGAACATGGACATTAGTGGCATGGACGAGCAACAACAAGAATACTATAAGATGATTCGGAGTCAGATCATCAGTAAGCATCGCAACTCATCGGGTTAAGCTTCACTATTTGTTGTAATTCGGACCTTTTATTGTATGAACTATTTAGTATGTCGTATGACCATGGACCTTTTGTTGTATGAACTATTTATTATTGTGTTGTATGAACTATTTATTATTGTGTTGTATGAAATAGTTGGTCGACTATATTAAAAACATAGTTGCTTACATTATATAGAAAATGAAATAGTACCGCTTACTAGAATAAAAAAGCTACATATCTCCTCGAATCTGCCATACTAGATTATTACTACCGCTTACATAATTAAAAAAGCTACATATCTCCTCGAATCTGCCATAGGTGCTCAACTAAATCAAGTTGACGTTGACAGTGAACTTGTTTGTTTCGAATATCACTATGAACTTGAAGAAACTGAGAAAATGGAACTGCATGTTGGCGAGAAATTGTCATCCTTTCTCCCATAAAATCGTAGTTGTAGTCTTCAGGGTTTTCACGCTCATTTTCAATTATCATGTTATGCATGATAATACAAGCTGTCATGATATCTCCGAGTGTCTCTTGATTCCAATGCATTGCTGGTCCACGAACGATGGCAAAACGAGATTGTAGAACCCCAAAGGCTCGCTCGACATCCTTCCTAGCTCCTTCTTGAAATTGAGAGAAATTTTTGTTCTTTTGCCCAATTGGATTTGATATTGTCTTCACGAATGTGGCCCATTGCGGATATATGCCATCTGCAAGGTAATACCCCATTTTGTAGTTGTGACCATTGATATCATAATTCACTTCAGGAGCTTGCCCTTCGGCCAGGCTTGCAAACACAGGCGAACGGTGAAGGACATTTATATCATTGTGAGATCCTGGTAAACCAAAGAAAGAATGCCAAATCCAAAGATATTGTGAAGCAACAGCTTCAAGAATGATTGTGGGTTCACGGACATGGCCAACAAAAAAACCTTGGTATGCTGTAGGGCAATTTTTCCACTCCCAATGCATGCAATCTATGCTCCCTAGCATACCTGGAAACCCCCTTTGCTCTCCAATTGCAAGTAATCTAGCAGTATCTTCAGCATCTGGAGATCTCAGGTACTCATCACCAAAGACCTCAATCACAGCTCGCACAAATCTTCTAAGACTCTCCAAAGCGGTGGCCTTTGCTAGCCGACAATAATCATCGGTAGCATCAGTTGGTATTCCATAAGCTAGCATTCGGAATGCTGCGGTGATCTTTTGCAAAGGATGTAACCCAAGAGTGCCAGCATTATTTCTTTCTGCACAAAATACCTATCATGTTGCTGTATAGCACTCGCTATGCGTAAGAAAAGAGGACGATGCATTCTAAACCTGCGCGAATATAATGAATGAGACACGAAGATTGACCAGTACGGTGAAAAAGAAACAAAAGCAACAATTACAAACCTGCGGCGAAATATCCTTTCGGGGTAGGTACTATTCTCTGCAAAGTAGTCTTTGTAGAGTCTGAGATAACCTTCGGCGCTCTCGCGATCAATAAATTGACGTCCCGGCACTGAACCGCGATGGCATGGAGCGTCGAACCGCTCTTGTTCTTCCTCTGCTACGACTGCAGCCATATAGAGTTCCTCTTCATCAGAAGAGGAATCCAAGCACAATCGTCGGGCCAAGCTGCGGCGGTGACTCATATCGTTGTGGAGAGATGAAAGAGAGATGGGGAAATAGATGTAGAAGAGAAGATAGAACCAGGATTGTGAGAGAGAGATATGAGAGATGATATCGTATATATAGACCTGAAAACTAGCCGTTCGAAAACTAGCCGTTGGAATAATAGCCGTTAGAAAAATAGCCGTTGGAAAACTAGCCGTTCGAAAACTAACCGTTTAAAAACTAACCGTTCGAACTACAGTCATTCGAATTTTAACGGTTACAAATGGTAGTTATAAGATATTGTTAAAATATAGGTGAGTGAAATATAGGGGAGATGTTTTAGGGGAGCTGCTGGAGTTGAAAAAATTTTAGGGGACAAATTTTTTAGGGGAATCCCCTATATAGAGATTTAGGGAAGAAATTTTAGGGGGCCTGATAGACTTGCCCTAAGAGAGCACGGTAAGAGCAACTCCAGCCCGCCTCCCTTCCGACTCCGTATCCCTAAATTAGGGTATTCACCCCTGAAAACCTTCTCCAGCCCGCCTCCCTTCCGACCTCCCAGTCCTGTAGCACTTCCCTTCGGGCCTCCCCGAGTCCCCATCTTTCGGGACCGAGATCGGACTGCCCAAATCCCAACCGCCGAGGTCGCGCTTCGCGTTTCCCGTTCGCGCCGGCGCTCGGAGGGTTCCGTCCCCGGGAAAACTATCTCCGTTGGGCGCTTCGGCGGCGTCAGCTGAGGCGAAGGCTTCCTCCTACGGTCGACCCGACGGCAGCCGATTCGTTGCCGACCCGATAAATCTGGCCAGGTACGCGATCTGTTCTCCATTTCTTTGTTGTTTTCGCGGATTTGCTGTGTCCCTTTCGTGGATTTGGGGGTAGATCTGGATGGGGGGCGGGTTCGGGCGGGGCGTTCTAGTGTTTGGAGCGGGGTTGCGTGGGGGATTTGGTTCTATGCGTGCGGCTGATCTGAGGTTCTTGTGCTGTTTGTTCTGTCCTTCCTCCCTTCCCCGCCGGCCATTCCCCACTGGACTCAAGCGTGAGCGCCTGCTTCGTGAAGACCAGCACGCCGCTGAAGTCGCCGGAGCTCGAAGTGTGAAGTCCTCACCGCCAAGCACGGGATCTGCACCTGCAAGAGCATCGGTCCACTCGGCCACACCGTCGACCACCGCGAACCAAGCCCGGAGCAGCGCATTTGGAAGGTAATTCGTTTGTCCTCTACATTCCTTCCCGTCGTGATGTGTTGGTCCTCTGAATGGATGGTCTTGTATGCTCAGTAATGATTGAACCGACGACGTACACGTGATGCTCATGGTAGAATTGAAGTAAATCTTTAGGAGCAAAACAGATCTGTTCTTTGTGCCGATAGGTTCCATTTTTTGGTTTAGTTTTTGTGCATCTCTTCTGCTACATTAGTAGATGTGTAGAGCTAAAACATGCAAGTTTAGCTACTGGAAGTTGTTACATAATCTTGCCATTTTCTTGATCTTTTAAGCGCCTTGCTCCTTGCTCATCGAGTTGTCCCAACAAGTAACACTCAGGCTATTGAGTTGATCAATCCATGCTTATGTTCAGATTATTCTATTTGACAGGTTTCATTAGCTGAGAGGGTAATGCAAACATGTAAAGTTTGAACCTTTGTAACAAAATTGATAATGCCAATTGGAGTGTTCTTATCAAATTTTATTTGCACTTCACGAAGCATCTGTCCTTCTGAATTGGGTGGTTCAAATAATTCTTTTATCCGTAATACTGAAACCTGCGAGGAAAATGTTGGGTGGTTCAAATAATACCAAATCTTGCCGAAGCATTGTTTGAGACAGGCCTCAGAACCTCCTGTTTTACATGAGCTCTCTAACTCAGTTGAAACAGCACTAATTATCATGCACAAAATCAAAGTGTTCACTCCTTCCCAGAAATATGGAACATTCAGTTTCAACTTTTAACACCCTCTACTTCAGCATATTGAGCTTCTGTACTGAACAAATGAAGAGCATTTGATACATACGGTTGAGAGTCCTCCAGAAAATAATGCAAATGAGAAATCCGCCCTCTGATTAATTAGCTGAAGCCTCAAGGATCCCTTTCCGGTCTTTTTGTAGTCAAGACTCTTGTAGTTTGCATATTGGAACTGCCAAAAATGATACCTCATTCAGCATATGTTCTTTATAATAAATTTCCTGAGGTCACATGGAATAAGGCTCACAGAAAATAACACCAACCTTAATAGGAGCCGTGCATAAAAGAGGGGGTTCGACCCATTGGTTCACTGATGGGCAAATGGAATCACTGGTAAATAGAACAACAACAAAAAAACTAAATAAGCTTTCAACTCATCTTCTTTTTCTCACTCTTAATGAAGCCTTCGAGTCATCAACAAGAACCAGTGACACTTGATAAATATTTGTGCATTCAGTTTATGAGATTGTACCGATGCATTCCTAAAGTCTTGCCTGCAATTCTGAGAACACTTATTTCTGTTTTTCTTAAGCACTTGAATGCTGCTTGAGTTCTGTTTTTTTTATTGCATAACTCATCAAATGGCTTTAGAACATCAAATGGCAACCTGTTGGTAGATTGTAGGAGTTCATGCACTAAAATTCACCTTTTATACCATGTGTATTCTTTCCAACTGGCAGACTGGTAGTTAGTGGATTATATGACATAAGAAATAGGCTTGATCTGTAACCAAGCCATGGTATATAATTACTTTGTCTCCATGTTGTTGTGGCTTTGTTTTCTCTGGAATCATGCCAAAGGAAAGGATATGAGATAATGTTTTACTTCCATAGCTCCATTAGCTAACCTGTGTAGCACATTTTTAGTTGGATGCTGGTAAGATGAGTAATAGTCCAATTGTATTTCTCAAAAGAAAAATGATAGCCCATAGCTATGGTGTTGTTGGATTTTAGGACAAGAATTTCGTGTTACTCTTGCAGTTAAAGACAGTAATGCAATGCTTGTGTCACAAAAATAAACAAATGGGCACAAGAGTGATGATATGCACCTCAATTATAGCTCTTTGATGTGTTCTTAAGTTGATCATGTACAAATATGCAACCAGATTGTAGGACTTCAATTATAGCTCTTTGATCAACAGGCATGGACAACACTTGTTGTGAGAAGCTCGCACAATTGGATATCTGTTCGGATCCGCGGGAAAGGGTAAGCAAGAATAGTGACAATGTTGTTATGAAGCGCGTTGCGTACCGCAAGGAATGTCTTGCTTCTCCTATTGCGTTGTGGTGGCAATTCTTCCCAGACAAACGCCGTAATCGGAATAGTATGTCAGAGTTTATGGAAGTACGTAGGGAGAGGTTGGAATTGGGGTACAACATCGATGAAGAGGTTGACTTTGCTATGTCATGGATTGAAGATTACACATCTCGAGAGCGCACACTCGTCAGCGCTTTTAACACGTTAGAGTTAACTCGAGAACATCGTGATGCAATGCACCACCGTCTTCCGAGGGGAAGTAGATTTTAAGAGAATGCTGGAAGAGTCCTTGTACATGTAGTAGCTATATTCTGTAGTACTTTCTTTATGTCTGTAATGTGGAACCATTAGTGTTGTACTGTCGAAGCTATATGTTGTACTGTTATCGTACCTTGAAAACTTATGAATTGTGGTATTGGCATTAATCGATGTGTTTTGTTCTTGTATGATACATAATGATGTCTGACTTGTTCTTAATATGAGGACTACTTGTGTTCACAGAAAAAAGATGGATGAGTACATAAACTTGCTGAGTGAGGGAAATGACAGCATCGCTTGGGATGGTACCCAATATTTTATACCTATTGATGAGCAACAGTTCCCAAGTGCACAAGAAATTCCCTCTACTAATCGATCCAACAAGAGAACTAAGAATTTTAACGAGAAGGAAGACTTGTTGCTGGTGTCGGCATGGCTTAACATTAGTATGGATGCAGCACAGGGAAACGAGCAGTCTCGCTCTACCTATTGGAGTAGGATCCACCATTACTTTCTGGAGAACAAGGATTTCGAGTCAGACCGCAATCAGAACTCTCTGCTGAAACGTTGGTGTACTATTCAAGAGAACGTTCACAAGTTTTGTGGATGCTATGACCGTATTGAGCGTCGAAGGCAGAGCGGGACGACAGAAAATGATAAGGTACCAGTCTTCTATCTTTCATTTTATTTGTAGTCTCGTGCTTATGCATAGGTAATAAGACTTGTTATTATGCACCAGATTGTTCAGGCTTGTAGTGTGTTCGCGGCGGAAGAGAAGAAAGCTTTCGCCTTCTTGCACTGTTGGAATGTTTTACGCCACCATCCGAAATGGACGGATAGGCTATCCTCTAAGAAACAGAAGACAACCGTACATGCCAGTCCAGGTTCTTCTACGCCTAGCACGAACTCAAGTCAATGCGAAGCTGAGGTGGGAGATGGTACTCCAGAAACGGAGGTAATCGGCAGGCCAATTGGAAAGAAGGCGGCGAAAGAACGACTTCGCGGAGGTAAAAGTTCTTCCTCTCAAGATAGCGAGGTCTACAAGAATGTGTTACAGTCTCTTTGGTCAATCAAAACTGAGACAGACTCCCAGAAAGAACTCAGAAAAGAAGAGCGCTACGCAAGGCATTATGCACTGGAAGAAGAACGGATTGAGAATGAGAAGCTGAGAATTGCACAAGAGGACAGGAAGATTGCAAATGAGCAAAAGTCGATTGAGGTACGGGAAAGAGAGTTAGATTTTAAGAGAATGCTGGAAGAGGAGAGGATTATGAACCTGAACATCAGTGCTATGTCAGCGGCACAACAGGAGTACTACACGAGTATGCAGAACGATATCATTGCTAGGCGACGCCGCTGAGTCGGACGAGTTATTCTTGTATCTGTCGTTGTGCTGTATGGACTACTATGTGAACTCTATGTCTTTTGAAGTACTCTGTACGAATTGTTAAGCTATATGTAATATTTAAGTACGAACAGAAGAGTATGAAAACTAATTTTTATTTCATGAACGATGCAGTAACATACATATAATAACTCCGTAGCCCCATACAATTAGAAACCTACATGCCTCCGTAACGTTCCCACATGTGCTCAACTAGATCTGCTTGTAGCTGAGAGTGAGTTTCCCTGCTTCTAATGGAATGATGAGTTTGAATAAACTCGAAAATTTCTGGTGTATGCTCATGAGAAACAGTCACACTCTCTCCTACTCCTTCGTAGTTGAAGTCTTCTGGCCCTCCGTCCCGCTCGTCTTCGATGATCATGTTATGCATGATGACACATGCTGTCATGATTTCTCCTAGTGTTTCTTGGTCCCAAAATCTAGCTGGTCCGCGTACAATGGCAAAACGAGCTTGAAGGACTCCAAAGGCTCGTTCAACGTCCTTCCTAACTGCTTCCTGAGCTTGAGCAAAGAGTTTCTTCTTATTCCCTTGTGGAGAAGGTATTGTCTTCACAAATGTCGCCCATGAAGGATATATGCCATCTGCAAGGTAGTATCCCATAGTATAATTGTGTCCATTGACGGTATAATTAACTTCTGGAGCTTGCCCTTCGGCTAGCCTTGCAAAGAGAGGGGAACGGTGAAGAACATTTATATCGTTGTGAGACCCTGGTAACCCAAAAAAGAATGCCAAATCCAAAGATCTTGTGAGGCAACGGCTTCTAGAATTATTGTGGGCTCACGCACATGGCCGGTGTACATACCTTGCCATGCGGCAGGACAGTTCTTCCAGGGCCAGTGCATGCAATCTATGCTACCCAGCATTCCAGGAAAACCTCTTTCCTCTCCGATGGCAAGTAACCTAGCAGTGTCATGACTATTTGAAGATTTCAAATATTCATCTCCGAAGACTTCAACAATAGCTTTCACTAATCTCCGAAGACTCTCTATTGCAGTACTTTCTCCAATCCGGATATAATCATCTGTAGCATCTGCAGGTACTCCATAAGTTAGCATCCGAAATGCTGCTGTAATCTTCTGCAGGGGTGATAATCCAAGACGTCCAACGCTATCTCTTTTCTGCACAAAATAGTTATCATGGCATACTACGGCATCTACTATGGGAAGAAACAGAGGACGAGCCATCCTAAACCTGGAGAAAAAGAGGAATGAGTCGTGCACGGGAAGAACAACAAGGAAGGTGAATAAGAACATACAAGAACGGTTGCAAACCTGCGGCGAAAAATAGTTGGGCCATATGTAGGAGAATCCGAAAAGTAGTCCTGGTAAAACCTAAAATGGCCAGCTTCTCTGTTGCGATTGATTACCGCACGCCCAGTGATTGAACCGGCATGGCGTGGAGCATTCCTAAGCTGGTGGTGCGTGTCTATGACCAGTGCTGTAGCAATGAAGAGTTCATCGTCATCATCTGACGACGAAGAATCAAAGAGAGGGTTCATGCCTGAGCTGGGATGACTCATTGTAATGTGCTAGAGGTGGAGGAGAAGAACTGCAGGAAAGAGTGAGTGCCAGGAATAGCCATTTGGCTAGGTATATATAGAGTACAAATATAGCCGTTACAGTGATACCAGTTTGTAAATATGCACTGTTCAAAATATAGCCGTTAGGGATAGAGCCGTTAGAAATTTGACCGGTTCAAATATAGCCGTTATACATACAGCCGTTACGAATATAACGTTCGAATTAAACCCATTAAAAATTTAGCCGTTAGGATAACAGCCGTTAAATATGCACTGTTCAAAATATAGCCGTTAGGGATAGAGCCGTTAGAAATTTGACCGGTTCAAATATAGCCGTTATACATACAGCCGTTACGAATATAACGTTCGAATTAAACCCGTTAAAAATTTAGCCGTTAGGATAACAGCCGTTACAAATATATCCGTTATAAATATACCCGTTACATTTTTTCCCGTTACAAATATAGCCGTTACAAGTATACCCGTTACAAATATAACATTTGCAAATAATATGTTAGTTGGAGGATATTGATTTAATATAGGAGAGGGAATATAGGGAGTGAGATTAGGGAGGTGGGTTGGAGGAGGAAGAAATTTAGGGAGGGAATCTTTTGGGATGACTTCCCAAATGGGGGATTTGAGCAGTGAGATTTGGGCAGTGGGCTGGAGTTGCTCTAACACCCCAAAGCCACGGGAGCACTACGTATGTTCTCCTACTACTGCAAGAACCAACCTGCGCAAAAGTTGTTAATGCCACTGCCACCAGACTGGTGGTTGGTCCACTGTTATGTTTTGTCCAGATACTCTATGCGCTTCAACTATGAGGTCCGGTCCCTCATCATTTCATCGTATCATGACAGCAAATAGATCAACATGCATTGGGCGCATGGCCACCTACCATCTAAAAACACTAAAAAGATAAAATAAAATTTATTCACAAAGCTCCCTATAAATGTAGTAACAAGTTTGGTTTACACACCTAAAATGTAAAATATCCAGGCTCTCGTTACCACTAACAAAAATGGAGACGCCAAAAAATGGAGGGAATTTACAGAAAGATCAACAAAAGAAATCAGTTACTCATATGAGACGCAAGAGATGAGAAGGCTCCACATGATTATTGTGCTTGGTTACACTTTCGCTGCGTGGGCAATGAGATCCCTTCTCCGTTTCTCCAACTCCGGCTGCCTTCCGTCCACGCGACGACAAGTCTGAAGTCTCATCCACCGGATCACCTGGTCAACTCCGACTGCACCAGCCATAGAACGAGACCTCCCAATCCTGCTCGGTCCCAAAGGCTGGGGGTTTACCGAGCTGCTTGCTGTACTAGGGGTACAACGAGGGGCTGGGCAGCGGCCGGGTCAGGCGGCGCCGACTTGCTGGCCCGGGAAGCGCGGCGTCGGCACGAACGTGTCGTTCCCTTCCTCCATCTTGCGCAGCCGGTCCGGTATGGTGGTGTCGAACAGCCGCGACCCGGGGTTCTCGGCGAAGCACACGTAGTAGCACCCTACGCACGCCTGCGGCAGCGCCATGCCGATCCGCGTCTGCACAACAACAAAAAAATGCCATCAGCGCAAGAAAAACAGTGGGGGGAGGAGACGGATTGTAGTGCGAGCGCGCACCATGAGGTACCCGACGTAGAAGGCGAGGAGCGAGACGGTGGCCGTGTAGCGCCTATGCGTGACGAACGTCCAGGAGCCGGCAAGCGCCACGCAGAGCGCGCCGCTGGTCACACCGGTGAGGAAGCACACCGAGCTCGTGATGTCCGAGTCCACCAGCGCCGGCATCCCCTGCTGCCGCTCGAACTGCCACCACGTGCTCCGCGACGCCTGCACGAACCCCCTCCCGTACGCCGCGATCTGGAACGCCATTTCGGTCACCATTGCCACAAACCATGTCAGATCCGAGGCAGAGCGAGCAATAATTGTAGCAGGAGCAGGGACAAGAACTGGCGCTTACATGGACGAACGCCCAGCTGTTGCCGTACTGGAAGACGGCGTTCATGACGTTGAGGCAGCAGTGCGCGCAGGAGAACATGAACTCGTCTTCGCCCTCGAGGAGGTTGAGGCCACGCGCCAGAATGCGCAGCGCCTCGATGGTGGGGACGAAGAGGGAGCCAAGGCAGGCGCTGCCGAGGTTGTACGAGAGCGCGCGCTGGAAGCTGAACTGCACGCTCGACTGCATGCCGCGCAGGTAGTAGAGCGCGATCACCCTGCTCGCCGTCAGGTTCGCCACGTTGCGCATCACCTCGGCCGTCCACGCCAGGCTCAGCACCAGCGCCAGGATCGTCAGCCCCGGGAACCGGAAGTTGACGGCGCCGATCACCGCCACACACCACACCGAGATCCACACGAACCCCGCGGCCACCATCAGGTAGGCCGGCCCGTTGAGCCCCCGGAACTTGTTCACGGGCTGCACCGCGCGCTCGAACACCCGCGCGGTGAAGCCGACGCGGCGCGTGACCCAGCACGCGTACAGCCCCGTGCCGATGGAGAACACGACCATGGCTACGCCGAGCCCGACGGTGGCCGGCATGGAGAAGCACATGAGCAGCGCGCCCACCGCCAGCGTGACGCCGAAGCCGGACCACAGGATGACGTGCACCATGGCGCGCGGCCACGCGCGCACCGACTTCTGCCACGCGAACGCCAGCACGATGCTGAGCGCGACGGCACCCTCCACGGGGGGCAGCCAGTCGCGCAGGAGGCTCCGTTCCCGCCGCGCATTGCGGGAGCGCGGGTGCTGGGCGATGTCCTTGACGGCCCTGAACACGAAGAACCCAACGGCGAACCCCGCCGCGGCGAGGTGGAGGAGGAAGAGGCACAGCGAGATCTGGTTGGTGTACACGCGCGAGTTGAGCGACGGGAGCGGCTGCAAAACACAATAATCAAACAACTACAAATAAGATACTCAAGCCAAATTGGATTAGTAGGTCATTAGCTTAGCTTTTGCTAAGTGCTAAAACGTGAAGCTTAGCTTAATTTAGCACTTGAGCTAACGGGTAATAATAGGTTAGGCGCCTATTGGAATATTCGATTTGTAAATAAAGTCACGCAGATATTCGATTCCAGATACATTCTAGAATGGTATTTTAAGAGGTGTTAATGCTTAAGTTACCCGTGAGTAGATTAATTAAAGTGATACGTTAGGCAGCTAGGCGGCATTGATTTGATTAAGAAATCGTCTCAAACACTACCACCCCTCCCTCCCTTCTCTATTCTCTTCCACTCCCTTTAGGAGGCTGAGCATTTGAGTTTGTAAAGAACAGCTCCTACTGTTTATGTTCCATCATGCATTGCATTATTTGGTAGTTGCGATGTGCTACAGTGCTCAACTTACATTAGGCACGCAAAGATTGCAGATATCAAAAATATCATCAATGCTCTTCCAAAAGTCCAAATAAACTAGTGTTCTGCTTGATTTAGAACGGATCAAACGTTACTGCCAATATCAAACTATTACATAACCGCAACTAAGAAAATAATAAAAATCATCATGTCAATGTAGCATAGCATAATTCACCCAATATGCACAATTTTTTTATGTGAAAATGTTAGGCGAGGAGTACGGGACTACGCAAATTACTCCATAATGCTATCCCAATAGTACCAACGAAATTATTGTACTCGCCTACCAACCAGGCTCGTACAGCCGATCACATTCCTCACAAGCAGACATGTCCTAAGACCGAAGCTTATCTAACTATTTAGGCCAAATAAAATCAACAAATTCGATTAAAAGCCGATACAACAAAACAAGCAGCAATTGGGCATTTTCTTAATTAGTAACCTGTGGTGGGGTCTGCATGACGGGCTGGTATGTCGCCACGGGCGGTGGCGGCTCCACGCCGCCGGAGGCCACCGACATGGGCGGCGGCGGCGCCTGCGTGGTGACCTGCAGCGGCGCCAGCGGCCGCTGCGCCTGCAGCCTCGCCACCGCCGGCGGCTCGTCCTCGACCACCACCTTCATCTCCCTCTCCTCGGGCGCCGGCGCCATACCTCTCCCCCGCTCCGGCTCCCCCTGCGGCCGCGGCGCCTGCACACATCACGCGGAACACAGCAACCAAGAACTCAGGAACAACCGGCGTGTTGTTCCCAAAGAAACAATATTTCTGGAGGGAAGGGACGTACGGCGTTATCGGCGGCGCCCATGACGTCGCGCGCTTGGCGGCGGCGGTGGCTTCACGGAGGAGCTCGATCGTAGTCGCGGGCTTGCTTCTGTTGGCGTAAGCGTAATGGCTAAGCAGGAGAAATGGTGAACTGGTGGTATTTTGGGGCGGGGTTGGAAATGGAGGATTTTTGGTTGAGAGCGCGCCCAATCTGTGACCGTAGTTGGTGTGGCCTTTTTGCTCGTGCGGTGGCCTACGTATTGCTGGCTGCGTAAGCCGTGAGAGGGCGTGGCAGGGGGTGGCAGTGGGAGCGTGCACGGCTTGGTTCGAGGTGGTGGGTTACGTTGTTTTGTTTCGAATTTTTTTGCTGTTTATCCCCAATGACGTCGAAATGGTAAAAATGACCAACTTTAAAATTAAACATCAATTTTTTCCATAACTAGTCAGACAAGTAATACGTGTGACCTGTTACACAGTCGATCCGTAATGGCCTCTTCGGTGTTTTTTAGACCATAATGACCTCTTCAGTTGGGCACACGTTGAGCACGCAGGGGATATCTTTTCTTTCAGTTTTATGTTTCAGAGCGGATTGTCTGCGTGGATGGTCCAGATTGAGCAGCGGTTGCCACCTCTGACGCATGTGAGCCACGTCCTCTTACGTACGTACTATGGTCCTCCGAATTTTTTTTTAAATATTATTTTTTAAACTAAAAATTCGAAATCTGTAGGTCTCATTTCGGAAATTTCAAAAGTAGTGCCCTATCGTCCCACCATCGGACGACAGGGCTCCAATCCTCCCACCATCGGACGACTGGATCCCTGTCGTCCGCCGAGCCAACGACAACCCTCCCGCACAACGATTACTCGCCGAAAGCGCCGGGATTCCCGGGCCCCAGGGGCCTGTCGTCCGGCCGTTGGACGACAGGAGCCTATCCTCCAACGGTGCAACGACGGGGGCTTTATTCCCCCGCCGGTTACGCCCGTGACTCCTGCCTTTTTCGGCTGCTGCGCCCTCATATCATCCACCAGAGCCCGAGCGTTCACCAGAGCCCGAGCGCAGCAGAAGAGAAAGAAGAGGGGAGAGGAAGGAGAGAAAGAAGAGGGGAGAGGAAGAAGGAGGAGAAGGAAGAGAAGGAGAGGAAGAAGGAGGGAAGGAAAGAGGAGAGGAAGAAGGAGAGGAAGAAGGAGGGAAGGAAAGAGGAGAGGAAGAAGGAGGGAAGGAAGAGAGGAGAGGAAGAAGGAGGGAAGGAAGAAGAAGAGAAGAGGTGAGTTCGCGGGAGTACGGTAAATTTTTTGTAGTTGTTATTAGTTACGTATTAGTTTGAATTTTATTAGTTTAGCACGTATTAGTTCGTAATAATATATATTATTTAGGTTGTTTAGTACGAATTAATTTGTAATTTCCATATATTATTTAGGTTGTTTAGTATGAATTAATTTGTATTTTCCATATATTATTTATATTAGTTCGTAATAACATATATTATTTATGTTAGTTCGTAATAACATATATTATTTAGGTTATTTATGGGGATTATGCAAGTTAAATCTCGTAGTTCAATTAGGTCTGTGAAGGTTAAATTGATTAGACGATGGGAAAAAACTGTGGTTAACCTAGGTCAAACTATTTAGTTATAGTATTAGAGACGTAGAATATTAGTACGTAGTTAGGTTAATTATTAGCTGTTCGTGCTCATCGTTACATTCGATCGTGCTAAAAGTTCTATCCCGATTTGTCGGTCGATAACCCTGGTGTGTTCCGGATCACCCTTGTACACGCTGTAAGCGTGTACTCGACCTACATTTAGCACGAAAGAATTTAGCGGTCGCGCGACGTAGTAGAACTACATGTTAAACTAGGTCGAACTATTTAGTTATACTATTAGCTGTTCGTGCTCATCGTTACATTCGATCGTGCTAAAAGTTCTATCCCGATTTGTCGGTCGATAACCCTGGTGTGTTCCGGATCACCCTTGTACACGCTGTAAGCGTGTACTCGACCTACATTTAGCACGAAAGAATTTAGCGGTCGCGCGACGTAGTAGAACTACATGTTAAACTAGGTCGAACTATTTAGTTATACTATTAGCTGTTCGTGCTCATCGTTACATTCGATCGTGCTAAAAGTTCTATCCCGATTTGTCGGTCGATAACCCTGGTGTGTTCCGGATCACCCTTGTACACGCTGTAAGCGTGTACTCGACCTACATTTAGCACGAAAGAATTTAGCGGTCGCGCGACGTAGTAGAACTACATGTTTTACTTAGTACGTGACGAAGATGTCAATTTTTCTTACGGCAGGTATGTCGGACTTAGTTAACATGACGGTGTACTATGGTCCTGGGGTTGTTCGATCAAATCAGAGTGGGGTTGATCTGAGTGAATTCAGCCATGTCGATTTGCCTATTTCCGATCCGGAAAGGTTGAACTTCAAGGAAGCCAATCATTGGCTTACACGTACCTTCTCGATGGATCCTGCAGTATATGCTGTGACCATTCAGGCAGTGTTTACCAAGTCCTGCACTAATATTAAATGGGACTTGTTACCGATCGAGAGTAGTAGAGACTGGAGATCGTGGTTGCGGGTTTGCAAAGCTAGGCAAAGTCCTCCGGTCGCACTAGTGCAAGCCATCCTGAAGGGTGCCGGGTCAGAAGGCGGTGGTGCGTACGAAGCGGAGCAGAACAATGCAGAACCACAGGTGGACGAGGTAGTTCAACCCGCTTGGGAAGGTGGGCAAGCTGGGCAGAGCAGTGAACCGGCAGAAGTTGGTCCCACGGGGCAGGCGGATGAAGAAGAGGATTTGGAGACCATGCAGGAGATAATGGAACAGGAAGATGAAGATGGCTTGGTCGAAGATATTGACGAAGGTAGCGGTGAGGAAGATAACATTCATGAGTCCCCGATTCCGAGTGCATGGAATCAAGAACTTCTTGGAGGCATGACTGTCGATGATGGCCATGATTCTGCTTGGGAATATAACAAGAACCAGATCCAAATTGGTTCGATGTATGCTACCAAGAAAGAATTGAAGCACGCCGTCACGCAATGGGCCATGTCCACGCAGAGGATTTTCAGGACTGACACATCTTCCCCAAGTAATTTAACCTTAACATGTACGGCTAATGGCTGTGAAAGCAAGGTGCACGCCCATGTGCCCAAGTATGAAGTGAATTGGGTCGTGACCAACGTCGTGCCGCACACTTGCATCAGAAGCAATGTCCTAGCACGCCACCCCAATCTGACATCCACTCTCATCGCAGAACTGATGTACAGCGAGATAGTGGAGAAAAAAGACATGGAAGCAAAGCACATACAAGTTGCAGTAAAGAACAGGTACAAGTACGAAATCCCATACGGGAAGGCTTGGAGGGCTAAGCAGAAGGCCATGGAGATGCGCTTCGGCACTTTCTATGACTCGTACGACAACCTCCCCCGTCTGCTTTATACACTCCTCCTCCGGAACCCCGGGACACATGTTGACATACAGCACTCAGTGAACCCCCACTTTCCAGGCTATAAAGTGCTGAACAGAGCATTCTTCTCTTTCGGTGCATGCATTGAAGCTTTCAGGCATTGTCGTCCAGTGATGTGCGTGGATGGGACATTTCTGACAGGCAAGTACAAGGGGCAGATCCTGACGGCTATTGGTGTGGACGGCAACAATCAGATCCTCCCATTGGCGATGGCGTTCGTGGAGGGTGAGAACTTCTCGAGCTGGTTATGGTTCTTCAGGCAGCTTAAACATGGAGTAGTGAAGAATCGGGAGAACGTATGTGTCATTCACGACAGGCACCCTGGCATACTAAAAGCCGTGAAGACACTCCAGGAACCAGAGGATGATGAAGAACAACCTTGGCCGGACCTGCAAAGCCGTTGGTGCGTGCGGCATCTTGGGGCTAATTTTTTTAGCCAGTTTAGGAACAAGAGGCTGATGAATCTGTTTAAGAGGCTGTGCAAGCAGAACCAGGAGAGGAAGTACAAAACTTTGTGGCGGAAGCTCGATGAGTTCACTAAGAGCGAGATCAGTGATCGCAAGAAAAAAAATTTGGTGCTTAGCCCAGAAGAAGAGCCACAAGAGCTTTCTGCTATTCCAGCAATTGATCCTCCAGGTACGAGGAGGAGAAAAGCGAAACAAATAAAGAATTTCTCTCAGTGGATAGAGAAAGAGCCGCCTGTGAAGTGGTCTTTGCTTCACGACACTCATGGCGCTAGGTACGGCATCATGACGACCAACCTTGCGGAGGTGTACAACTTTGTGCTTAGAGGGCAGCGGGGTTTACCTCTAACTGCTATCGTCGAGGGTGCGATGCATGGCACCGTGAGGTATTTTCAAGAGAGGTACAGAAATGCCGCACTGCATATGAACCTTTTTCCTGCGGCCCCGTACTGTGCGAAGATCATGAAGTACATGGAGGATAAGATTCAAAAGGGATTAGGGCACACAGTCTACAGCATTGGGAATCTTGAAAGGAGGTACGAGATACGTCTAAGGGATAAATCTGGTTTTGGGTCTGCGAACGAGACGAAGACCCATGAGGTTATAATTGGAATGGAAGGCACGCCCACTTGCAATTGCACATGCAACAAACCGAAGCTGCTACACCTGCCCTGCTCTCATGTGCTTGCTGCATGTGGCCAAATAGGGATGGACTCAATCTCGTTCGTGTCACCGTACTATCTAAAGCAGTCTGTACTCCATACTTGGAGCGGCGAGATAAGTGGATTCCGTGCGGTTGGCAACTTCAACAAGGTAGACGAGGCTCAAAGGGAATATATCCCAGATGTAAGACTTCTCCGGGTAAGACGAGGTCGACGGCAGGTTCGTCGTATTCGTAACGACATGGACCAATCGGAGGCCGGTGGTCCAACTAGGCAGTGCATGCATTGCTCAAGGTATGGGCATAGGATGAAATACTGTCCTGAATTACGAAAGCAAGGCCAAGGGGATACTGCAGTTGGCGCTAGCACATCGGCGCCTGGAAGCGCAGGAGGAGAAAGTTGAAATGCTATTTCAGAATTTGTAATTTCAACTTAGTTTCAACTTAGTTTGTTCCGTAAAACTTTGTATTTCCTATAAATTTGTAATTGCTGTATGTTTGTATTTCCTATAACTTTGTATTTCCTGTATGTTTGTATTTCCTATAACTTTGTATTTCCTATATGTTTGTATTTCCTATAACTTTGTATTTCCTATAAGTTTGTAATTGCTGTATGAACCCTTAAGTTTGTAAGTTCGTAATTCATGTACGTTTTGTATAGGATAAGTTCATATTTGTATGATTCCATTATTACATAAGTTCATATTTGTATGATTCCATTATTACATAAGTTCATATTTGTATGATTCCATTATTACATAAGTTCATATTTGTATGATTCCATTATTACGGCAGGTATGGCGTCGTATCGTCATCTGGACCATACGGTTGACGCACGACACCGGGGGAGGCTACTGGAGGCAGGCGAAAAGCTCCCCGTGCTCATCACTCGCACGCCTCAGGAGGATTGGATGATACACCCAGACTGGGTTGACAGGTAATTACGTACGTTATTCGAACTAATCGTTATTAGGTAACTAAATTTATTGTTTTGTACTTGTTTCACAGGTTGGCTTGGGCGGGTCTCCTACCCCTGGCACGCATGGTTGAGGCTACTGCGGCAGAGTGGCGGCTCATGCCGGCAGATGACGATGAAGAGGAGCCACGAGAGCAGTACACTGAGCAGTCCCGTCGTTTTTGTTACGACCGGTCACTCGTCACCTGCTTAGTGGACCGTTGGAGGCCTGAGACCCACACACTTCACTTTCCGTGGGGAGAGATGGCGCCTACTCTCCAGGACGTCTCGTTCTTGCTGGGCCTACCGTTGGCTGGAGCCGCAGTTGGTCCGTTGGAGCCTCCAGTAGATTGGTACGAGGACATAGTCTTCCGTTTCGCCGGTGTTGCTCAAGGGGTCGGGGAGTTGGTCCGAGATGGCAACGGGCCTAAGTGGCGGTGGTTGCGCAACTTTCAGGTACATCCTCTTGCCTTTATTATTCAATGCGAACGTGCTTTTCACAATTTTATAACCTTATCTGATGTCATGTTTTCCATGTAGATCGCCACGCTAGGTTACCCTGCTGTCGCGCTTACGGATCAGCAGGTTGACCGTTGTCTAGAGGCGTACGTCCTGTGGCTCTTCGACAAGGTGATGTTCACGTCCAATCACGTGGACACTGTGGACGCTCGCTACATCGGAATAGCGCGTGAGATCGTGGATGCACGTTGCCGCGAGGACATAGTTCAGAGGAGTTGGGGTTCCGCCGTCCTGGCCGCTACTTTGAGAGCCATGTGCAATGCTTGCAGCAGGCGCGCCGAGAATTCAGCGGTACTAGGTTGCCCACTGCTGTTGCAGCTTTGGTCGTACGAGCGTTTCCCGATCGGACGGCCAGACGTGCAGTTCGAGGTACCGTACGACGGTAGGGAGTACCATGGGGATCTCATCGACAGGCCTACTTTTGGGACACTCTGGACACGGAGACGGGTTAGTTTTATACAAAATATGTTTTCTTACTAAAATACTAAATTTGTTCATTCGTACTAATTATTTCAATTCTCGACAGGTACGATATGCTAGCGAACAGGTCAGGAACTGCTACCCAGCCTTCACGTCGCAGTTCGATACGTTGCACCCTAGTCAGGTGATATGGGAGCCGTACAGTGCCGAGGCGTTGACGCGACGAGCGCCTGCCGGGATTTCAGCCTTGTGTACTAGAGACGTCGACTACTGGATGACGAAGTCTTTCGTAGTGTTCGACGTCACTGTGGAGGTAACCGCTGTGCACCGAGTGATGCGGCAATTCGGCAAGCGCCAGTTGTGTCCTCCCCCAGCACCGCCCACGCTTCAGCCTCACATCCACAGGTAAGAGCATACATACAACGTTTTAATGTCGGATAGTAATACCGTGATATGTTTTGTTCACTTCGCACGAATGATCACGAAATGTAGGTACAACCGCAAGGGTGGAAACAAGACGGCATCAACTTGGGCACGAAACCTCGCACCGTTTGTCGAACGGTGGACGACGGCTTCTGCAGACGGCTGGCAGGAAGACATGGCCTTCGACCAAGCCGAGTACGATGTGTACCTCGAGTGGTATCGCTCCGGTACGAGGTTGTTCTACGTACCGCGTGCCGACCCAGATGAGATGCTGCAGGGCCGCACGTCAGATTACTACCCGGCTGCTTCTGTTGTTGGCGTCAGGCACCACGCGGTAAGTGCCACGATTTTCTTTGTTTCGTATGTAATATCAGAAACACGAGTATGTAGGAACTAATAATTCATTTCCTATTTGCAGGCGCAGTTGACGCTTGATGCCCAGGAGGAGGTTGCCGCACTAATTAACCGGCTTGACATGGGGGTTCAGATGAGTCAGTCCGATCATCGATCCGCGTGGGAGCGTCTCAATGGCAAGCTCCGGAAGATCTTCGATACTTTGACGTGCGCGCGCGCTTCAGACGTCGTGCCTGGACGGTCTAGTCGTCATGCGCACCGTCCCCCACGGCACTCCTCGTCGTGGCATCAGCAGCCACAGTCCACACCCCAGCCATCGCCACCTCTCCCCACGCAGGCGGGAGGCTCGGCCTGGCATCAGCAGGCACAGTTTCAGCCATCGCCACCTCTCCCCACGCAGGCGGGAGGCTCGGCGTGGCATCAGCAGGCACAGTTTCAGCCATCGCCACCTCTCCCCACGCAGGCGGGAGGCTCGGCGTGGCATCAGCAGGCACAGTTTCAGCCATCGCCACCTCTCCCCACGCAGGCGGGAGGCTCGTCGTGGCATCAGCGGCCACAGTGGACCTCGCAGGCAGCACCACCTTTCCCGACGCAGGCAGGTGGCTCATACCCAAGCTATCCACAGTCTGTCATGGTCCACACTACAGGTAAAGCCGTATTACTAATATGGTCATACTAATTTTTTTGAATTATATTACTTAATTCGAGTGTTTACTTTAGGTGACACAGTCCCCGTTTTGGCGTTCGGGGGTTCACCAGATACTGTTGTTGACTACGGCGACGTGTGGAGCCAAGCGGACGCTTCAAGGCTTGTTCCTCACTTCCCGGGATTTCAGACTCCACCGCCACCACCCACGCAGGTCACACAGTCGCCGCCTCGTCATCCGGATGAGCCGATTTACGGCAGGGGTCACCGTCAGCCACAGCCGGTACAGCCCTTGACACTGTCGGGCCGTCGCAAGAGAGCACGTCCTCGTACTCGTAGAGCCGCCGCACCCGCCGCACCACAGGGAGGCCCCGGAGGACCTGACCAGGGAGACGAGCAGGACTAGTTTTTTTAGCCGGACACTAGCACCATTTCCTTTTGTATTTTGACTATCTTTAGTTGTACTGAATGGCATGGAACACTTTCATTATTTCTTCGAAATCTAGAGTCGGAAACATCGTCAGCACTACAGTTACAACACGGTACGATATCATTCGCATACAGTCGAACAACCTACCTAGTCGGAAACGGTACGATATCTTCTCACCTCGCTCCGGAACACTAACCCCTCTCCTCTGCTTTCATTTCTAAAATTCTCGTGGATGGGTGAGAGGTACAGATGCGCGAGAGGGGAATAAATAGGGGATGCCGCACTGCGTGAGGTACTGTATGCAACAGAGGAGACTTAAAGCCGTGATATAGGGGAGCAGTGGAGCGTACACAGGGGAGGGGACGTAAAGAATGGACAGGGAGGGGACTGAGGGGACGTGAGGGGACGTGACAGGGCGTAGGGTGGACAGCGAGGGGACTGCAAGCGGTCAAGGGCCCTGTCGTCCCACGGTCGGACGACTGGGGCTTGTCCTTCCACCGTCGGACGACAGGGGGGCCCCACTGCCGCGTTGGCAATTTTGGCGCTTAATCGCTGCCACGGCGGACAACAGAGGCTTGTCGTCCGATGGTCGGAGGATTGGAGCCCTGTCGTCCGATAGTGGGACGACAGGGTACTACTTTTGAAATTTCCGAAATGAGACCTACATATTTCGAATTTTTAGTTTAAAAAATAATATTTAAAAAAAAAGTCATGGTCCTCCAACACGCTGGCACCTTTTGGCTTTGTATGAAAACCTTTTTTTATTTACCATGGATTATTTATTATTTTAGTGTACTAGTAACAAATGGTGGTGTGACGTTTATCCTTTTACCCGGCAAGAAAGAATCACTAGAAAGATGACACAATCATGACCGTATCATGTGAGGAGTGGTATACACCTGTGCTGTGATCGTTGGCATGTTTTCGTCTGGAGTTAATTTTACAAAACTAAAACTATAAAAACCGTAATTTATGAAAAATTACTTAGCCATAATTTTTACAAGTGCAGGTTTCAAAAAACATGACTTTTACGACTATAAGTTTTAGAAAGCCACAATTCTGTCAATCTCTAACCCACTTTCGTCAATTTCCTTAAATCCACTAAAGCACATATCAGTCACACTTACATTGGGCCCACACACTGGTGTGACTGACACCTATGTCCCACCTGTCATTAGCTCATTTAACGGAAAGAGATGGAATTGTGGTTTTTTTTTCAAACCCATCGTAACAAAAAGTTGTGGTTAAGTAAAAAGGAAATTGAAAGTTATGAGACTGTGTTGCCTCTGTCCTAGCTGCCGATTTGTGAAATTGCTTTGTCTACTATGACACTGCTTTCTTGATAATAAAAGACGGGCCCAAAAGCCTCTGGGCTATAAAACAGCAATTTTTTTTTGCGTGCTTCACAGGTTAGATACAGGGCTTAAAAAGTAGTACTACAATTAACACTAAGATAATGCGTGTAGTTTCTTGATACTTGTAATCATGTCTTTCTTTCTTTCGAGGAGCTGGATAGCGCCATGTGTTTCTGGATATGGTCAAAGCTCAAAACATGTGCAAAACATTGAACTGCAAAAACAAAAGCAGCTAGCGGTGCACGTTTGGAGTAGGTGTGAGACATGCTGAAGGGCTCCGGTCCTCAAAAGATCCTCCCAGTTGGAGCAAGCCAAGTTTTACTTTGACCCTGATGGTATGTGTCGGTTCAGAGAGAATTAATTGGCCGCTTGGTTAGCGTAGGAGGAAGATTGTGCTGGAGTGGCCTAGGACGGTGAGGTAGAGCTGCCGGTAATGTGAGAGCGGTGACAATAGTGAAATTAAAGAAAAAATCTTTATTAGAGTGGTTATGGTTGAAGCTGGTTGGAGTTGGAGGGTTCTTCAGAGTCAAAGAGATTTAGAGAAAAGGCTTAATTCGATAGCCTTTAATGAGCCAAAAGCAGTGATGACGTGGAGGCCACAGCGTCGATGAAGATGAAGTTGGATTGAGAAAGCAATAATAATGGCAAGAAAAAAAGCTAAGAAGAAAATGAAAAAAAAAGACGAAGAAAGAAATTAGACGGCTTAAAAAGTCGATCGCGACGATTGGAAAAAGCAGTCCTGCTACAGGCGGACATTCTTTTTTATCGTCGGACACACGTAAAAGAGTACTTCTAGCAACTCTGAAAACATTTGCCATACGAAGACTCGACAGCGTCTCGTGTCCTGATGGATGGTTGCATTTGCATCCGTGGTGTGACGCGGAGATAAAAGAAGACTTGATGGGTCCTGATCTGATGGTGATATCGATATCCAGTCCATTTGTCCATTAAAGCACCTGTAGATTACAAGCCGGGTTAGGATATATCTTATATAGGTTCGGGCTTAGGTTGGGCTCCTCCTGAATCTTATATAGGTTCCGGTTCAAAGTGGGCTGGGCTCCTCCTGAACCTTATATAGGTTCGGGCTTAGGTTGGGCTAAAATAAGGTCCGGGTGAAGTATCGATTTCTCTCTTTCCTTTTTCTTTGGAGATCATACTCCCCCGATCTCAAATGTAAGTTGTTTTAAATATTTTACAATCTTTAATACAAAATTCTGACTATAATTTTTATCTACAATATGTTATAAAAAATAATAAGAAGTGCATAGAGTAAAAGAATTTTGCAAGACAAATCTAATGGCATTATTTTCATAAAGTGTATAAATATATTTTTGTACTTATTAATGATTAAATTTCTAAAAAGTTGATTGCACGCATCCCAGATGACCTACATTTGAGATAAGAGGGAGTATTACCCAAGAAAAAAATTATTACAATCGTTCGTGCAAAGAAGTGAATCCCACAGGACACTCTCCTGGCCTCCTAGTAAAATGAGCTAAGTCATGAGCAACACTATTACAATCTCTCTTAATCTTTCGCACCTGTACCTCGGGTGAGAAGTTGCATCCAAGCCTCTGCATCTTTAATTGTTGGGCCCCATCGCGCCCCGTCGACAGACCGGGTTCTTCAACACATCTACCACCGTAGAGCAATCTGACTCAAGAATGAGAGGCTTCTGAAAATATTCCACTATCATTAACAGGCCTTCTAGGTAGGCAATTGCCTTCACTTCTTTATCGATTTACTAGCAACCGTGTGCATGCAATGCATGTTTCTCACAATATATAGTATCGTACAAGAGATATACTAACATATGTAAAAAAACATATCTAAAGTAAATTGTCGTTAAATTAATTTCTTCTCTCATAAACCACTCTAAGGAAAAAAAATTATAGGTATTAAGCATATATTAAATGAGCCATAAGCCCGCAATTATGAGGTAATTAATGGGGTTTAGTATACTATTAATTATGTCATAAGTCTATAATTAAGAGGTAATTTTTAAGGATCAAGTTTAAATTGTGAGCAGTTGATGAGATTTATGCATAGTTCAAATCAAAAATATCCCAGATCAACTCGTATCTTTATAAGTAGTATAAAAATACATATTATATTATATATGTGCATTGCTCTTTCTTTTCTAAGATCCTAGCGAGAGACCGCCATGTCATGAATGTGCGTGTTAATCTACCCGAAATCATTTCAAGCGAGTCTCTAGACTCCAGTCCACTTTGTCCAGATTTTTCGTTAGTACTGTATGCCGCACGTACGAGATTGGCACTGTTGGGCTGTGTTGCAATGTATGCCTCCAGCTGAAACCTTTTACATGTACTGAGTGTTATTTGGTTTCATGCCCGTCGCACCCAAAGTTAACCAAAGTTTGGGTGGTGATACTACTAAAATTTAGCTTGGTCAACCGGTCCTCGGCCTCCCATGGGACATGGCACATGCATGCTTCTGTCTTAGAGCACAGTAGCGGTGGAGCACCCGCATCATTGGGTCCTCCTCCCAATCTCCCATGACCGACGGGTGAATCCGCAACGCGTCAAACAAAAACCCCTCCATGCACCATAGTGTCGGCGGTGGGCCGTGGCTGGGCAGCCACACCGCATCTCCGCTCCCCGCTGCAAAACCTGCCGAAACCAAACCCCCAACATGATACGGCGTGTTCCTGTGTGTCGTGCCGGGTCGAATTTGACTTATTTCGTTGGAGGGTATTACAGACCTATTTTAGCTACGTGATTCTTTTGTTATCAAGGTTTTACACGGTTGTCTTCTCGCCAACCAGTAAAATTGAGTTAAGTTATTTATTTTTAAGAAATTATAGAGATTTTTATGAGATTAAAATAGATGATAACGGCGTCGTCGCGTCGCGGTCTGGCTCGTCCGGCCAGGGCGCCGCAACGGACAAACCAGTAACCGCACCTAGCTCAGCTCATTGGCCGTTCGCCAACGCAACGACGTGCGTGACTCCGGTGGGTTGCACGGTGAGAAAGCGCCGAAAACTGAGAGGGAGGAGGCCGAGACTTGCACGGATCGATCTGCGCGGAGGCCGCACGAGTCCACCAGAGAGAAGACCCGTTGTTGTTGTGCACGAGGTGTGTTCCTTGCTGTGGGCGCCCATGCTATTCCTGATCTTGGTAGTCTTATCTTATCTCCCAAATTTTTTGCCTAGTATACTCGTATATATAGTATGGTGCGTCCCAGATGGTGGGTAGACTCCTGTACTTACTGAAGCTAACACGATAGGCATGTTCATAGCGCAGCGCCTGCTCTACATTTTTGCTAGTGCTAGTTTTGAATCCAAGGCTGTCACTGCCGGGATCCTAAGGTACTAGCGGGATCGAGGTCATGGGATTGTAAATTTTCTCGATAATTCCGGGAGAGAGAGATCCCCTACCGGTATTATATTAGCTCGAATCACAAAGTTAATCCAAAATATACGAAGTAATTTTATTTCTTAGCACAATAATTGAGAATATAAAAAGAGTTAGAAAAATTACCACTTTAACCTCAGTTATTCTCACAGCATGCAATTACTCCACGGCTTAATTGGTCTTGTTGGAAATGAAAACAACTCATCAGCTAACAAAATCAATGAGAGGTAGAACAGAAAAAAAAATGTAGATGTGCCTAGAAATCCTATAGCTCCTTACATTTAGATTGAAGTGGATAATGTCAGAACAACCAATATTTTGAATCAAAGCGAGTAGAACGCAAAAAATACAAGCTAGTACGTAGAACGGGAGATAGAGTGGACGGTGTGAGCGCGCCGGGAGGCACGGAGCGCGTCACGATCGTCCCCAGCACCATAACTAAAAAATTGTTGTTACGTCGTAATCATAATATCTTAACGATCCTACGTAGGATTAGGAGTGAAATCGTTAGATCGTACGGCACTACGAGACGGATCGCGATACTGACAACCTAAGGTTCAGTTAAACGACAGGGTGAAGACGGCAAATAAAATCAGCAGGGCTCAGCTTTTTACTCTCCCTTGTCCTTTATAAGCCCCCGGAAAGCAAGGCTTCTGTCTCCGTCCTTCCTGTTTCCTCCGTGTCCATGCAGGCATGAAGTCCACAGCACCAGTGCTAGCACTACTAGTAGCGGCTCATGTGCTGCTGACGCTGCCACTGGCGCAATGCTACCGGCTCAACCCGGAGATCTACAACGCCGGCGGGCTGAGCCGGCGCGCCTTCCCCGAGGGGTTCGTGTTCGGGACCGCCGCGTCGGCGTACCAGGTGGAGGGTATGGCGAAGCAGGGAGGCCGAGGGCCTAAGCATCTGGGACGCCTTCATAGAGATACCAGGTATATGTGTGGTGTGTTGGGCGTGTCTGTATGCATGATTTGTCTTTCTGGTGAAGAAGTAGCAATGGTGCTGCTCTTAACTGTGTGTTACTGTGGGAGAACAGGCATGATCCCGGGCAATGGCACCGCCGATGTGACGGTTGATGAGTATCATAGGTATAAGATGTGTCATGTGTATGTTGTTCATGTATTCTGAATTTCAGATTACTACATATTGTTTTCTCTTATATTTCAAGTTGTGAAAGTTTCTCTCTGATGCCTAATAGATTTTTTTCCTTTTTTCCTGAGGTGTAGGAAGATGTGAACATAATGAAGAATATGGGCTTTGATGCATACCGGTTTTCGATTTCTTGGTCTAGGATTTTTCCAAGCAGGTGACCTTATCTATTTGGGGCAGTTTGCTGCCACTTCTTAAAATTTTCTCGGGTCAAGTGAGTTTGTGACCTGTATAAAATCTAGATGGAGCTGGGAAGGTGAACCAGGAAGGAGTGGATTACTATAACAGGTTCATAAATTACATGCTTCAGCAAGGTAACTTAAATTCCTACACTTAGACAGAAAGCTGCTTTGCATCAAGGTCCGGACTCCTGATTTAACCTTCTTATGCTGAATTAGGCATCACTCCATATGCAAACCTCTATCACTATGACCTCCCACGGGCACTCCATGAGCAGTACCTAGGCTGGTTAAGCCCAAAGATTGTGTAAGCATTTCAGACAGTTGTGTGTCACATTTGAAAGTTGAATTAATCATGTGTTTGATACAACTGTGCATTGTGCCATGAAGGGAGGCGTTTGCGGACCACGCCGATTTCTGCTTCAAGGCGTTCGGAGATAGGGTGAAGAACTGGTTTACCTTCAACGAGCCGAGGTGCGTCGCTGCTCTGGGGTATGACAATGGGTACCATGCACCGGGGAGGTGTACCCAGTGCAGTGCAGGAGGCAACTCCACGACAGAGCCATACCTTGTTGCACACCATCTCATCCTTTCTCATGCTGCTGCTATGAAGCGATACCGCGAGAAGTATCAGGTAAATACTGAACTTACAACTCATCGTTCATTTGAAGACTCGTAGAGGCAATGGCAGTGTCCAAGATTGAACTGTGTTTATTCTATTTCACAGCATTACCAAAAGGGGAGGATCGGAATTCTCTTGGATTTTGTATGGTACGAACCTTTCAGCGACAGTAATGCGGACCGAGCTGCAGCGCAGAGGGCAAGGGACTTCCACCTTGGATGGTAAAACCCTGAAACCATTTGATTCAGGAACAATTTTTGCTTCAGAAGTTCAGATTGCAACACAGTGTGTACCCACAAACTGTCACTACTTTTTTGGAGGGAAGCAAATTGACACTATATTATCCTTGCAGGTTCCTTGACCCAATTATCTTTGGTCGGTACCCACATTCGATGCTCAAGATTGTCGAGGGCAGGTTGCCGACGTTCATTGCCGACGTTCAGCAACGAGGAGTCCAGGATGGTGAAAGGCTCCATGGACTATGTTGGTACCAACCACTACACTTCTTACCACATGAAGGACCCTGGGACATGGAACCTGACGCCCGTCAGTTACCAGGACGATTGGCATGTTGGGTTTGTCTGTATGATCTGAATCCTTCACTCCAAATCCTTCTGATACATACTTCATTTTCTTCAGTTCGTTATACTGCTTAACTCCTGTGAACTGATCAGATGCTCATGTTACCATGTGTCTTTGCAGATGAACGAAATGGTGTGCCTATTGGAGCTCATGTAAGTGTACTGCTAGATTTATACTCCGTGGTATACTAGTATCTTCGATATGGAGGAAAAGTAAGTTTTCTGTGGGATTATGTAACTGTAAATCGGTTGTGTTTATGCAGGCAAACTCCTACTGGCTTTACATTGTGCCATGGGGAATCAACAAGGCTGTGACCTATGTTAAGGAAACATATGGAAATCCTGTAATGATCCTTGCTGAAAACGGTACTCCTGAACCGAAATGATAATATAATCTATCACAAGGAGAAGAATGACCCATGCCTTAGTTTTGATCAACGTTATGCTCTGACAGGAATGGACCAGCCTGGCAACTTGAGTATCACTCAGGGTGTGCATGACACAATAAGGATCTGGTACTACAGAGACTACATAATCGAGCTCAAGAAGGCGATAGACGCTGGCGCCAGAGTGATTGGGTACTTTGCTTGGTCGCTTCTCGACAACTTCGAGTGGAGACTCGGGTACACTTCCCGTTTCGGCATCGTCTATGTGGACTACAACACTCTGAAGAGGTACCCCAAGGACTCAAGCTTTCTGGTTCAAGAACATGCTCTCCAACACGAAGAGGAGCTAGGATTGCAGACAAGCCTCAAGGGGATCGATCGCTTCAGCTTGCCGAACAAGAGGCTCTTCCGAATAATGCTCGCTCTAGCATACATCTCAGCACATCAGATTTTTAGCTTTAGGAGAGTGTGGAAATAACTAGCATCGAGATCACAGCTTTGTCGGTTCTCAATACTATGGCAAATAAAGAGATCCCTTTCATAGTCTTGTTCCTCAAAAGAACATATCAGTTTAAGCATGCTGAAGAACACATAAAGTGTCTATTCTAAGTGCCAAATGACTCCAATTTAACAGCACTCATCTCACACCAACAGAAAAAAGGCCAGACGAGCAATTCACTGCAAACAATTGGCTGAAAACTGAACTGACTATATTCGATTATACCAATTATTTCTTTCTTTCTTTTTGTACGAGGATTATACCAATTCAACTTACATGAATAATAACTGCATGATCTCAAAACTGGTACCTATACGACTCTATCAGCTTATCTTTATATCCAAGAACTTATCACCAGTGCTTTGCAGGCTATTGCTAACATGAGGACTTCGATTTCTATCATATACGTCCTGTCTGCAGGAAGGCTAGGCAAAATTGGAGCAATTAAACAACAGGTAGTAGAAATTACTAAGTACTCTTCAAAAGTTAACTCGAACTCTCCAACAGCTTTACAGGTGCCAACTCCTTCACCATAACACAACTTAGTTAACTTCACCAGGTCAGCCTGCAACCTGAAAATTTAGCATACATGAAAAACTTGGGGGTTGGTACGTAACTAGTACAGTATGTATTCTACAAAGTTTAGAAAGCTCAGAATGTTATCAAAATAAGTATACTCGGGAAACTACCCATGTTGATCGTTAGACATCATATTGCTCCAAAATTTTGCAGTGCTCATAATTCAACCAACAGAGCTTAGAGAATTATAAAATTGTGGCTGATCAGTGGAACTAGCTTAAACTTAAAAATCGGATTTAACGGTTGCTTTCAAATTCCATTACTCTACTGGGTAACTGGGTATTACTAACAAGTAACAACTCACGAACTCCACCCAAATCTGCACAGTAAGACATGGTCATTCTGATTCAATCTCTCCAAATATTATTGAGCTGCCTTGAGCAATCCTTATTCAACAACTACGAATATATTTCGAATTTAAAATTCACATTCCAATGCAAACAGTTTGGCACAAATTTCACGTACCATGTACACGAACGGATCCGCGCGGCCACCAGTGCCTGCACGACGCAATCCTCTCTGCTGCTTCAGCAACCTGCGAATTTCAAACGAGAAGACGCACGAAGAAACACGGATGTAGCAATCAAGCAACCATTCCAAAGCATTTTCGAACGATAGTTGGTGGAAGCGCGCTACTCACCAGCGCAGCGCCTTGCTGGTTACGGCGTTGTCGCCGACTGCGGCGCGGATGGCCGTCTCCGTGGCCGGCACCGCTTTCGGCCGCGACAGCCACTCCATGATCGAGTCCGCCCTCCGCGGCAGGTTCTCTCCACCCCCCCTCGCCTGCGGAGGCCGGCGGTGTCTCCCCGACGTGGCCGTGGAGCCCGCGGACGCCGCGCCCGTGATGGTGCTCCCCTCGCTGGCCACAGCGCTGCCCCTCTCGCTCTCGTCCTCCTCCTCGTCGTCGTCGATCTCGATCCACACGCCCTTCCGCTTCTTCGCCGCCTCGCCCTGGAACAACTTGCTGGTCGCCTTCGCAAGCACCTAGAGCCAACGAGCAGCGCCTTTAGCACATCACTACAGAAGACATGACGGGTAATTGCTAACAAGCGGTTGACGATTGCTTACGTACCTTCGGGTCGATACGGCGAAGGGAGGCGACGACGGCGAGCACGCGGAGGGGGTCGACGGGGCGGCGGCGCTGCCCCGAGTCGGACACGCACGACCTCGCCGAGGTGACGGAGTAAGACGTGGAGGAGCCCGAGTAGGACGAGTGCTCGTCGCTGCAATGCGCACGGAACGGTGAGTACGATCTCGCGGAACGCGGAAGTGTGCGTGCGTGCAGAAACCAGGGGTGTAATGGGAGATTCGCGAGTACCTGAGAGCGGGGAGAGGTGGCACGGGCGAGGAGTCGGCGAGGAAGAGGAGCGCGCCGGCGACGGCGGCGTCGGCGGAGGAGGGGAAGGCCGCGGCCGCGGCCGCGGTGGCGGGAGCCGAGCCCATGTCGCCGGCGAGGGAGCAGGGTGTGGTGGTGGTGGTGGGAGAGGAGGCAGTACTGGTTTGCTCTCGTCGGTGTTGGGATTTCATTGGGGATTTGAGAAGTTTGGGATCGTGTGAGCTGTGGCAGATTAGGGAGGGATTTTAAACGAGCAGCGCCTTTTTTGAATTTTCGAGCGTGTGAGGAGGCGTGCGTGGCATTTACGTGCAACGGTGCGTGTGTGCGTGCAGTGTCGAGGTGGCTATAAGGTGTTCATGGCCGCGGTTTTGCTGATTCTTAGCCGTCTGAGAGTAAATTTTACTGGTTGACTTAGTTGAATATATATACCTCTTCTCGTCGTAAAGTAAATTGTTTTTTAATTTTTTATAGTCTCCGATATAAGACTATGACTATAATTTTTATCCATAATATGTCATAGGAAATAATAAGGAATACATAGAATGAAAGAATTTTACAAGATGAATTTAATGATATTATTTTTATAAAGTGTACCAATATAATTTTGTACCTATTAATGATCAAAATTTTAAAAAATTGAGTGTACGCATCCTACGATGACCTGCATTAATGATCATATGGAGTAGACTATGATTAGCCGTTGCTTCGAAATTCGTGTAGTGATTTTATTATTATATAGATCTAAAATTTTGCTATTCTTTTTTTTTGTGTGGATCTAGCCAAAGCGTTAATATCGTCGATTGATTTTAGCCAAGCCCCGCCGTGCGAGTAGCGTTTTGTTTTTTATTTTCATTTGAATAATCATACAAAAGTTCTATCTTTTATATTTTAGATAAAAGTTTACTATAAGATAATTTGAAGCTACAAAATCATACGTATGCTAGTATGGGATTTGGAATTAAAAGTCTTGGAGATTTCAACTCCACCTGTCGAGCAAGGAAAAAAAAATTCACACCTATTGAACGATGCTTCAAGAAAATCAACTGTCATCAGTGTATCTAGGTTCGCTACTCCAGCTAGCATGTTTCTCTTTTCTCAACCATGATGCCACAATGTGGTGTTCTTCTTCTCTCTCTTCCTTGTGGGAACACCGGCAAAAAGTCCATGTCCTAGCACCGGCAAGGATCCTAACTCTTGAGAAGGCAAGCCAATATTGCAGTGCCATGAGTAGAGCTCCTCCTTCACACTTGCCATTGCCTCCATATTACTCCAACTAAAGCGACGTTCACTTGCTCTTCCATGTAACCGACTATGATGCCGGTGGGTCTGGATTGACTAGATCAAGTGACGACAGAGCTTGAGATGTTTGGATTCACTGTCGGTAAGCCCGGGAGCGACGGGGCTAGTGGTCTGACATTGATTTAGAGATGAATAGAAATTTGAGGATTTGATAATGTGATAGTGCTAATATTTGCTACACAATGTGTCTCCTTTTGCTGCATATGGTTTGATGATTTGATTTGTTACGACGTTTTTAGTCTTCTTGTTGTATATGTTTTCATATGTTGTATACATGAATTTTGTATGTTGCACACCTGAAGTTTTAATGAATACATATTTTTGTTACATTCGATGTGTTTTTTCATATATTTTTTGCACGATGAGTTAAATGTTGCAACCGTTTTGCATACGAAAGAAATGTTATCCACCGGATTTTGTGACCGCAATCTTTCCAGTTACATAGATCGGGGAAAAACATCCTGGCCTGCTGGCCTACCGCTGGCCCAGAGTTCGGTCGGAAACGGCAAAATCCCATTCCCAAATAACCTCAACCGCCGGCCCGAACTACCTCGTCGCCGGGCCTCACCAGTTTTGCGCCACCGCGCCGCGCGCGCCGGCGTTGACTCCCACACCACTGCCAACTGCCAAGTCCTCACCCCTCCTCCACGCCGCACCAACGCCGATCACACCCAAATGCCGCCTCACGCCTCCCCCACCTCCACCACCCGCGCCAGCTCCAGACGCGTCGTCTACCTCCTCCTCCTCGCGGCGCTCGCAGCGGCTTCCTTCCTCCTCCTCCTTCTCCACGGCGGCGCCTCTCGGGCCACCCTCTGCCGCTCCGGCCCCGCCTCCCGCCGCATCCCCTACCCGTCCGTGCTCTGGTCCCGCGTGCCCCCTCTACCGGCTTTCCCCTCCGCCCCGCTCCCCGACCTCCGCGCCTCCCACTGGATCGTCTTCTCCGCGTCGCCCCACCACCCGCGACACCGCCCGCTGGCCGCTCTCCCCGGGTGGCAGCTCCTCGCGGTCGCGGACGAGGCGACTCCCCCCGGCTGGTCCCACCCGGGCGCCGCGCTGCTCACCCTCGTCGACCAGGCCCACCTCGGCTTCCGCTCCGTCGCGTTCCTCCCCGGCCGCGGCCTACCTCTTCGCCGTGCAGCGCGGCGCGCGCGTCATGTACGACGCGGACGCCCGCAACGCCGTCGCCGACGGTAACCTCACGAGGCACTTCGATGTCGATCTGGACCAGCGCCAAGGGGAATCCGTTCTGCTGCAGTACAGCCACGCCGATCCTAACCGTACAGTCGTGAACCCGTACGTGCACTTTGGGCAGCCGTCGGTCTGGCCGCGGGGCCTGCCGCTGGAGAAGGCAGGGCTGGTGGGCGCAGAGGAGTTCTACACGGAGGTGTTCGGCGTGGGCAGTTCATACAGCAGGGGCTGTGCAATGGCCTTCCAGATGTGGATGCTGTGTTCTACTTCACTCGAAAGTCATTGGAGATGGAGGCGTTTGATGTTCGGTTTGATGCAGATGCACCTAAGATCGCGTTGCCACAGGGCATGATGGCACCAGTTAACTCACTTAATACACTGTTCCATTCACCGGCATTCTGGGGTCTTGCATTGCCGGTCTCGATAAGTCCAATGGCTTCGGATGTTATACGTGGGTATTGGGCACAGAGGATATTATGGGAGATTGGGGGTCACTTAGTGGTCTACCCACCGACTGTGCATCGCACTGATAATGTGCACGCTCATCCATTTGATGATGAGAAGGATATCCATGTCAATGTAGGGAGGTTGATAAATTTCCTAATAGTGTGGCGGTCGAAGAAACGGACACTCTTTGAGCGTATTCTTGACTTGAGTTATGCTATGGCAGAGGAGGGTTTCTGGGGGGAGAAGGATTTGCAATTCATGGCTGCGTGGCTGCAAGATCTGGTTGCTGTTGGGTACAGGCAGCCAAGGTTGATGTCATTGGAGATTGACCGTCCGAGGGCAACCATTGGACATGGGGATAAGCAGGAGTTTGTCCCCAAGAAACTGCCTTCTGTGCATCTTGGGGTTGAGGAGATTGGGGAAGTAAGCACAGAGATTGGCAATCTCATAAAATGGAGGAAGCACTTTGGTGATGTTGTGCTTATAGTGCATTGCACCAAACCTGTGGACCGAACTGCACTCGAGTGGAGGCTTCTTTATGGTCGAATATTCCGGGCAGTAGTTATTCTTTCAGAGGAAGGCAATTTGGATCTTGCTGTTGAATTCAACAACTTGGTACAGGCGTACAAGTGAGTTAAATGAGCATGGTCTGTAACCAATCAAAAATAAAATCACGCAGCACTCTTCAAGTCTTCATAAATCTTACTGTTTCTTCATCCAGTGAGGCTTCATTTGCTTTGATAACGAAAGTGTACAATTGCTTAACCACCTACTGATAAGTTCTCATTACAGGTACTTGCCCAAGGTCTTTGATCGGTTTGCAGGTGCTGAAGGATTTGTGTTCCTTCAGGACCATATGGTCCTCAATTATTGGAACCTCTTGGATGCTGATAAGTCTAAGCTCTGGATAACCAACAAGGTGCATACCCTTGTCCTGGTCTCAAAGCATTATGTGAGGTTGTGAATTATTGAACTTTTGGATTTTCTAATCTCTTCAAATTAACTTCTCTGGTCGCCAGGTGAAGGAATCATGGTCGAATGTCCCTTTACACCGTAATAACATTGAATGGTTCACGAACCAAGGAGATATGGTAAAAAAGGCTCTTGGCAGTTTTCCGTTTCATTATCAAGCCAAGTACAAAAGAAGTGTAGGTGAAGATAAGATAATACATTGCAGCAGTGAGATATTCTACATCCCCCGATGGTACATTGGTGACTTCTATCTAGTTAAAGTTATTGGAAACCTAGACATTCATCACAGTGTTGCAGTCCCCATGTTGTTCCTTGCAATGGATTTGCCGAGCAATTTTGAACCCAAAGCTTTGGGAAAACTTGTTTATAGGAAAAAACCTGCCATCAAATACCACTTTCTCAACAATATATACTGCTGACGCACATGCAGTGTACCCTATGAAGGTTCAGAATGAAATGGATTTTGTAAACCTAATTAGAGTCATGGCTTCAGGAGATCCCTTTCTTATGGAATTGGTCTGATCTAGGAGTGCACTAAAACTGTATACTTCAGGTTGGAAAGGGAAAACAAAACAAAGATTGTTAAAGACATTGTTTTGTTCCTCGTCATCCTCCCTTTCAGCTGTAAGTTCAATTTATCACCCTTTTTGTTGAGTACAGATAATCTAGTGCTACTTGATCTCACTTTACATGTGCAATCAGATGGCAGAAAGAAAGTTGTCAAGTTTGGAATGTTCACAATTCAAGTACTACTCTATTCTCATTTTTAACTTGTTGGTATTCCCATGTGGCCACATTAACACCAATTTTTTTCCTGTTGGGTAAACGTTTACCTTTTTTATCGTTGCGGTCGAATGTATATATTGCAAAGAAGTGTGCTATAATTCAAGTGTTAGTTTGTTAGAACAGTTAAAAATGATACTATATGTTACTATATCTGTAGATGAACACGTGTCAAACGTAACAAAATCTCCAAAGAAAAAACTTCTACTCAAGCTTCATTTTTTTCATTCACAACCAACCACCCTCTTTGTTAAACATCTCGTATTTCATGTTTCAACTTTTATAAATCACAAATTATACAAGTTTCAATCCAATGAGACAGAAAAATTCCTTCTTCTTCGTCGAATGCTGGAACTGGTCGATCAAATAGGTTCATCGGTCAATTCCTTCGATCTTGTCTTCAACCTCTGAGTAGAGCTCCCTGAGCCTTTCCAAGTTATCCTCTGATGTCTCCCAGTAGCCTCTGCCACTGGCTTCTAGGAAGGTTTGAAGGAGCTTTCGGAATGAATTGGGATTGGTTTCCATGAGCCTCTTCCTCATAGCTTCGTCTTCGATAAATGTGGAATTTGCCTCCTCATAAACCCAGTTGTCCACCTGCCCGGATGTTGCACTCCATCCAACAGTATTTGTCAGCCGCTTCTCGATCTCTCTAACTCCCTCGTAGCCACTTTTCATCATCCCCTCATACCACCTAGGGTTCAGTAGCTTTGTCCTTGCATCAAGACGCACTGTCTCTGACAATGTTCGCACCTGTGCATTTGCTGTGGTTGTATCTGCTATGTATGAGGAAGGTGCCCGCCCATCCTTCCGCAGTCCTTGCACCAATTTCGTCGGGTCTGAATCAAAGTAGTGGCTGACATCTGTCAGTGAGATCTCCGATGAGTCTAGGTTTTGGAATGTGGCATCTGCTGTTGCTAGAGCAAGCTCAAATGTCTTGCGTTTCTCTAACATGCCTACCCCTGGAGCATCACTATCAAATGCAAAAGACTTGCGGCTCAGGTACATGTCCTGGAGCTGCTTCTCATCTGTCCATGATGCATTCTCCACTGCCAAGTTCACATTTGATGAGTAAGAGCCTGATGCATTTGAGAACACCCTTGTTGCTGCCTCTCGTACTGAGACACCAAGCTCCTCTGCCTGCTCCAGGGCATGCTTGCGCACATAATTCATCTCTACTGGCTCGTCCAGTTCGGCAACCATCTTCACTGCCCGGTCCAGCAGATTCATCTGCATCAGATGTGTTTGGTTAGTGCATCAGTTCAGCGATGAATAATTTACTTGTCTGCAAAATATTTACAAATCAAGGCAGAGGCAGTATTCACACCTGGTTGATGAAAAGATCTCTGAATACACCCGAGCAGTTGACGACGACATCAATCCTAGGACGTCCAAGCTCCTCAAGGCTGACAGGCTCCACACGGTTGACACGGCCAAAGGCATCAGCAACTGGAAGGACACCGACCATCCACATCACCTGGGCCAATGACTCACCGTAGGTCTTGATGTTGTCAGTGCCCCACAAGACAAGTGCAATTGTCTCAGGATACTTGCCACCATTGTCAGCCTTTTGCCGCTCCAGCAGACGTTCCACAACAATCTTGGCACTCTTCATGGCAGCTGCAGTTGGGATTGACTGAGGGTCGAGAGCATGGATGTTCTTCCCTGTTGGGAGAACCTTTGGGTTACGGATGGGATCACCACCAGGGCCAGGCTCAACATAGCTTCCCTCAAGGGCAAGCTTCAAGCTGCCTAGCTCATTGTCTGCCACAATCAGCTTCAAGCACTCTCCCAAGAATGCAAACAAGGTCCTCAACTTCTCTCTATCCGCCCTGATGAACTTCGTCTTGGACAAGTACTCCACCCATGGCTCTGAGAGACCAAAACCAAGCATGGAACTGAGTTTGTTTGTAACATCAACAACTTGCCCTTTGCTGTTTGTAGTCTTCTCAACAAAGGCACCTATGGCACCTCGTGAAGCTTCAGTTATCTGCCTCAGAAGTTCAACATCAGCCAGTATGCCCTTGTCGTTTCCCCTGTAGACATCTTCAATGCTCCTGCCCACCGTCCCAGCAAGAATGCCGGGCAGTGAGTATATGTTGTCCTCTGGGCGGTCAAGGGCAGCTATATTCACTAATGTGGCCACAGCCTCGATGGCACTTGGTGGCTCACCTATCACATGCAGGCCACATGGCAGTAGCCGCGACTCTATCTCCATGATCTTTGCATACACCTTTCCAACAACAAGGTCACGCTCATTTGGTGGGAGTTCCACGCCTTCCTCAGGCAAGGGGACATCCTTGTCTAGGTTACACTGTTTTGCAGTGCTGATGATTGAGCTCACAATCTGTTGGCCACGTCCTGTGTCCTTGAGTGACTGGTAAGAGGAAATGAGCTCTGACAGCTGCTTGAGCCCCTTGTACAGACCGGCATTCTCAGCTGGCGGTGTTAGGTAGCTTATGGTGTTTGCATAGCTTCGACGCTTGGCAACGGTTGCCTCCGATGGGTTGTTTGCTGCATAGTAGTAGATGTTGGGGATGTTACCAATCAGACTGTCAGGATAGCATGCATCACTCATCCCAACTTGTTTCCCTGGCATGAACTCAAGGGAACCGTGTGTGCCAAAGTGCAGAACAGCATCTGCCTTGAAGATCTTCTCAACATAAGTGTAGTATGCTGCAAATCCGTGATGAGGGCTGGCAGATTTTGAGAACAGAAGCCGCATTGGATCACCTTCATAGCCAAAAGTGGGCTGCACTCCGATGAAGATATTGCCATACTGCTTCCCATAGACAAGGAGGTTCTCGCCATCAGAATTGAGATGCCCAGGTGCCTTGCCCCAGTTCTCCTCCAGCAAGGAGGCATAGGGAGTGAGTTTCTGGTACTCCCGCACATTCATGCGGTAAACAACATTGAGGTTGGGACTGTTGAATTGGGCCTCCTTATCGTGAATAACTTCCTCAATGAGGGCTTCAGGTGTGTCTGGAAGACCCTCAACGTTGTAGCCGTCCTTCTTGAGATCGCGGAGGACAGAATAGATGGAGCTGAAGACATTCAGGTATGCTGCAGTGCCAACATTGCCCTTGTCTGGTGGGAAGCTGAAAACGGTGATGGCTAGTCTCTTGTCCTCCTGCAGCAAACAAGGAAGAGAGGTATTTACGTTAATGTTTTTTGCAAACCTTTGCTTACAAGAATCAAGAAACGAGTAAACCCATGAGGAATGTCATGAAAGTGCAAACTAGATGACATAACTGAAATTTACGATTATGCACCCAAGTATTGAATTTTTTCTTGACATGATTTCTGTTTCATTTGAAGGATTACAAGTTCAGTCAGTTGGTACTTGGCAGCTAAACCTTGTAATATGTTCTTATTTTTCATTGAACTCGATTTGATGATTATCATGATACGCATTGTATAGGGTTGCATCAGAGTTTTCATCATTTATTTAACCTATCATGCTCATAGCAGAATAGCAGGCTTGCAGTGTCGTTATGTACAAGAAATTGTTCAGGGGATGAATGGCGCAAGATGGAAGAGTTAATTGATGAGCAGTCCCAGTTTTCGGCATGACAGTGAAGTCTTTTGAGCTAATATGGATTTGCAAGGAGATTGAAATATTCTTAAGCAAGATCATAGAGTTAATTGATCAATCGATGAGCATTTCCAGTTTTCAGCATGACACTGAAGTAGTTGAGCTAATATGTTAATGACTTTCTCCGTCTGTAAGGAGACTGAAATTTTCATAAGCATAAGCCACATTTTTAATCAATTTGATCAACATTTCAACCGTATTGCACATCAATCTCCATATATATATAAATCCAATGCGCAGAAAAATTGAATTCTGTGAAGGAAAGAAAATCACGCAGCTTTCAAATAACAAGACCGTATGGTTATTACCATGGGATCTAGTATTTCCCCACTTATATTAGAGCATCAGAACTATTGATATGCAGATGTAGTTGATTTAGCACTAAAGTAGAAACAGTGCAATATATATGTACAGTACTCAAATACATTAGCCGTGTGGAGATGCATCATACCTTAGTTTTCCTCTTGAGTTCTGCCCATCTGATTGCTCTAGTGCAGAGCTGCTCCACCCTTTTGTGCAATGCATGTGACTTCCCTGCATCAAACACAAGAAACGTTTCCAGCTCAGCTTCAAGTACGTTGATGCCAGACTTAAGACTACTGGGAGTGTTCTGAACCCCGCAGACAAGTCAGGCCAAGAGGAATGGAGTGGGATGGAGAAGTATCTTGCCTGTTCTTGGGTCCCGGCCGGCGAACACGATGGGCTCCATCCCACCGTCAAGCTCCGGGAGCGCAACCTGCAGCGCCACCTGGATCGGGTGAAGCCCCAGGGTGCTGTTGAGCCACTCCTCCGTCGTCTGGAACACGAGCGGCAGCGCGACGATGTACGGCACGTCGAGCTTCTGCAGCGCCGCGATGGCCTTGGGGTGGTCCTGCCTCGCCGGGCCGCCGACGAGCGCGAACCCGGTAAGCGACACCACCGCGTTCACGAACGTTTTCTTGGTGATCGGGTCGACCAGGTACCGCTCAGTGGGCCCCGAGAAGTCGAGGCCGCCGGCGAAGATCGGGATGACCTTGGCGCCCCTCGCCTCCAGCTCCATGATCACGGCGACATAGTGGCTGTCGTCCCCGGTGACAATGTGGCTCCTCTGCAGGACCAGCCCGATCACTGGCGCGTTGGGGTCCTTGAGCTTCTCGTTGGCGTCCCGGCGCGTGCCGTACCAGTTGAGGTATTCCTTGACGTCGTCGTACATGGTGGGGCGCGAGCGGGTGCCAGATGCCGGTGTCGAGGAAGAGCACGGGGTCGTCGTACTTGATGTCGGCGCCCTTGAGCGCCGGCACGTAGGACACGGCGATCATCTTGAGGAAGTTCTGGAGGTTGTCCGGCGAGCCGCCGAGCCAGAACTGCAGGCTGAGGATGTAGAGGCGCGCGTCCTGGGCCTTGTCGGAGGGCAGGTACTTGAGCACCTTGGGCAGCGTGCGCACCAGCTTGAGCATGCTGTCGGCGAATCCGCCCGAGTTCTTCTTGCGCTTGAAGAGCTGGAAGAAGGGGCTCTTGGATTGCCCGAGCTGCGACATGCTGAAGGAGCCGAGCTTGTTGAGGCGCATCACCTCCGGCATCGACGGGAAGACGAGCACGGCGTCCATCCGGTCCCGCTCCTTCTCGACGGCGTCCCTGACCTTGATCGCCAGCTCTTCCACGAAGATGAGCGAGCCGATGAACACATTGGCGCCGGCGAGGTCGGCGCAGAAGGTCGCGTACGTCTCCGCGTCCCGGAGCTCCTCGACGAGGTACCCCACTACCTCGAACTCCGCGGCGCGGCGCGGGTCCGCGTTGAGCTGCTGCACTGCCGCGGTGACAGAGGACTGGTACTGCGCCTCCAGGACGACGTACACCACCTTCACCCGCGGCAGGCCGCGCTCCGGCGGCACCACCCGCCGCACATCCGGGTTAGTCTGCGTGAACAGCCCGTTCCCGGCCACAGCGCACCGTATCGTCGCTGCCGTGCGCCCCCTCCCGCCTGCGCCGGCCAGCTGCCGCCGGGTCAGGAGGAACGAGTGCAGCGGCACGGGCGCCCCCAGCTTCTTCTGCGCCCCGGTGGCCGTAGCGAACGGCGTGGACACCAAAGACGACATCTTTATCCCCACACAACTAAAGAAACACGCACGCACACGGCCCCCGAGTCAGTAAAAGACTACCAACTAGCTAGTATTTAACAATGGAATAATCCAACACCTCTTCTCTTGCTAAGGGTGGCTTGGTTCTTGCTCTGTTCTGTGTTGTTTCCCTCTAAAACAGGGGAGGCAAAGAAGCAAGAAGGGGAGTGGGCGAGCTCGGGAATGTATAGGTTTCTTGCCAGGGGGAGGACGGAGGTGGCTGACAAGCGGCTACGGGGGGAGGCTCCGGGGATTTGGTGGCGGAAGCCGGGACACGATGGCGGTGACGGGGAGACCGTGGGGGCCGCGGCAGTGGGGCAGGGGCGCGGGGGTGAGAAAAGCGGATCGCGATCGGAGCTGCGCGCGCTGTGATTGGCCGCGGGGGATTTCCTGGGCGCGCGCGGCCGGAGGGAGGCGATGAGGCGGGTGGATAGCTCGCGGTCGCTGTTCGCGGCATGCGCGTGGCACAGACCCCAGCCGCGAAGGGCACTTGCCCTGCCTTGGGCTGCTGGGGTCGTTGCGTACTTGCGTTCGTTGGCTGATTCCATTTCTCCTTGGTATTTCTTGCATCTTGGCCCGTGCATTTTCATTTCCGCTTGGTTTTGTTCGATATTTCTGTGGGGATCTTGGTTCGCTTTATGGTTCGTGGAAGGGGTTCGTTTGTTGGTTTGCTGGGCTTGGGGGTTGTGGCTGACGGCAGAGGGATGTATATCATGCGTCCGTGAGACAAGTGGACAAAGATTGTGATTTCTCTGGCTCTCTGCGGACTCCGGGAGGAAGCTTGGGCCCGTGCCGCTGGATGCTGCATGATGATGCGCTTCGATTTTGGCCGGTTTCGTTCTCTGTATCTTGGTCGACGTCACTCAGTTGATGAGCATTGTGGCTGTGCTTCCCCGCCAAAAATTCGATGGCACATTGTGGTTCCTAGTTGATTAAATGTGCCAAGTGTCGGACTCCTTTTAGTCTTTGGAAATTTGGAATTTCTCACTGTGAAGAACGACAATTGGATATCCGATACTCCATGTCTCGATGACATGCGGCCCTAGGAGCTGCATGCCGGTGAGATATGGGTGTGAATACCATTCTTTGGAGTGGGAGGGAACCGGGCTATCGAACGTTCAATTTTTGTACTCTCTTTGATTTTGCAATGTAAGTGATTTCGTTTAATCGAATAAGCGAAGCATGCTAATTTGTTGAAACTTGTAGTCACCAGTGCATAAAAGAGTTTCACTTTCATCCTTTTGTTTAGGTCATGTTTCACTTTCATCTGTGCTGCTTCTAGAAGATTCCAGTAGAGTGGGCTTGTATTTGGTATACAACGGGGGGACTCAATGGGCCGTTTTTGACCCATTTTCTGATTTGGATCGTCAGGAATCCGTCCCAAGTTAAATGGGCAGGCTTTCTCTCCGGCTATACAGTTTCAGCCTACTTTTGCAATTCTGCTCTTGTCCAGCCCAACTACAACACTGATTGGGGGATAACTGGGCTGCATGTTTGTCAACTGAAAGAAGGAATCACATGAAATCCTATACATGGTATAGATTGGCTTGGCCCAACAAAATTGCAGCGACGCATCGATGCGAAGTGAAGTTCTTTTTGGGCTGCTCTAGTTCTTAGCCTTCTTTTTTATGCGAGCATATCAAATAGAAACACGCAGCAGAGAATGTATACACTGCTCATCAGCGCTACCAGCTTCATTTGTAGATCTGACGATGTAGCTACTTCTTCACGACACGTCCGGGAGAAACAAATCTTGACAATCTAACAAGCGCCAACTACAAGTGTAACCGTTCTTTAAAAAATATATACAAGTGTAACCGTGTTTTTAAAAATAATAATTGAGCAAGAGGTCAAAGACCTCCGATTTATATTACCAAAAACCAGGAGTCCAGGAGACTACATAGTTCGAACAAGAACTAAAGCAAATTTTAGTTAGCAGGTACCAGATTACTGTCCATACCGAAGTTTTAATATTGCATTACACAGACGTTGCAACACAATGGAGAAGGGCAAATAAAACTACGAGATAGAGCCTCCAAAACGCTCCGAACTTCAGCCAGCTTGTACTTGTCGTGTAACCGTGTTGTTGTGTTCGCAATCGAATTATCTAACTGAACCATACATGTAGAAAAACGACGGACTCGAACTATCTAGACCATGACTACAGGACACGCTTGTCCATTTCTGATCACTAGTAATCGTGCACGTGCAACGCACGTCTTGACTAACATAATTTAAACATTAAAAATATATTCTATTATTTATAAATATAATTTTATATTTATACATGCATTCTATCGAAAATGATGTTTAAATGGCTACAAGAACTAACAAATGAAGATAGTACAAAAAGAAAATAGACATCATTGTTTATATGAAATAGTAAAGAATGATGAATATGTATTGTCAAAAAAATAACATCGAATATAACCAATGACACAATACAAATGCTTCTCGCTCAATCTATTTTTCGGATCACGGATTGTCCTGGACTGTAGTGGCGAGGAGGACACGCTGTCGATGTTGAGATCGGCGAGCAGCGCGTCAATCTCGTCGACGTGGCGCAGTTTCGGCTAGCGCGTGAGCTGTTTTGGCTAGTGGTGGTGGTGGGGCCATGCAAGGAGGAGATTGCTGGCGGCGGCGGCGTCGCGCCCTCCGCGACGTGGCTGTATGTGCAAGGTGGAGGCCCGCGCGGGGAGGCTGGTGTGGAGGAGGACGCGGTAGAGATCGTCGGGTGGTAGGAGGAATGCGGCGCGATCCTCGATGGTGTTGCAGTGTCGAAAGGTCGCGGCAGGGTGATGCTTGGCGGTGGCAGGTGCCGACAGCGGGAGGAAATGGGGCGGAGGTGGTGCAGAAAGGGGCGGCAGCGGGAGGAGATGGTCCTGCCCTTGTATTCTGGCGCCGCGCATCCTGCACGCCTTTGCCACTGTCAAAGCTCGTCGGCTTCTTATCGGCAACCGTGTCATTTGTAGAGTGAAAGAGACGGTGATGCACGACGATGTGCTGGGAGGGTGGCGAGAGGAGCGTGGGATCAAGGGAGGGCGGTGCGGCCTGGATCAACGTAGGGCAGGATTATTGCTTCGTCGGATGGTATAGCCAAACCATCAACTGCATTGTGTCGAAGGAGACAACGGCAGTGGCGCACGGGCACGACCAAAGCATGGCATGGACAGCGGCGGCCACGCGTGGTGTATTCGGGAGAGAGGGTGCTAGAGGGTATAGCCGTGCAAATAGTGGGTAATTGCTATCAACTTTAAGTAAGGGTAATGGTGGATAATTACTTTCAATTTAAATAAATGGCACGGTGGGTAACTTTTAGGTGGCAGACCATCAAAATAATATTAGCCATTGGATGATCATGATTGAACGGTGCAGATTGAGTCGAAGATAAGAGGAGGAAGCTCTCCCTTTTATAAGGTAGTATAGATGCATATCGACTCAAACATCCCATTGCACAATTTGGACCCACAAAACTAGCGTTCTAGTCTCATTACACTCTGGGCTAGATATACTAGTATGGTAACCCCCTGTCTGATAGGTACTATATCCATAGGCTCAACTACAGGATTATAAGAGTGTTTAGTCTCTCTCATCCTTAAAGACTAGATTGGCAGGAAAGATTATTCTTATCTTTATAAGTCGTGCTAAGTCTCCTCTCACAATTGACATAAGACTACCTTCAACACCTTTTTAATTAAAACGCTGGCCTTCCCAAATCCCAAATATGCACCACTTCCCCTCCCCATCAATACCAATTGCCTCCCTTTCAAAAAAATACCAATTGCCTCTTTCTCCTGCACCTATTTGATCCGTGCGCGCGTTCGTGTCTCTGTCTGACTGCGACTGATTTGCCCGGTTGCATGGCTGCACGTGGGCGAAGCAACGACTGAGCCACACAAAATTTCCAGAACGAGAGCGAGCAGGCGGCGCCGGTCCGGGACTCGCGTTTTCCGAGCCATTTGTTCCCGGCCCGAATCACTCATCACCACTCATGTACTCGCAAGCTGCGCAATCCAGCTCTTTCGCGCAGCAGCGTGCCTCGCTCTCGCGTCGCGTGCCAGGAAACCCAACAGCTCCCCGTCGCTCTCGCCGGACAGCGACGTCGCGCCGAGGGGCGCGCTCCCCGGATAAGTTTCGTACCGGGGGAACCCCGTGTCCAGCTAGCCGGCGCTTGCGCCTACGTACGTAGAGCGATCTACCAGGGTGTTGTGCGCGTCCATCTGTCTGTCTGTCTGTCGTGCGTGATGGCGGCGGCTCTCGCGGTGCACTGCTGGCTCGCTCCGAGCCCGTCCCGCGGCGCGGCGCGGCTGTTCCGGCAAGCCGGGACGGTGGGCGGCCGTGCTGCCACGCTTCCGTGCCACGGCAGCAGGCGCATGTCACGGCTCGTGGCCGCCGCCTCGTCGGGCCGCACCGGCACGGCCACTGGCACTGCGGGCTCTGCTGCCACGGTGCCCGATCTCAGGCTCGCCGGAGGGGACAGCGGCGGCGACATTGCCCCCACGACCACGATCGAGTCCACCGTTGAGAGTGTAACAAACGCTTTGCTCCCTTGATTGCTTCCTTGCGTGCTAGCTTCTGCGTTTCAGTCGTGTGTAGCAGTGGCAGTCCATCTGACGCTTCTTTTTTGGGGTTTTGGCAGGTGATATTCGATTTCCGTTTCCTGGCTCTCCTGGCCATTGCCGGGTCGCTGGCCGGTTCCCTCCTCTGCTTCCTCAGTGTAAGTCTCCTCGATCAAATAGACTCTAGCCCCCAAAAAAGAAAAACTGCCTTCTATCTGACAAAGCAAATATTCATCAAGTCCTCGGGAGAATTTACCTGTATGTACTTTCGACTCTGTTCTCGTTAGTTGCTTGCTTGTGTGAACAATCCGATCGATATGTAGCCTGCTGGTTTAACCATTACTAGTGAAGCAACGGCGTTTACTGATTACATCGTCTGCTATCTATTCGTGATCAGGGTTGTGTATACATAAAAGAGGCATATCAAGTCTATTGGACGAGCTGCGTCAGAGGCGTTCACACAGGACAGATGGTCCTCAGGCTCGTCGAGGCTATTGGTGAGGAGTTGTTCTGCTTACTATTGCTAGTTGCTAGCACCGTCTGACACAATATTCCTCAGCTTGAGATCAACCTATTCTTGCAGATGTGTATCTTGCTGGAACCGTCATGCTGATTTTCGGGATGGGACTGTACGGGCTGTTCATCAGCAACGACTCTCCTGACGTACCTTCGTCCGATCGTGCTCTCAAGCGATCATCTCTATTCGGGATGTTTACTCTGAAGGTAAGTTTTTTCTGACATTTCAAATGCTAGGAACGCAAGCATATCCAGGGGGAGTAGGATCATTTCTCTTCTTCTTGCAGGAACGACCGAGGTGGATGAGGATCAGCTCCCTCGACGAGCTCAAGACGAAGCTGGGGCACATCATCGTGATGATCCTGCTGGTGAAGATGTTCGAGAGGAGCAAGATGGTGCACATCGCCACGGGGCTGGACCTCCTCAGCTACGCGGTCTGCATTTTCCTCTCGTCGGCGTCGCTCTACATCCTGCACAACCTCCACAGGCCGGGGCACGAATAGGATTAAGACCGCAGTGCCAGACATGCATGGTGATTGTGTGCTTGTACGTTGCTGTGTTGAGTTGAGAAGGAATTCATCGCTTTTAAGGGTTTGTGTTTTGTAGCCTGGCCAGTGTGGCATTGGTGCTAGGCAAATCTTGATGCTAGGTTAAAGTAGTTTGTAATCCAGTTCTTATAGAGTACTTAGAACAGTCAGCTGTAACTGTAGCTATAAAAGGATCTAATTCATCTTACTTCACTCTCCTTCACTGGGAAAATGCATCGCTGCACGTGGGTCACGCGCATCTGGTCGAGTTTTGAGAAATTCTGGACAAAAATTAGAATTTATCAGAACTTCTATCTATACTTTTTTCATTTTCTCAATCAACTGGGTGCAAGTGCCCCATGTGTACAAAATCCACTCTCTTACTTCACCCTTGTATATACAGGGCTAGAATCTCTAGCTCATTGCGGACAATGGGCTTAATCCCTCATGGGGGTGAGTGGTGTGCCCAAAGCAGCCCACAAGTCCAAAACTCGTGAACCGTTGATTTCAGTTTACATTGTGTGATTCGCCATAGAGAAAGAGGAATGCAGGCAAACCACTTGGTCACCTCTTCACCTTTACTTTGACTCGGCGGCGGTAGTTGTTATTGTGATAGACAAACACACACCCAAAAATCAGTTATTGTTTAGCTCGAGGATTTATGCGCGACCTTCTGTCAGTTGCTCGATGGAATAGTAAATCGTTGTCAAATGAAGCAAAAACTTGGTATATAGATGATTGATTTGTTACTCTTGGACTTGTATGGTCGGTGTTAAGATTGGAACGATAAAGGAATATCGTCTGAGAAGAATTGTTTCAGCTCGGGTTATAGTGGACTGAAGAGCTGCACAATTTTCCCAACTGATCAGTCCGAAGGGCCAAATGGTGTCAGATAAGCAGAAATACTTATATTGTGCCCGCAACTAACAGGATTATGTTCCTACTAAGTTTCACGTATTGTTAGGTCTATGTTTTGGAAGATATGAACTAAGGATCAAAATCAGCAGAAACAACACTCATATGTTCTTCCTTTTTCAGGAATACAACACCTCTATTATGCTGATTTAGTTAGCTCCTGTTAAGTGTCGTGTTGCTGATGATGGTGATGTCAAGAATATATCTTGATGATGATGTTGTTGTGGTTGTAACATTCTCTAGATATTCCGGACAAGACACTCATCATATCCACTATTACTAGTAGAAGGAGTTCTCGAACGAATTGGTTTGGTCCCTTCTTTTAGCAAAGTCCGGAGGGAAGACCTGATCTAAATTTTACAAAGGCACAATAAACATGGAGTTCAACAAGAGTGAATGCAAAATTTACAATACATATTACATGCATGAGTTTTTACAAAATGCACCAGCCATGATGCCAAGCAGCAACCCAAGTTTTTACATGTATTTTATACTTCTCATGCAATCATCCCGGGAAGGTATTTCCACGTAAATCACCGTGTCAATCAGTGCATGTTGAATTCTTCTGTTAATATGGTTGTTCAATATATCTCTTTTCTTTTTCGCAGAAAGTAGGTGTTGGTCGAATATCTCGTTAATGTTCACCGCAGGACGGGGTTGAATTGCTGATTTCTTGCATATTGTCAGACACATTGATGGAAGAATGGTGGTGTGTGTAACTTGTGTTGGTAGCGTGTTTCACGCGCAAAAGCCAACAACGACTGATGATGGCATGCGCGCGCTAAAAACCACGTAGCCGAGAGCGACGCGTCCAGCCGCGCGCGATAAACCTCTCCTCCCTCCTCCTCTTCCTTCTCCGGATCACTCGATTCACTCTACTCGAAGACAACGCTGCCAGCCAGCCACACACAGCACAGCAGCCAGTCGCTTCGCGAGCGCGCACTGCCCAGCCGGCCGGCCCTACGTACGCGCGGCGTGCGTGATGGCTCTCCTGCTGCACGGCTGCTGCCTCGCTCCCGTCAGCGCCGCCGCCGCGCCGACGGGCCGGCTTCTACCTTGCCGGCGGCCGTCTCGGCTCGTGGCGGTCTCCTCGGCCACCGCTTCCTCGCCGTCCGGCGATGGCGTGACTGCTGCCGCGGACGCGGTGCTACGTGGCTCGGATGGCTCCAAGGCCAAGGCAAGCGGCTACGGCGGGCCCAACGGCGCCATTTCCCGCAACACCAGGTCCACTGCCATCGAGACCACCGTCGAGAGGGTGATCTTTGATTTCCGGTTTCTGGCTCTTCTTGCCGTTGCCGGGTCACTGGCCGGTTCCCTCCTCTGCTTCCTCAATGTATGTTTTCTCGATTTGATCTCTGCAGCTCGTCAGGATTCAGACAGACAGATAGAATTATAGTTTTTTACGGTATCTTGTACTTAAAGAATTACCGAGCAACAGCAATCAAAATGGATCTAAGCATCTTGTATCTGTTGGTGATCAGGGTTGTGTTTACATAAAAGAGGCATACGGTGTTTATTGGACGAGCTGCGTCAAAGGTGTTCATACAGGGCAAATGGTCCTCAAAGTCGTCGAAGCCATTGGTGAGATATTCTGTTAGCTAATTTATCTAACGTAATAAAAAAAATTCTATCGCTTCCTAAAATCGCATGCATTCATTTAATTGGTTATAAACTCATAACAGAGAATAGTATTTGTCACAATGATCATTAAAAACATCGATCATTTGTCTACGAGATCTCGCGTAACTTTCTTTTTCTTTTTCCGGAACAACTAACCCCGCCCAACTAGTTCTTTTTTTGTTGTTGTTGCAATCAGCGCAACTAGTTCATTATAAGAATTCTGGGAACAAGTTTAACCATCATACCTTTGATATCTGATATGCAAAGCTTCTGGGAACAAGATTAACCATCACAACTTTGATTTCTGATATGACTAGAGGTTGGTACAATGGTAGGTTAGGCTTAACAATGTTAAAGTATCCATCATCTTCTATTAGGCTGCAAAACATAAAATAACTTAACTTTACACTAACTATTGCTACGCGGCGCACTCTTTTACTTGCTTTTGCAGATGTGTATCTTGCTGGAACTGTCATGTTGATATTTGGGATGGGTCTTTACGGGTTGTTCATCAGCAATTCTACCGATGTACCTTCTGAATCTGATCGGGCTCTGCAAGGATCATCACTATTTGGGATGTTTGCTTTGAAGGTAAGCAATTAGCGTTGCGAATCACCAAGAATTGCACAAGTTTCACTGATGATCTTATGATTACATAGGCATAAAACACGTCCTGCTCATGGCTTAAAATGTGTACTTACAATCCATCTCTGCATTTTTTTTCTAACAACTTGGAACTGAAATTAATTACTGAGCATGCAATTCCCTCAGCATGTCAGAAGGCTGAATCGTTCATTGTCTCTTCTTGCAGGCAAGACCAAAGTGGATGAAGATCACCTCCCTGGACGAGCTCAAGACAAAAGTAGGGCATGTCATCGTGATGATTCTTCTGGTGAAGATGTTCGAGAGGAGCAAGATGGTGAAGATCACCACGGGGCTGGACCTCCTCAGCTACTCGGTCTGCATCTTCCTGTCATCCGCTTCTCTGTACATCCTGCACAACCTCCACAGGCCAGAACACGAGGAGTCCGTAATGCCAAATTTGTAGGTTAATATCTGGAAGAACAACATAATTGCTGGTTCTGCAAGAAAGAACCAGTCTCTGTAAACAATATAATGGTCAGATTCATCTTATACGTAGCTGCAGAAAGGAAGAACCTTCAGAACATTCATTCTGTGCAGGAATTGTTGATCTAGTGTAGCACGAAATGCTGCTTTTCAACTTCTGATTGATGTAGCCATGTAGCCGGTAATGTTTCCATTTCTTGAAATGATTGGCCTAAGATTCTAAGATAGCAAGCATGCACAGAACAACAAGGAGAGAAGAACGGTCATGATCCCAACGGCTTGCTCTCCTTGGGGACCTTGGCGTCGTCGTTCTCCATGCTGGGTTGGATCGAAGAGAGGACCAGTTTCAGACCGTGTGACGAAGCTGCGCTGTCACGACGGGGTTGGCCATACCTTCCCAAAGACCCTCGTGCCTCTGCTTCAAGAAATCTCAGCTGTCACGATGTTATCTTGTAGGCCCTGCACGTTCTTCAGATCAGCCGTTCGACGAGGACAAAGACGGTGGTTGATCGTTGTCGAGAAGGGGCCGTCCGGCCAGGCATTTTTGATCGGTCTTCTTTCAAAAAAAAAGAGTAACTAAAGAACTGATGCAGAAACCGGGAGGCAATGAAAAATCTCTTTCTTTATCTGAAAGAAAGATTAGTGTTACAACGACGGGGACCGACATATATACCTTCGGTGGTCTGACTAGAAGGACGGTGGATCATCAGATCACAGGTTGGATGGCTGAGATTTAACCACGACAAACAAAATGGGGATTGCTAACTAGTGCTCGAGTATTTCCTCGCTATACCAACGCTTTAATTTTGATCGATGCTGTGAATTTGCCTAGCAATTCCAATTTTCCAGTTGCTAGAAAATTTAGGATCTTGCGATGCTCTGGAGAGGTCCAAGTTTACCGGATCCTAAATTTTCTAGCACGCTCATTATTTGTCAATTTTTTTAATAATAAAAGTTTTATTGACTCTTGTTGTCACACGAAGACGATACAACCATAAGAGTTCACCCCTGACCTCTATATATATAGGATGCACACAACCAACACAAAAACCGGAAAACAAAAAATAAGGGCAAGACAAGAGCCATGACAAAGAGAATGAAATAACTACGGTGGTGAAGCATCGATTCTGAGCCTAGACTGCCATCCATGCCGGGTAAAACATGCCCTGACCACCTGCTCCAAATGCATACATGCCACCATGGCCATATTCCGAGATCCCGGCTTCTGGAGCACAGCCCAAGTACGAAGCCAGTGGGTACATAAGTAGATAACCTGCAAAGGAGTAGATATTTCTCTCTTATCAAAAACCATATCATTTCTACAAAGCTATAACGACCAACAAGTAGCGGCTGCACCAATTAGACATATCGGTTTCCAAGCTTTAGGAACGTCATGAAGCCAGGTACCAAACATATGAGCACCACCACATGGCTGAGAAAGGCTAGAAGCTACTTGTATGATGGACCAAACAGACCGGGAAAAACAACATTAAAAAAAGAGGTGTTTAATTATCTCATCTTTGTGACAAAAACAACACTTTTAACTGTCATGCCAATTCCTCCTTACCAAATTATCCTTGGTCAAGAGTACCCCCCGTTGAAGATACCAAAGGAAGATCTTGATCTTAAGAGGCATTTTTAAAGCTCATATCCGTCGATTAATATTAGGAACATCAGTGTGCACAAGGGTGAGATAAAGAGATTTAACTGAGAACCGCCCATTTTTAGTTAAGGTCCAGCGAAACTCATCTCGTGCATCTTGCAAAGCAATGTTGGCCACACAAGGAAGCAAAGCATTCCATGCGGTCAATTTAGGTCCAATCAAATCCCTCCTGAAAATAATATTTGGAGAAAAGGACCGTAGAACCTCGGCCACGGTATCTTGCTTATTACAGATAATGTTATATAGGCATGGGTACTAATCCCGGATAGAGGCATTCCCTAGCCACAAATCATCCCAAAACCTTATTTGAGAACCATCTTTGATGGTGAAAGAACCAAACCGAAAAAGATGGCATTTGACTTTCATTAAACCACTCCAGAAATGCAAATCCCCGGGCTTCCAGCAAGCTTACGAAAGCGGCTTAGATCCTAAATATTTATGGCGTAACAGATCTTGCCACACACCATCCTCTGTGAGTAACTTAAACAACCATTTACACAACAAAGAGATGTTTTGGACTTCGAGATCATGAATTCCTAAGCCACCCTGATCTTTGGGACGACACAGAATACTCCATTTCGCGAGACGGTACTTCCGCTTTTGATCATCACTTTGTCAGTAAAATCTAGACCGAAAGTAATCAAGTCGGCGAAGAACCCCTCATGGTATAATAAAGAAAGACATCATGTACATGGGCAAACTGCTCAAAACTGGATTAATCAGCACGAGCCGCCCCCCCTGAAGACAAGTACTTGCCTTTTCAACTACTAAGACATTTTTCAAAACGTTCTTCAACCCCTTTCCAATCTGTGGTCCGAAGCTTCCTATAGTGAACCGGGATGCCCAGATAACACAGTGGGAGCTGGCCTAACTCGCAACCGAACAAATCAGCATAGAGATGAGAATCCGCTCGAGCGGCTCCGAAACAAAACAATTCGCTTTTATGGAAATTTATTTTTAGACTAGAGAGCTGTTCAAACACGCACAGCAAAAGCTTCATGTTATGTGCATGTTCTAGGTTGTGGTCCATGAAAAGAATTGTGTCATTAGCATATTGTAGAATGGATAAACAACCATCAATTAGATTAGGCACCAGTCCACAAATTTGGCCATTCACTTTGGCTCGTTCTATAAGGATAGCTAACATATCCGCGATAGTATTGAAAAGAAGCGGTGATAAAGGATCCCCTTGTCGAAGCCCCTTTTTCGTTTGAAAGACAGGACCGACATCATCGTTGATTTTTATAGCCACACTACCACCCGAAACAAAGGACTCTACCCAAGATATCCACTTAGGCGAGAAACTCTTCATCCGTAAAGTCTGTAATAAGAAAGGCCACCGGACTTTATCATAGGCTTTCTCAAAGTTGATCTTGAAAATTATCCCACTTTTGCTTTTTGAATGCAATTCATGAATCGTTTCATGCAGAACGACGACACCATCCAAGATGTTGCGCCTGTGCATAAATGCCGTCAGCGTGGGATGTATAACATGATTCGTCACACTATTTAGACGATTAGTAGCCACCTTAGTGAATATTTTGAAGCAAACATTTAGTAAGCATATTGGCCGGTATTATCGGATGCGGTTGGCATCCTTAACTTTTGGGAGAAGTGAGATAATCTCAAAATTCAAACTGTGCAATGGCAAGCTACCCAGTGCAATTCATTATTTGTCAATTTAAGGATGATGTCCGGTAACCACGCACGCATGTGCAAATGTTGAACAAATACGTGAAGCCGTTTTAGTATTAGACACACGAAGTAACATGGATGTGATTGATACTTCACTTCAGTAGGCCTGAACAGTTTAAACACACAGATTTCTTTTCCAGTGCTCCACTAATACACGTTTTCTCTTTTATTTTTAATTTTTGTGGGCAAGGCCAAAATCCGATCTATTTAAGGATAAGGATAAAGAGCACATACCAGGCCGAATTTTTAATTGGATGTGATTGATGACTATATACATGACTAAACTGAAACGACAATGACCTGTTACAATCTCTAGTGAACATATCAATTAAACCAAATCCATTTGAATCCAAACTACTCCCTTTATTCTGTAATATAAAACTTATTTTATCTAATTAAGATAAAACTTTAACCAATAATTATTTTATTAATATATACTTTATATAGCATAAAATTAATGTCATTAAATTTATATTTAAAAGTATTTAATTATGAGTTTATTTCACATAAACTATATATTAATAAAATGATTATTGACAAATTTTATTTTAATTAAATAAAATATACTTTATATTATAGAACAAAGAGAGTATAAAACAACAAACAAAGTTGAGCCAAAAAATCACATCACCCAGACAAAAACGGAAAGAGACCGTAAGAAAGTGAGTAAAGGAAAATCCAAGAAAACATGGTAACCGAGAAAGAGGGGAAATAAACGGCAGACATCGGCTGGCGACGATGGCGACGTGTGGTGGCGGCTGGTCCCGACCAAGCTCAAGCGCACCGGTACCGATCCCGATGCTCCTCCCACCCACCTCCCCGACCCACCTAATACCCCTCCCCTCCTCTCCCTATCCACCTCTCCATCAATTCACTCGCTCACTCCCCCAAAACCCAACCCCTCCCTCCCCCCCGGGCAATGTCGTCGCCGCCGCCGCCGTTGTGCGGGGCGCCCGAGGAAGTGCAGGAGGAGGACGCGCCCGCCAGGAGCGACCGCAACGGCGGCACGGCGTTCAGCTACGGGGAGGCGGGGTACTGGGACGCGCGATACGTGGAGGAGGGCGGCTCGCCGTACGACTGGTACCAGCGCTACGCCGCGCTCCGCCCCTTCGTCCGCCGCTTCGCGCCGCTGGCGTCGCGCATCCTCATGATCGGATGCGGCTCCGCGCGTACGCCCCGGCTCCCCTTTCCACTCCGCTCTTCTCCTCCTGCTACCGATTGCCTGGATTGTTCCTTAGAAACCGCACTCGCCTAGTACACGCACGAACTAGCGTAGCTAGCGTTGCTTGTGCTAGTGCTTGCGTATCCGTCTCCTTTTTTCCCAGAAGTAGAAACCTCCTTTCTTTTTCTTCTCTTTCTTTTTGAGATTTTATCCAAATATGTGCGTGATTGCGATCTGTGAATTGGGGTGATTAGCAGAGACCAGTGAGTGAGTGAGTGAGTGATCTTCTGGACTAGTTGCTTGCATAGGGCATAGACACTTAGGTAGAGTCTCTTCTGATGGAAATCGCTGTTTCGTTATAGCTACGCAATAGTTTGTGGATAGCTCTGAGTGGTGATTGCGCTGCAATTCTATCTGTGTCTGTTCCATATCATCATGGCAATCAGATAATGCCATTCTGTCTGTCCACGTGTCGACATAGGTCACTGCCCTTAATCTGATATTTATACTCTGAATCGGAGCTTGGTACTGTGATACGCTGCTACAGTTAGGCCATGCGTGAATTGGCAGTGTCTTGATGTTGATGGCACACAAGAGCAGTCATTGTGAATTGTGATAGCCTAATGGGGCAGGAGCAGCATGTCCGAAAGGCAGGAGCAGCATGTCCGAAAAGTTAAAATTTTCATAGGCACACATCTGAAACCAGCACAGCTCTGTATGCTTATCCCTACCACGAACCAACTTTGATCCGGCGAGTTCTGCAGTAACTCGAAGTTGCTCTGGGCTCAGTGTTATGTTGTGATGCAGATGAGATGTACTGCATGACGTAGCATCTCGACACGTTAAAAGCAATGGCAGCACCTTAGTACTTGTGCGAACGTTGTGCCCTATTGTGTTCCATTAGCCATATTCTTATTACAGTTCTGCCAACTACCATTTCCTGTTATGAGCAACACTAGGGGTTGGGTGCTGCACCCTGGATGGGTTGTTCAGGATAGAATTTAGGTTCTGCTTCTAAATCTAAGCTCCAGTACATCAACGATTGCTTCTTTCCTCCAATTACACTCCCTGTGCTAATTCAAATATTCTTCCCGTGCTCTGCTGTTTGTAGTTATGTCAGAGGATATGGTCGCTGATGGCTACGCAGACATAATGAACATTGACATTTCTTCGGTTGTAATTGAGATGATGATAAAGAAGTACTTCAATCTTCCACAGCTACAATGTATCCTTAATCGGTTTTCCTTTCCTTTTTCTTTTTTGGAAAGTGTAATCTACCAGCTGTTGATTTTCTTATGATCTGTAGACATGCAAATGGATGTTAGGGATATGAGTATATTTTCTGATGAATCATTTGATTGTGCCATTGACAAAGGTATGGATTCCTTCAGGCTAGAGTGGTGGTCTGACAAGTATTAAGTTTATTGACACACATGTTTAATAGTGCTTGTTCTTCTTTTTTTTTGTGCATTTATTTTAGGTACTTTGGACTCTTTGATGGTAAGTAGGTACTCCCTCCGTCCCAAAATGTAAGGCCCCTTTGTTTTGTCCTAAGTCAATGTGTTTTAAGTTTGACCAAGTTTATACTAAAAAATATCAACATCCACAACACCAAATTAGTGTCATTATATTTATCATGAAATATGTTTCCATAGTGTATTTATTTGATAGTGTAGATGTTAATATTTTTTAATATAAATTTGGTCAAACTTAAAACACATTGACTTAGGACAAAACAAAGGGGCCTTATATTTTTTGGACGGAGGGAGTAACATTTGTCATTTTGTCTTTTCCTTATTTTGGTACTTCTTCAACATTGCGGTCTTGCTACTTCCGTAGTGTGGTGTGGATGCTCCTCTCAGCGCAGTTCAGATGGTTCTAGAAGTGGACAGGTTTTTAATACCTTGCACCCGCATTGAAGTATCACTTAGTCTCGTATGCACCAAGATATATCATAAATTTCAATATTCCTGCAGACTAATCAGTGGTACCTTCTGATTGTAGGCTTCTTAAACCAGGAGGAGTCTTTATGTTGGTAGGCAGTTTGAATAAGTTTCTTCTTAGTGCAGTTCTAATCTGTTATTCCCTGCCATTGATTATAACGATCAAATTTTGGGTGTGAACTGCTAGATAACTTATGGTGATCCATCAGCACGAGTTCCTCATTTGAACCAACCAGTATGCAATTGGAACATTGTACTATACATTCTGCGTACGTATAAGCATTATGTCAATTTGGTCCCTTTTTGCATGGCAGACATGTTCAAGTTCAGTCCACCATGTTGACAACATTCCCTGCTTAGTGGAAGTCGTTGACTTTCTTTTCGTATGAATATTGAGTGCTACTCTAATAAAAACAGTACTTACGTTTCTTTTTCGAATCTCAACAGTACTTCTGTTTGCTTGCCCATGAATAGGGTTTGCCCCACCCTTTATATAAATTCAAGCCTTAACTTGTGTAATTGACTTCATTGAATTCACAGGGTATTGTAATTTGTAATAGTTTTACATACAAGATCAGTACCGAACTGTAGTATGATGAGATGAAAACAGATATTTGTCACATATCCTGGTTGAGTAAATTTTATTTAAGTACTTCTGTATGTGCTTTATCATCGGTATTTTAATGTATTGCAGCAAGACCTGGGTTCAAGGGAAAGGCAAGAAGGTCTGTCTTCGATCCTGTTCCACTGACTGAGAGTGGTAGATTGCCTGACGGCTTTATTCCGGAGGATCCTGACTCTCATTATATCTATGTCTGCAAAAAGGTGCAAGGATTAACAAGGATAGATTCTCCAACCATAAACCACGTAGAGACACAAGATTAGGAGTGAACTGTAGGCTGATTCATCTCACAACATTTGTGTATTGTTGTGATTTATACAAGATCAGATGACGTGATGTTGCCACCATTATGGCCATCCAAAGATAGAAAGCGTGCCTTTGCATGTACGTATATTTTTTCACTGATCTTGCAAGAATCAGCGAGTCATTGTATTGTGCTACCACTGGATGTTCTGTTGTGTGGGGAGGCACGACAGAATTGTTTGGCACAATCGAGGAAGAAAAATTTGTCTGTTTTTCATTCTCTGTGCAATGCGAAAGCAATTGGCATTTTTCAGTGAATGTATTTTGTGTGTGTGGAAGTAAATTTCTATCAGTTTTCTCAACGAGTGTATTCATTCATGCTGTTCGAGCTTCTAGCATATTTCGTATTTACTGTTTCTGCAAGAGTTATAGTTACTCATGCCTGATTGTCTAAATAAAGTAGCTTATACCTTAGCGGATTTAGCAAGACGGACCATGCATTGTGCTGTTCGGCATTTCACGACTCCACTTTGTGCTCTTGAGCTCCTTTAAAACGATTGTGCTCTTGAGCTCCTTCAAAACGATTGTAATAACTCGCTGATCAATAAAATTCTCTCTTCTAAAAAGTTGAGTTCAAGAGAGACTTTAGGGACACAAATTCAACATACCCTTGGTATCTTGCATTTTCATTTTCAAGGCAAACATTCATAGAATTTACATTTAACTGGACAGTGTTCGGTTGAGTCTAATATACACTGGGTATCTACCATTTATCTTTAAAGCAAACATTTATAGCGCCTGAGACTTTGTCTAAAAATTGATTTGTTTTTTAGTGTCCTCTGCATAGATATTATTTGGACTAAAGATAATTTGACAAAACTAGCTGAACCGGCAGGGTAGCACACAATTTTATTCCTTTTTTCGAACAGGTAAAACATAATGTTATTATTTATTTTAACAAGGCACAAATGTTGTTTTGCACTAAGAGAAGGTAGGACAGTGTTACTTTTTAAATAAGAGGGAGGCAATTCAACTGTCAATTCGTTCGTAGCACTCTGGCGATCAATCTAATTAGCTTTTATCCTTTCTCGTCCCATAGTGCATCCAGTATGTGTAAAACTTGATTGTCGAGTTTAAAGAAGACTTTACGGGCGCCAATTCTTGTTAGAGCTAGCATTACGTTTGTCGATTCGGTGAACGTTTTTGAAAAAATAACTTTCTACTCCTCGGCAGGTTATCTAAATGTGCATCAACAAACAACACTGGCTAACCTGCCCGGTTACAACACACATACTAGCTACGTCCAGGCCCCATGCGTCGTTTGGCTTGCAGCTACTCGGCGCCGTCCATCCGAAGCGGCGGGTTGTGGCGGTCGCGGGGCAGCCTGAGGCGGCCGAGCGCTCCGGCGGGGACGAGCTCGAGGTTCTCGCAGTTGCAGATCTCGATCATGAAACCGTCGGGGTCCTTGAAGAAGAGCTGGTCGATCGGCGAACCCTCCTCCTCGTTGATGGTCCTCTTCATGTACTTGATCCCCATCTCCTTCAGCCTCTTCTCCATCGCGCCCATGTCCTCACACTACATCCGAATTAAGCTTACCATGACATGCATGCTGCGTAATGTTGCTGTGACATGTTGATTCTTCGCAAATACAAAACGTACGAAACTGTACCTGGAACGAGATGTGGTTGTCCATGGGGTCGAGCTCGCCGGGGTTGACATCGGGAGCCTTCCGCGCGTCGTCTTTCTGGACCAGGTGGATCCCGACCCCGTAGTTGAAAAGCCTGAACACGTTACGAGCAAATATTCAAAGATCACGGCATAGACAAGCATTTTTCTTTTTCTTTGCAGTTACGTATTTCTTGTACGCATACGCACGTGGAGGTTATGTGCCGGTGCATGCGGTTGGTGGTACGTACCATGCGCCGGTGAAGTCGAGCGCCGGAGGGCGGTGGATGAGGACGAAGCCGAGGGCCTTGACGTAGAACCGGACGGAGGCGTCGACGGACTTGCAGAGGCGTGAGATGTGGTTCAGCGCCATCAGCGGCATCGGCGGCACGTCCTCGTACAGCTTCTCGATCGCCGCCGGGTCGACACCGCCGTCGCCGTTCTCACCCCGCACGCCCGTCGCGCCCTCGCAGTCTTCTCCCATTCCGGCGAGCTTTCAGTTTTTCACACGCGCAGCGCGGTTCTACGCTACGAAAGCGAGCTTATTTGGGGCCAGGTGCGGCGCGCGCTTTTTAACTCCAGTTTGGGGGCTCGGCGCATGGCGGGATACGCGTCGTGTCGCTGCGTTTGGCACGTATGTGTCTTACGGTTCTGCATGCACCGATGCAGGGGCTGCTCGGCACGGGTGAGGCGGCTCGACGGATGTGTCAACCCCCAGGCTTGCCACGGCAATCTCGGGACCCGTTGCGGCCTGCCACTCTGTCAGGTCAGGATGAAACCGGTTCGGATAATATCCGATCCGAACCATTTTCGTATCCGACGGAAACGGATATGGAACGGAAAAAATGGTATCCGACCGGATACGGCAGCGGATACGGATAATCGGTACCGGATATGGTTACGGATATGGTATTGCTGTTATCCGGCGGATAACGGATTATCCGATATTTTTGGTCGGATATCCGAAAATGCTAAATCGGATAATTATCCGATTTAAGTCCTGAGCTCGGTTTTTCACTTTTTCTCGTTAAGTCCTGAGCTCGGACCCATACTCGGTCGCTCGGTCGCTCCGGCCTCTCCTCCGGTCCTCCCCGCCGCCACCCCCGCTCCCGCCCGCCTCGCCTCCCCGCTGCCACCGCTCGCTCCCGCCGCCACCGGCCGCTCCCGCTCCCGCCCGCCTCTCCTCCCCGCCGCCACCGCCCGCCACCGCCCGCTCCCACCGCCACCGCCCCGTCGGCGCCCAGATCTCGCCCCCGGCACCGCCTCTCCTCCCCGCCTCTCCTCCCCGCCGCCACCGGCCCGCCACCGCCCGCTCCCACCGCCACCGCCCCGTCGGCGCCCAGATCTCGCCCCCGGCACCGCCTCTCCTCCCCGCCGCCACCGCCCGCCACAGCCCGCCACCGGCCCGCCACCGCCCGCTCCCACCGCAGGTATGGTTGATCTTGTGGCAAATTAGCAGATTTTGTTCCGTTGACAAACTACAGGTATGGTTGATCTTGTGGTGTTGATGTTGTAAAGTAGACGGTGTAATGCCTTGCACACACAGTTCATTGCTCCTTTCTTATCCTGGAAGACATTTATTTCTTTGGTTTCTATATGTATGCATTGTATCTACATGAATACTTCATGTGCTTGAAGCGGTAATTGTTTTAAGGCCTTAATCAGAGAACATTTCTTTGTTTCTCTTATATGACTTGCTTATAGACTATTACTGCTGCACCCCTTCTTGTGGTTGGAGCATTCTATGCAACTGTATGTATGGCCTGTAAATCTAGTGATCCGGAAGTCAATGAGAAAGAAAACCGATGGGGTGCGCGTGGTGATCGTCAAGTGAGCGAAGTAGGGGGATGATGCCATAGTTTGCTGCTGCTGTAGAGAATCAGACAAAGCTTATGAATGTAGCATGGTAACAGAGGGTTTAATTAGAATTGACGTTGTGCACTTGTGCTTGTTTATTTGAATCATCTATATTTTCTTGCACTAGAATATGAATGGGGACTCTTTCGATGTGAATTATTTATTTTATTTTCATAATTTCTTATGTACATGTGTACATCCGATAATTTTTATTCGTTTCCGGTCCGCAACCGATCCGTTTCCGTACCATATCCGTTTCCGAAATAATCCGTATTTGTATCCGTATCCGAGCTCTATCCGCTCCGCTTCCGAATCCGAAAAAAAAATATGGTGTAGGATATGGTTTGAGCATTATCCGTCCGTATCCGATCCGGTTTCACCCATACTGTCAGGTCGGCACCGTGCAGCCGCCGGGGATCGTGCCATGCCATGCTCTGCTGCGCACTGGATTCCCAAGTCTTTGGACCATTTGAGCAGTGAGCGTCTCTGCTAGCTGCTGGATTTTTCGTTTCTTTTTTACAATCGTCTCTGCTGCTGGATGTGCGAGCCAAGCGTGATTGGGCGAATAGTGCTTCTTGGGCTGTTTTTGTTGAGCATTCACGCTGAGGCACGGAGTTGATGAGCCCGTGCATGGCCAATTTCTACTGATGATCATAAAATGGGCAATTTGGGCCTGCATCCAGTTATGCCCTGTCTCCAGGCTTGGAGGGTTAAATTTGTATCGGAATTGTTTATTTTCTTTTAGCAGATTGGTTGAAAAATGGTACGGCACTATGGCAGACAGAGCATCAGGATGCATGGACCGTATCCGATGATGCTAAGGAGAAGCTAGACAAGAGAGGAACTAGCTATCGCCGGTGTTAAGGGATGGAAGGGCAGACGTCAAGACCAAATAGCTTAGCACCAAAGCTAGCCATGTGCTAACCTTTTTCTTTCTCTTGATTTCTTATTTTAAATAACCAATTTAAAGTATTTAGCACCACCTAGCATCTGCTAAGCGGTGTTGCAAAAGTAGTTCAAAGTGTATGACGGATAGAGAAGACTTATGTGTCCACTTTAGCATCTCAAATTATGTGCTAAGAGATGTGGGAGCTCAAAGGGTGCACTCAAAACTTGTATTATCTGATATATTTTGTTACGAGATTAGAAAAATCATGAATTGGTATATAGGAGTATTTTTCTTGCATCCAAAATCAATCTCAACAAGACAATTCACAAAGCTCTACCACGGTACTATTCAACAAGTAAACAACCATGTTATGTTTATCGCCCAGTGTTACTCCTTGAACTAAATCAAACATATTTGTTTTCTTGTGCCTCATGTACGTGTATATATGAGAGATGATTTTCTGTCCTAGCGGCGGCGATTCACGGAGTTTTGCTTAACCGAGAGGGGGAGGAGAGCATCCCCACCTGATTTTCATTAATCAAATAAGCCAAAAATGCTTAGAGTCAGCAGCATTAGATAGGAGACGCAAGGAACGGAATCCAGCTCAGGAAGCCGTTGGGACCACGGGCGGGCATCACAGATACATTTATCAAGTAGTCACCAGGGTTGACTATGCAGCAACTTGGAAGTAGACGTCACTGCAGTGGAACCGGGTATTCTAGAGCAGGAGTTGCGCCGTGGCTTAAGCATCCTGAGACACTGGGCTGTGGAGGTTGGCAGTTCCAAACCAAGCGTCTGGAGAGAGTGGCCGCGTCAAGCCCAAGAGCACACGGCGAAGGGCCAGTGGAACATCAGGTGATCCGTGCATCCGTCGAGGCCGAGCTCGCAGGTTGCATCATATCAACGATGGTTTTCTTCAGCAGGTTCGACTTGCAGTACTGGATGCGGCTCTTAGAGACGACCTGCCAAGGTGCGGAGTAGATGGCAGGTTGAGGATGGGGTCTTGTCGTTCCATAGTTTTCAAGCAAGTTTGGACGAGTTTCATGGAGGTTTCCAAGTTGAAGTCCAGTTTAGCGTTAGTTCCAAAAGTACAATAAGCTTTTTGAGGTTTTGGATTTCGTAGCTGAGGTTTCAAGAGGCTTGTGGAAGCTTATTTCAGCAACTATCTGTGAAGCCTCATAATTTTTTATTCTATCTTCATCCCAAGTGCATTGGAAAACCTGACGTAATAAAGCTTAGGTGAAGTTTCAACACACTCTATCCTTCTACAAGCAAGTTTGAGAAATGTTTCATCCTCGTTTCATCCCTAGTACAATAGCAATCCAAGATCAGGTTAGCTACCCCCTAGGTAGCGGTCTATGAGTGCATTATCTTCAAATCGAAGAAATCATCATCACCATCGTACTTTAACCAGTTTAAAGTTTCCTAGATTACAACATCCGATCGATACATCCGGATTCAAACATGTCACGACCCCATTTTTTGGAGCCGTGAGGTGATGCCCGTAATTATCCAGGAGTTTCTCAATTGCGGACGCAGAGTCATCGTCACGTTGCCAACACATCGTTTAAACATCCAAACTTTATTACAGGATATGAAAGTATGCTTAGTAGCAGTTTAGTTTACAGCGAACTGGGGCATATGAGCCCAAAGTTTATATTACAACCAAAATGAATATACACCACAGCCCACAGGCGCCTCAAGCGCGGATAAGACCTAGAATTCACACTCGTCTCCATCGAAGTATTGCTCATCAAAAGACTCTTCATCATTTTCCTGTGCATCTGAGAATATTGGTGCAGTAATGAGTACATGACGTACTCAGCAAGCCACATTAGGAAAGTATACTACTTAGCTACATGTTCTGAATCTCAAAGGAGGGGTATATGGCTTAACATTTGGTGGATGCATAATCTTAGCCTCCGCCTTAGTAATTAAAATCTCATCATTAAAATATTTCAACTACAAATCATTGTGTTTTAGTAACCCTGCCGGGTCAACGTCAAATTCAACTAAACATCATCAAGTTCTACTTGTGCCTTGTATCGAGAGTCACCTCTAAACACAGCTTCATTAACCAGAAGCACATCATATTCGAATACCATTTGATTTAACTCTGTAGAGCGGCTCAGCTTTACCCACATGATACCCGAACCTCTTGGCGTCACTGCAGTCATACACACGTCCATCGGTGTGTCGACAGAGGTAGGTTAACAATGTTTTTTATCTGCTCTATCTTTTGAAGTTTCTACCTAGGAACACTACATCACTCGCTCTCCCGGGAGCTGATGGGCCAGTGTCAACTTCACGATTTGGGAGTCGGGTGAGTTCCAGTTATGATTTCCTAAGAAATGACCTATCACCTCAGTCGCTTCTACGGGCCTTTCCAGAGAAGTGGAACGGCAAGCTAGTCTGTAGTTTTTCATCAGGTAGAGCAGATTTACTAGGCCAAGTTTGACAAATCAAACATGTGGTTGAGCGATTCTATGTTCATCACTAAGCACAAGGGTCTTGTCCTTAACTGCCCTGAGTAAGGTAATCCACCAGATTACCCTTACTCCACGGAAGGGGTATGACTGCACAATCAATACATGAGGGGCCCCATCTTCTCTATCCCCAACCATTGACAATTTTTCTTTAAGAAAACGCATACTCCGAGTTTAAGCTAGGGTTATCAATATCCCTGATTATTGACTAGTCTAACCTCTACCGCCGGTGAAAGGTACTGATATGACTTATTTTCATCCTAAGGTTTTCAAGGTGAATATGGCCTACAAAAATTTACTGGGGCCGTGAGGTGGTAGGTATTAGCTAAGGAATCATGTCATTCAAAAATATCACGTATGAAATTAACATGCGAAAAAATAATTAACTAGACTAGTAATACAATAAGTAGATTGGCATGTGGGATCAATATGAACAAGAATTGTGTCTTACCTACTGCACTGGGGTCTGTTGGATCGAAGTCTTCAGGAAGTCCTTCACCATCGGGATCCTTGCCCAGTGTCGGATCGTCACTATCGTTTCCTAGTTGCAAAAAGATCCAAGCAACAAACAAACACATATAAGTCCGGGCTCGACGAATACGAGCTGGGAGCAAAATGTAAAATAATTTGAAAATAATGCTAAAAATAGGAAGTGGGGGTGTGAGGTTGGAACCGGGATATTGCAAGGGTGGAAAAGAGGTATAGGACGCGGATTAGGGTTTCGGAGGGAAATCGAAATATATGGAATGTGAGAGGGTTTTGTGGGTGTCGGGTGTTAAAAGTGAGAATTTAGATCAACGGGGTGGAAAATTGGAACCGTGTCATCAAGACGATCGAAAACGGTATATAATAGTGTTTTTATGGTGTTTCGGGCCCATCGGGTCGGGCCCGGCCCGCAAAATAATATAGAGCCCATTAGGGCCCTCGGGTTGGGCTGGACTAGATATGGGTTGTGGGTCGAATATGGGTTGGATAGGGTTTGGGTGGGCCTAGGGCTTTAACAGAAAAAGAAAATAAAAAGAAAAAGAAATTCTAAATCTATTGGACTCAAAGTGATTTGCTTGTGGGCTGCTATTGGGCTTCGGCTTGGTGGTTAATTAAAAAGAAAAAGAAAAGAGAAAAGGCTGGGCCGGCCTGTGGCGCTCGGGACTGGTCCAGAATGGAAGCTGGGCCGGCCTGCTGAGAGGAGGGGTACTGGCCCGAATTGGAAGCAGAGGGGAAGCGGGAATGGGTGGTCACCGGCGGCGGAGGTCGAATCTGTCGCCGATGAGGGTTGCCTGTGGTGATAATGGCTCGGGAAGGTGCTACAGAGGCCGGGGAATTCATTTTCGTGGAGAAAGGGGGCGGATTCCATGGGAAGTAGGTTTGGCATCGGAGAGGGGCGGCTCGGGATTACCTCGCCGGAGACGGGGCGGTGGTGGTGAGTTCGCCGGGCTCGGGGAAGAAGGGGAGGTGACGGGGAAGCTCGGGAGGAACCGGAGATGCTCATGCACGTGGGAAAGAGCTCGGGGGTGAGGGAGAATTTGAAGAGAGTGGAGAGGGAGCTCGGGAGCGACCGCCGGCTTTTATAGGGGAAGGGGGCGGTGCGGCCGGGAGCTCTGCTCCTCTCCCGAGGAGATGAGCTTGCGGGTGTTGGCCTCTGCGCCCGGCAAAGCTCTAGCTTGGGCGGCGAGCGTGGCAGAGGGGAGGTGGTAGGCGGAGCTGAGTGAGGCGGGAGCGGTGGCGCAGGGAGATGAGCGGTGGGCAGAGAGGGGAAGGAGGGAGGTGACGTGTGGCCTGGCGATGTCGGGCGCAGCGCTGCCGCAGAGGAGCGGGGCCCGCCGTTACCAGCGTTGGGTGATGGGCGGTGAGACGGGCGATGGCGATGGTGGCACAAGCGGCGGTAACGGGGACGGAGACGATGGGGGTGGGCCAAATGGGCCACGGGAGAAGGAGGTGGGCTGAGGGAAAAGAGATGCGGCCCCAGCGGGGTGATTTCGGAAATTTTAAAAAATTTGAAAATTTCAGATCCGTTACAAAACATGTTCGAATCCAACAGCGCACAGCGACCCACTCAGCAGAACCAATGGCCCCGATCACTCGAATGACGCGGCCGAGTCCGTACAACCCCCGCAAACCAACGCGCAAGCACCTGGCCGCTTTAACCCGATCAGAGATCCGCGACAGATACCCAAGCACATCACGGCGCAGCAAGAGCTCTGTAATGCGCTGTGGCTATTCGCAATGCATTTCTAAAACCCAATGTAGTTTTGTAGCATGGATGTTCGGCTACAGGATGCTTCATAAGAACTAGGACATGACCATGGAAATGAGACCAATTTTGTCTCTCGCGAATACTTGCACTTCTCTGTTCCCTAGTTATCCAAAAAAATTGGAAGTTCTTTTTTTCTTCGAAACATCGAAGTCTGCGTACGTTGTTGTTAGGACATTTCAGAAAGTGTAATAACAGTTGTTGTTAGGACATGGGGGACATGCACAACCGTGCACCTATATGTTGTGAAAATAAAAATCGCGGCTTAATCTAGACAAAGCAAATAAGCTTCATAAGACCCTAGTGCCGACAATTAGGCGACCAAGTGCGCAAACCGTGTGTTCGGGGTAGTGCCGACCAACTTAGACTACCAAGAACAGCACCACTTCACTTCACTTCAGGAAAAGAAAAACAAAAAATAAGTAAAACTGCAAGCCCCGTGCATTCTTGAAGTATCATACATTCTTGAATCCTATAGGATTGGAGATTCATAGGAATTTATACGAAACTAAATGAACTTTTCTAAGATGTCTTACTTGATGGAAACTTTCCTATAATATAGTGTAAAGAAGACCTTACAAAAAAAAATCATGTGGAATACAATCCCACAGATCAAACGACCCACGTAAAAAGTAGCTCAAATGATTGCAATCTTCAAAAAATTACTACAAAAATCATCTGAATCAAAGAAACTATGAGACTGTGCCCCTGACGACTCATGTAGCGAAACAATCTCCAAGCATGTCACCCTTGAACACTATAGCAGCAAATCCCATATATGTATATGACTCCAAGGATGGAGACAACTTTTCAACAAAATCGTTTGAATCGAACAGATCATAATGTCGTTTCTCCAAAATTACATGCAATACAAGAAGTTCCAAATGACACCTCAATTCCACGAAAACTGCAATCTGATCCACATGATCCAAGACAAAAGGCAAAAGAGAAATTGATGTACTAAAATACAACAAGTTGTGGCCATCTGAAGTGTTGCCTGTTGTGATATGAGAGAGAACGCCCTCAGCCCTCCGTCGGAGGCGACCATGACCGCCGCTGGACAAACCCAATCCACCGCTAGACAAACCCTATCCACGATACCTCCACCACCCAATCAGCACCAGGAAGCTGCCACAGCCCAGATCTGCTCACTTCTCACCCTTTCACCCGAGGACAGCGCATGGGGCTTGGAGACAGAGGACGGGAGGTGGTGCCCGAATCCCCTTTGGTCGCAGCTGCGCGAGCTGCGCCCGACTAGCTGACGGGGCAGATCCGGCTTGCTGATGGGTCTCTGCTCTGAGATCTGCGGGACCCGCGTGAAGGACGCCTCCTCTTCAGCAGGGACAAGGCAGCAGGAGACGCCTTAACTCCGATCTGGATGCCTCCTCCCTGACAACGTTCCCCCACCCTCGCCGCTGCACCTCTGCAAGCCAAACGCCAGCGCCATCAATTGGACAAGAAGCTCCAGCTCAGACCAGTACCAGAACCAACCTCACTTACTGCAGCAAGGCTCCCCCCCAACTGCCGCTTTCAACACTTCAACCTGCCGAGCAGCATTCAACTCCAACTCTCCAACCTGCCGAGCAGCATTCAACTCTTCCAAGCTAGCCTCTACAATAGTGATATCGAATCTAGCGCCAGACCATGCATTGAAGAAAAGAGGAAGGGAGTCGGCAAGTATCTCTCCGAATGACGGATGGAACGACGTGCGACCGCCATTCTGGTGGCGCAGAGGGAGTAGGGGAGGGGCTCGAGAAGCTCTGTCGGCGTGGTCGCCGCTCCCGGAGGCTAGGCAGGAGAGGAGGGACACCTTCTTAAGGAGGATGCACGACAAATCCTTCCGATGCCTCAGTCGCTCCTACCTCGCCGCCGACTGCAGTGAGCCACCCAAGTGTTGGCGCTGCTACCGCAATGGCCACATAGCGAGCCAGTGCCATCTCCCACCACACCATCAACGCCCTAGGACCAGCACAAGAGACCATTGCAGCAACCACATCCTTGTCCAAGTGCTTAGAGCAAAGCCACAGCCGAGGACCTACGCGGAAGCAGTCATGGCGCCGATGCACCCCCGACCACTCGGCCCGCCCACAACAGGAGTTCTGCACCGTCACCGCTTCGGATCAAGTCATGGCGAGCGAGTGTTCCTTTGCGGTGTATGCGGGATCATCGTCATCGGCAAGAACCGACCCCGCACGGAGCCGCATCACGTCATCGAGGCCATCCGGCGTGAATTTGGAGTCCGCGAGGAAGACATCCAAGTGTCGCCTCACTTCCCGGAAGACTTCCTTGTGTTTTTCTCCGACACACGCACTCGCGACGAGGTCGCCAACCGGGAGGTGTTCGAGCGCTTCGGCCGTGAACACAAGGTGAAGGCATGGAGCGCGGACCGCCACGCCGACTGGACAGCGATGCCATTCCATGTCCGCTTGTGCATCGAGGGCTTGCCGATGCACGTGTGGACACCAGAGATGGCAGAAAAGATCATCGGGAAACGCTGCACCATCCACTTCGCCGAGGAAAGCTCCGTCCGCCGCCTCGACACCACAACCTTCAACCTGTGGGCGTGGACAGGGAACCCCAATGCCATCCCACGCACGGTGTGGCTCTCTCTCATAGAGCCATCACTGGAGTCACTGCTGACACTCGCTGTAGTGTCCCTACCGCAGCCAGTGATCACGCACGAGCCTCCGAAGGCAGTAAAGGAAGGCCAGTCCTTCAAGATCCTAGTCCACCTCGATGTCGTCGAAGACCTCACGGCCTTGGGGCGGGTGGCAGAGCAGGACATGATGCTTCCTCGCGGTAGACGCTCCATCATCGGCCTCAGCTGGAAGCTTGGAGTACCGATGGACGGGAGCGCGCACCGCAAGATGAAGAAGCCAGACGGGCCAGGCCTTTGCCTCGCCAATGCCGGGAACAAGGAAGCGAGCGCCACTACCGCGACAAGGACAAGGACCGCGACGACGATGGGCGGGGACCCGGGCGCCGTGACGACAGGCCCTGGCACCGTCGTGTCCTATTCCGCAATCGCAGCCGAAAGGAGCCCTACCCCACATCTTGGCATGAAGACCACCGCGACCGCATCGGGCATAGGACCAGCAGACATTCCTTGACCCCGTCACACATGGCCCACGTGCCGGCATGGCAGAGCGAAAAAGATAGCTGCATCCCTTGAGAAGTCGCCCTTGATGCCGCTCCGTGACCGCTGCACTCCAGCTCCGCATCGCTCACGCATCCCTTCACCCCTACCTCCACTCCTGCCGCTTGGGACTCTGCCGGACGTGCGCGCGCTGTGGCGAAGCTGGACATGCAACTAGCTACCAAGCCGAGGAGTGGCACACGATGCGACCCGATGCAGGTGGAGGCAGAGCTCTCCACGCAGCTGCTACTCCCTGCTCTTGTTGTGGCAGACCCGCACGCCTCATCTCAAGCACACCTTGAAGCACCGACAGGGACCCAAGATCACACCATGCAGCTGCCGAAGGCGACCGAGGAAAACACGCTAGAAGTGGAAGACTCATGCACGCTTGGAGACTTCATCAAGAGGATCACAAAGAACATCAACACGCCGCCGATCGACAACGCACCCACACGCCATTGATGACCTCGTCAAGACAGTGAGGAAGGCCAAGAGGAAGGCAGGGGGCGTCAAGCCGAAGGAAAGCAACACAGGACCGCGGGTGGTGCTGGCAGCGGCCTAGATCGAGACCGCGACATGGCCAGGTGACCTCTACAAGCTGATGATACAAGACCACACTGCTAGGAAATTGCTGTCGCCGCCGATGGCTTGTGTGTTTCTTCTTCTTGTGTTCTTCTTCCTTGTCCGTCGCCCGAGACACGTCCCGCGTATCGTCAAAGTGTTGGACCCTAGGATCTTTTGGTTGCATAGCCTCATATGCTCCAGTAGGCACGAAGTTGGAGCTTGTGTGCACTCCCATAGGAAGAATGTTGATGTGTGGGCAATGTAGTAGGCAAGATATTCACGTATGTATGCACGCCGACCAGTTAGCTTGTGACTTCGCTCCATCCCTCGAGCACGCACACTCCTGGCTAGTTTGCATCTCCCGTCCATCATTTGCACACGGCAACAATAGCGTTCACTGGGAGACACAAGCAACAACATGCAGATTTCACTTCGGGCTCCCCAACAGTCGCAGTCCCAATTCATCAAATGGCACAACATGACGTCAAGCTATTTAGTTGGAACGTGCGAGGGTTAAACTCGCCGGCAAGATGCGCAGCTATCAAAGAGATGGTCTCAGACTCGCGCAGCACAATCGTGTGCTTGCAAGAAACTAAGCTGCAGAACATAGACCGTCAAGTGATCGTCGACACATTAGGCGCTCCTTTTGCGGATTCCTTCGGTTTCCTGCCGGCATCAGGAACTAGGGGAGGAATCATCCTGGCGGCATCGAGTGCCTTTTTCTCACTTTCAAACTTCAACCTCACAGCCAACTCAATCTCGGCCACTTACATATGAACAATGAAGAGGTGCAGTGGAGCATCACCGGGGTATATGGCCCTCAAGGAGATGATGAGGAGATGCTATTCCTAGACGAGATGAGGGCCCTTCGAGGGAGCATGCATCCTGAGTGGCTCATCCTCAGAGATTTTAACTTGATCTATAAGGCGTCAGATAAGAACAATTCACGACTCAACTGACGTCTCATGGGGAAATTCAAGGGCACCATAGACTGGCTGCAGTTGAGGGAACTAAGGCTCTCAGGGAGAAAGTTCACGTGGTCTAATGAACAAGATACCCCAACGCTACCTAAGATCGATCGTTTTTTTTCCACAGATGCTTGGGAAATGATTTTCCCAACAGCTATGCTGCAGGTGCTCCTATCTGTGATTTCAGACCATTCCCCGCTGCTCCTATCAGGGGAGGTCAACCACAACATAAAGAGAGGCTTTCTATTTGAGTCCTACTGGCCCAAGATGGAGGGTTTTCATGAGGTTGTCACAACAGCTTGGACTAGAGAGGTGCATGCAAGCGATGAAGTCCGAAGGCTGCACACCAAATTGGCACGCACGGCAAAGGCCCTCAACAACTGGCAATGAGAATCTATAGGGAATGTGAAACTCCAGCTTGTCGTAGCAAAAGAAGTAATAGGGAGGCTAGACAAAGCCCAAGAGGACCGGGCGTTGACCACAGCTGAGAGAGACTTGCGCTCAAGTTCAAAAAATCGTTGTCTAGGTCTGGCTACCATAAAAAAGACAAGGATGCGGCAAAGGGCCAGGCTCACTACATTAAAGAGGGGGACGCGAATACTAGGCTATTTCACCTCCCCGGACGAAGACGGAAAAACTTCATCCATATTCTCAAACAGCCACTAGCATCGTTGCTGAGGAGGACAAAAAAGAAGAGCTATTCAACCATTTCAGCACCACCTTGGGGACGGCTCAAAGTAGAACCATTGGTCTCGACTGGCAGGAGCTGGGATACCACATGCACGACCTATCGAGCCTCGAAGAACCATTCCAGGAGGAGGAAATCAAACATGTGGTGTTCTCTCTACCGCAGGATAAGGCGCCTGGGCCGGACGGCTACACTGGCATGTTCTTCAGAGAGTGTTGGGACACCATCAAGAGGGATCTTCTCCTCGCCATTAGACAAATGGCTGATCATAGAGGATCTTGTATTGGACTTGTCAACTCAGCAAACATTTTGCTCCTTCCAAAGAAGCCTGATGCTGAGCGAGTTGGGTATTTTCAACCCATTAGCTTAATACACAGTATATCCAAAATATTTGTTAAAATACTAGCAAACAGACTTGCACCTCATCTTGAGCAATTAGTCTCTGCAAATCAGAGCGCCTTCATGAAGAAAAGATGCATCCATGACAATTTCTCCACGTTCAAAACACCGTCAAGGAGTTACATACGACGAAGACCCCGGGGCTATTCCTCAAACTAGACATCTCTAAAGCCTTCGACTCTGTTAATTGGCCCTATCTCCTTGAGGTTCTCACACAGCTAGGATTTGGGACAAGATGGCGACAATGGATTTGTATGCTCCTGTCTATGACATCTTCGAGGGTTCTCCTCAATGGGAGGCCGGCACACCCCATCCTTCATGGTCGCGGTCTTCGGCAGGGTGACCCTTTCTCCCCAATGCTCTTCATCATGGCTATTGACCCACTCCAATCCATCTTTCAATGTGCGACGGATAATTGCATTCTCAAGCCGGTCGGACCCCGTCCCACAAGAATGAGAGTCTCTCTTTACGCGGACGATGCGGGCATTTTTGTCAACCCAATTTGCGAGGAGCTAATGGCAATAAGAGAGATCTTAACCAGTTTTGGAGACACAACTGGGCTGCGCAAAAACATCGTTAAATCTGAAATTTTCTTGATTAGGTGCGAGGAACATAATCTACAACTCATCGCCAATGCCTTCCCGGCGCAACTGGGGATTTTCCATGCAAATACTTGGGTCTCCCACTACATACAAGAAAACTGAGATGCGTCGACTATCAACCATTGATCGACAAAGTGGGTGACCGGATGCATGGGTGGAAAGGAAAGCACCTGAACAAAGCAGGCAGAGTCGTCTTAGCAAAATCGGTGCTCTCTTCGATTGTCACATATCACCTCACTGTTTTCAACATCCCCAAGAAGACCATTAAGAGAATAGACAGAATCAGAAGAGCTTTCATATGGAATGCCGATTACGGAGAGTATACAAACAGAGGTCATTTGTTGGTTAATTGGCAGACCGTGTGTCGGCTGAGAGCCCTTGGCGAGCTGGATGTGCCTGACCTTTACAAGTTTGGCAGGGCTCTACGCCTGCGATGGTATTGGTACCACTGGACGGATGACACAAGACCATGGTACGGCTCTACTTTACCGTGCAACAGCTTGGACAGAGATCTTTTCAATGCATGCGCAACTGTCACAATCGGGAATGGAGATAGACTTCCTTTTGGCATGTGATCTCTTGCTGTATAGCAGTGTCGTTCTCTCCACAGGGATTGAATTATAATTATCAAACAAGTTCTCAAAGCTAAACTAAACAGGACAGTTTTGATGATATTTCCTAAGCCTAACAATAATCTGACAAAGCAACAAGCAATATGACTAAGATTGGGAAAGAAGCAAGGTCCAGCAAAGAAAGCAAGGAAACAAGACTGGGAAGAGTTGTTTTCAGATTACATATCACAGCAAAGAAAGCAAGGAAACAAGATTGGAAAGAGTTATTTTCAGATTACATATCACAGCAAAGAAAGCAAGGAAACAGACTGGGAAGAGTTGTTTTCATATTATATATCACAGCAAAGAAAGCAAAGAAACAAGACTGGGAAGAGTTGTTTTCAGATTATATATCACAACAAAGAAAGCAAGGAAACAAGACTGGGAAGAGTTGTTTTCAGTTTACAGCAGGGATCGGAGAGAGGTTGATGAAGCTCAGCAGCAATCCAGCAGGAGAAGCAAGGTGTTTTAGACTGGGAAGATCTATCTCTGGCCGAGCTTTCTTCTCTTCCTCTCTCTTTGTTTTTCCTCTGTAACCAACCTCCGGAACCCCCCCTCATTGGATCTGGAGACCTCCTTTTATATCCTGGGTACTTTGCTCTTTACCCCTTCAAGTTCTTTTCTTTTACTTCTCGTTGCCTCCGTACCTGTCTCTCTCTTTCATTGAAGCTCTGCGTCACCTGCCTGTGACACAGCTGGTTGGGAAAGTTGTGAACTTGGTGATCTGAAGCACGGCTGTGTCAGCTGGCTGTGACACAGGTGACTGAAGCAGCTGGTGAAGTGGCTCTAGTGTTAGCTGGCTATGACACAGGTGACTAGGGCAGTTGTGGACTTGCAATCTGAGGCATGGCTGTGTCAGCTGGCTGTGACACAGGTGAATGAAGCAGCTGCGGACATGCTTTGCCTGGGTCAGCCAGCTGTGGCACAACTGGTAGACACAGCTTCTGCTTTGAATTCTTAAGAGCCTCCTGTTTGCTATCCTTTGTCGAAGAATTGTGCGCCTAGTCGCGTATATCTGCAAAATTGTGGTTCAGCCTGTAAAGGTATTCATGTGAAGATAATCTGCTATTTAGTGATAAGATTGTGCCAAAAGCAATCAAAACAGATGATGATAAACACTGAAATAGCCCAGGGAAATGATACAAATATAGTGTTTATCAGCATGACTGTTGGTTGGATGGGGTTGCACTCAAGCATAGAATTCCCAACCTCTTCAAGATTGCAACAAGAAAAAATAGAACGGTTAAAAAAGAGCTTGAGGAACAGAACTGGATCCGAGCACTTCAGAACATCTCTACCACGAAAGAACTAAGGGAGTTTATCAATCTCTGGAGTTGGCTTCAGGTGAGAACACTTGACCCTGTGCCACACGACGAAATCACTTGGAAAGGGACACCATCAGGCATATATTCGGCAAAATCAGCATATGAGGCACAATTCTTGGGGACGACGAAATCTTTTTTGGCCGAAAAGATTTGGAAGGCACACGCAGAGCCAAAATGCAAGTTCTTCATTTGGACTGTGGTCCATAATCGCATACTCACCGCTGACAATTTGGCCATTCGTGGGTGGCCTCATGACCCAATTTGTTTGCTTTGCCGAGCATACCCAGAAACAACGACCCATCTTTGCTGGATGTGCGCCTTCACTGCCGATGTTTGGAGTACCATCTGCTATTGGAATGGCATCGTCAACACCTTACCAGCCGGGACACATCAACACATCACTGATTTGTGGGACACGAGCCTCATAAGCACAAACAAGGAACATCATCGTCAGTTCAGTGGAGTCTTGATCTATGTAATGTGGGGAGTGTGGAAGGAGAGAAATCGTCAGGTATTCCAAAACAAAGCCCTACGTCCTGCTGGTATACGAAGAGATTTCCCAGTGCCAAGTGGCCTTCGGGCATCCAGCAGTAGAAACGGAAGGGGGTCACAACTCCATGAACTTCATAGCGAAAATGCCGCAGTCGTGTCTAAAATCAACAACATCACACAACAAAAAAAACATATATATATATATATATAAAGAAGAATTAAATTAACAGTTTAATGTGACACGTACATGTTAACCTGGCGTGGAACCTTAGGATAGAAGAGCTGAAAAGCTGAGAAATCAACATTGAATAAACCTAACTATCTCCACATTTTGATGAAGTTCGATGTCTAATAACAACAAATGGAGAAAATACTTATGTAACACAATACTATATGCTCAAAAGGACAAAGCAAACAATATGAAATCTAAACTTAAGAAATATCACTGAGTCACTGACCAGCTTGTCATCAATTTCCTTATGATACTTAAATTCCTGGTTGTACAAGGAGTCGAGTATGAAAAATTTCTTTCCACTGATAAACACCACTAGAACAAACCAATGGTCCTGGTGTAATGTCGGGAAAAATAACTAATAAACAAGGAAACAAAAAAAGATTAGATAGGCATGTCATAATCATAACCATTCATAAATTAATAATCATAACAAGGAAACACAATTTTTAAAAACTGTGATAAAAATTTAAAAATCAACTTCAAAAAAATACTCACCAACTCAACAAGGTTCAAAGGCCTAATAAATGAAGCAAAGTCAAACGCCCTTTTCACAGCTGCAAACATCTCTTTTTTCCTCAGTTCGCTAGGATATTTCTCTCAGCAGAACTCCTGCGGTAGATGTAATCATCAAAAAAATTGTGTTATCTAAAATATAATATTCAAACATGTATATTACACCAATATGGGATGAAACTACTAACACTTGTGATGTGGAAGAAGAAATGCTTCTTTGAATACTTTGGGTGAGTATCTTTGAAAAGCTTCCGACAGAATGCATTGATAACAAAATTATAAGTCCTTTGCGTTTTAAACACCTCCCCAAAGATCCAAATGTGACTCTTACTTTGTCATAGTCTATAGCAAATTTACTGCAAAAAAAAGATAAATCATAACTCCATTAGCTACAAATAAAAAGATTAACAAAACCAACAGAAAAAAACAAAGATAAAACTTACTACTTGTGTTCTTCCATGTCAGACACACGAACCAAATTGTCTCAGATTCTCATTTCTTCATGTGTCACACTGAATCTAACCTTGTTATCAACATAAGGGGAAGCTTTGTACTTGCTAGCTTGAACTACCCTTTTATTTGCAAATTGAGCAGGTTGTGCACCAGATGAGATTGCACTTGTTGTAGCATAATTAGATTTATTATTCATGTTATACAATTTATCTGCTTCATCAACCATGTTGTTGCAAAAATTTGAGAATTGCTTGTTCCCTGTAATTTCAACTTCTGGAGAGCTTTGAGACGACTGCACAAAACAACAAAACCTTAGATATATTGTATTAGCATATAACAAAAATGAAAAAGATACCGAATTGGATCATTTAGAAAATTACCACAAAAATGACTTTCCCAGCAGCCGTCACAGCACAAATAGGTGTTGGAATAGGTGTTGGACAACCATCATATGTAATAGGGGTCGATGGTTTTGTGTGCAATGCACAGGAATCTCATGATCAGAATCATCAAGTGTCTGCATGTAAATGGGCTGACAAAAACACCACGAAAAAACAAAAAAAAATAAAGATTAAAAGCAGAAGAACTATCAGTGTTACAATGCATGTTCCTAGTATTCTGTTTTTAGAAAGAAAAAAACTTAGTCGAAAAATAATATATCAATTTAAATCCAAAAAAGATAAAGAAAATCACCTCAGGCCCCCTAGTGCACTTGCTAGGCGATAGAGAATTGTTCCTAGTATTAACATCAAAATCCTCAATAATAGGCCGAGAATCATTTAATAACTCATCCAAGCAATTATCATGATTAGGACCACTGGAATATCTCTCGTAATTTCTAGGCCATCTTTGTGTCATCCTCATTTTTGGGAAACCTTGCACTATGAATAAGTAAAACCAATTTAAATATACAACAATAACCAATAGATTTAAACAAAAAGAAGTAAAAAACAATGAATAATGATAAGATAATTAACACACCAGCAAAAGGATTGTACAAGTCAGCACAAGCAGTTGTATTAGCGGGAGGTGTTGCTTCTACAACTGCATGTAGATTATTAAAAAATTAGAAATGCTTTGAACGTGTTTTAGAAGAATATATCAATACAGTTTAATCCTAAAAGAAGAAGATATACCAAATTGCTTTGGTGCAAACATGTGGTTAGATAAACCTTTACTAACTATATTGCTAGCAGATGCAGGCTTGCGTCCGTGGTTGATATTAATATCATTGCGTATGGTTGAAGCTAAAAATTCATCTTACATAAAAACAAAAAAAGCGAGTGTCTAATCAAAGTCAACAAAAAGAAAAAAAGATATCTAAATTGCTCATATATCATTAAACGTTGATTCTTGATCCAATGATTAATTAGGTAGTTGCACATTTTAGAGATTATGTGCAACTTTAGGTTTAAAAATGTGCTACTGAGCAAATTAAGCAGTTACACATTTTCTATACCTAAGTTGCATGTTTTTTTTGTGCAACTCAGGCACAGAAAATGTGCAACTCAAGCATCATTTAAAAAAATAGCAATTCCATTAAAAAAATGACTGAAAAACAACAAACAACCTGCATGACATCTTTTTCATTTCTGAACTGGGCACTAACAACAACAGAGTGGGCTTTCATGACTACAACCAGTTAAACAAAGAAATAGAATATACATCACCATAAGGGCAGCAAATCAAACAATAAAGTATATTACCATCATTAGTATCTTGAGGGGCCAAAACAAGCGTACCATCAGAACCCTAGAAAATCACAAAATTCATAAACAAAAACTATATTATTTTGACATATACCAAATATAGTCATATAAAAAATAAAAAAAAGACCAACCTTGGAGTTACCATCAGATGTATTCTTGTCTTTGGGTGTGAGCATGTGATCTAAACTAGCACTATTGTCAGTGAGGTTATTTTTCATTCCGTAAGCATCAGCCTAAAAACAAACAGCTAAAAGATTACATGAAAATTTCAAAAAAAATCACAAGGTGCATTCTTTACTATTGATAAAAACATAAAACTCAACAACTATAGTAGAAAAAAATGCATAGTGATATGAAAACAGAATGAAGATAGACTAGAAAAAGTACTCGAGCAATAAAAATAGACTAGAAAAAGTACCCATCTCCAGCATCCATATTGCATTCTTTAGCCTGTAATATAGAAATTAAATATTACCCAAAAACAAATTAATACCATAATGAAATAAAAAATCCCAAAAAAATAAAATAGTACGAAATGATCATACTTACTTCACCATCAGAAACACACACTGGATCGCTTTTTGATACCTTACTAAGAGGAGATTTTGGAGAAAGCCTTAAACGACCCGGGTTCGTGTAGAAACAGAATTATCAGATTCTTGGCTGCTTGATAATTTCTTTTTTGACCCTGGCGGTCTACCCTTTTTTTTCTTAACAAGCCCTAGAAGGAAAACATTATCAAAAACTTTAAAAATCAAAATCATAAATCCCAACAAAAAAAGTTAAACAAGGATAAATACTGGAATATATACAAACCATGATATGAACATGTATTTTCAGTTGATTGTTCAGATGGTCTTCCCTGGCCACCTTGTGCATCTTGTTTAGAGTCCTGCTCAGATAATTTTTCTGTATCTCCAGATAGAATGGTATCATCAATATTATTTGCGATAGGAGATGCAGGACAAGACACATTAGCTGGCTGAGCTGCAGTTTTTTGTACAAATATACCACCAGGAGCATCATAAATGTATTTCATGATATCCACAACAAGAGATTGTGTTTTGAGGCAAGAAGAACCATTCTCATCCACTTTAAATTTGCTAAACATGACAGATATATCTTGCTTAGCCTGTTTTAAACACCACCAATTCAAAAATAAAACTCATATGAGAAAAAAAAGAATAGCAACCATGGCTTCTCTATTCTATTATTGAGTACAAGACAATCTCCATCCGCTTCCGTTAAACAGCAATTGCATCCTCACCTGGGGGACAAGGTTATCACCAAACTTAAGATTCAAAGAATCCATGAATGAATTATCAGCATCCTGTGTGCAATGATCAGCTTTATTGTCATTAACTGATGGTGGAGCATAACACGTCATATTGATATGTTTAACCTACCAAAAGAAAGACACACAAAAAATAACTTCAGCAACATAAAACAAAGATTAAAAATGAAACATAGGGGGGACAAAACATTCACTCACTGGACGATGTCCATATTTCCCTTTTGGCGACCGATCAAGATGTGAAAACTCTTTAATCATTGAACCTTTCCAAACATTGATTCTCGGAATACAATTAGAAGTAGTATGAGTTTCAAAATCAAGAAAATCAAGATGCTGGACCTGAAAAAAAAGAAAAATTTAAAACATCAAACAAAAAAAATAGTGACAACAAAAATATTATATCACTAATTAACTTACAGTCAATGCATAGATGCAACCCCCAAGTGTACTGCGGTAATGTGATCTCAACCTCCTATCCTTCTGATACTTGGAAATATATCCAATAAGCCATTGAAATCTAAATTTGGACCAATTCCAATCATGTACTGACTCGACATCAATCAAAGGGAGTAGATACTTGGTGCTAGGCAAGGTGCTAGAGTTTGGGCATATAAAGGTAGCTAAAGCAACAATCATGAAACATCTAAACGAATCCTCAACAGTGATATCCTCTTTGAGGAGAATCTTTGATCCAAAAAACTTCACTGAGGGCATAGTTGTCCGACCAAATATAGCCAGAAACTCATCCTTCGTAGCCTCAGACTCGTCAACAATTTCACGGCCTTCATTTGGGATGCCTAGCACACTGTGAAAGCAATCTGCAGACAGAGGGATCCTCCCATGCTGAGTAACAATATCACAGAATTTAACATTAACATGATCAGCAACAAACTGTGCAAATTTCCGGGGCACAGCACAACCATCAAACATCAACAACGAACCAAAAGCCTTTCTGGCAGATAAACTCCTTCACAGCATCAGACAAACTTTTGATAACCTTGGCAAAGTATGGAGTTTTGCATCTACTGAAAGGAACAACAGATCTAGGCTTGCTGACATACTATTTCTTTTGACCCTTGTCATCCTGCATAAAAAACAATAGAACAAAATCAAAATCTAAAAAAAAATGTAATTCACCTTCAAATTTTTCCGCTGACAAAACCTCCGGCAAGCCTTCCTTTTCAAAGACCGGCCAAGCTGAAAAAATTAAAAAAAATAAATAAACTGCTCCAAAAAATGAAATAAACAGTGGATTACATAAAAAAGCTTGTAATACCTCCAACATCAAATCATCAAGAGAATCACTAGATGACGATGCAAACTACAGAAACACATAAACACATAACATTCAGTCTCAATTCTGTAATTACCGAAATGGCAATGCGCTATGAAAACATAAATGACAAAAGCAACTTACCCCATCAATGTTTGGATTATCACTTGGCCTGTAATCAGACGAATCGTGATCGACAACTCCACATTCATCAGAATTCATAGAATTATCGCTGACTAAATGAGCATCATCCATAACCATATTCCTGAAAAGTCTCCAATAACTCAGAACATGAAAAAAACTATGAAAAATACTTAGTTCACACAATGGCATGAAAAAATAACAAAAACAAACAACACAACCAAGAATGGACACCTAAAATAGATCAACACCTGAACCAGGGTTATGAATGAGTGCTGCAGGTCCGCAACCCCTAGTGATTACCTATCAATCCCTGATCCGCTACTACCAGAAATGAATACAGCTCTCTCTTAACAAAAACAAACAACACAACCAAAAATGGATAGCTAAAATAGATCAACACCTGAACCAGGGTTATGAATGAGCGCTGCAGGTCCGCAGCCCCTAGTGATTACCTATCGATCCCTGATCCCCTACTACCAAAAATGAATACAGCTCTCTCTTAACAAAACAAACAACATAACCAAACATAGACAGCTAAATAGCACCATCCAATCAAAAACACCCAGCACGGTTGCTCAAACCAAAAAAAACACTATCAAAATCCTAATCGACACACCCAAAAACCCTAGTTCACGCTGAGTCCATGACGAACACCAACAAGTTAACAAAAAATCAAAGTGCAAACACATAAAACACACCCATATCAGACCCCACCCCCCTATCGGGCCACGCATAGATAATAAAAATCTAGAACGGATCTGCCCAAATCGAGTCGAAACTAACGATGAGACCAGAGCAGAAACGATCGACAGAGGAGGGGATGGGGATTCTCACCTCGGCTAGGATGCCGGCAAGGAGAATGAGCGCTTGGGAGAGGAGGAAATCGAGGCCGCCGTGCTACGTACCACTCACAACCTTCCGTCTTGCAGTCGTCGTCGCCGTAGTCACCTCTTCCCCTACACAGAAGATGAATAGTGGGCACGAGAATCCAAAAATCCCAAAGTGGAGTTGAAGTCCACCGCTCAAAATTTTGCCCATTAATTCAAGCCCATTACTTCGAGGCCATTACGCGGGTCGTGGCTAAACCGGCGCACAAAAACCGGCCAACGCCCCACACGACGCGCTGGACCAATTAGCACGAATCACCAAGCACAGATCGGACGGCCCGCGAATCGACTGCGTGGAGCAAAGAAAACAGTCGCCTGTGAAATAGCAGAACCGCATATATATCGTTTAATTGGGCTATAGAAGCACGAGGCCGCCGATGGAATTCATGCAAATATGGTGAGACAGAGACGGACAAATGTACAAATTTCGACCAAAAAAGATGGGCCTCCACCACTAAATCATGCCAAGTTTTGCCAATCTTCTTGGTAAAGCTCATGGCATATTTCTTACTTTTTGTTATTTATCAGGCGAAACCAACGCTGAAGTACTGAACCACCAAAATTAGGGTGAAGATTGAAGCGCACACACCATGGAGCAGATAAAAACATTAACTACTCGAAACTAGCACAAGGCAACGACACTAGCCTTGACGTAGAACCGGACGGAGGCATCGACGGACTTGCAGAGGCGCGAGATGTGGTTGAGCACCATCAGCGGCATCGGTGGCACGTCCTCGTACAGCTTCTCGATCGCCGTCGGGTCAGCGGCGCCGCCGTTCACGTCTGCCGCGCCCTACTTGCACTCTTCTCCCATTCTGGCGAGTTCCTTCACAGTTCTACGCGCGTGCTACTGGAGCGAGCTCTCGAGTGGCAGGGTGCGCGCACTGCTTTTTAACACGAGTTCGAGCGCTTAGTGCATGGTGTGATACGCGTCGCTGTGTGGCGTTCGCCACGTATTTGTTTAGTTTCTGCATGCACGGTTGCTCGGACACGATGGGGAGGCTCGACGGATGTGTCAACCGAGAGGCTTGCCACGGCAATCTAGGGACTCATTTGCGGCCTGCCATTCTGTCAGGTTGGCACCGTGCCGCCGCCGGGGATCGTGCCATGCCATGCTCTGCTGCGCATTGGATTCCCAAGTCTTTGGACCACTTCAGTAGTGAGCGTCTCTGTTAGCTGCTGGATATGCAAAGCCGAGCGTAACTGAGTGAACAGTGCAAGGCGGTTGCTTCCCTGGGCTATTTTTGTTAAGCATTCACGACGAGAGCCCATGCATGGCCAATTTATAGGGATGATTATAAGATGGGCCGGGTTGTACCCAGGTCTGGGTCTGCCTTTAAGTTTGATTTGGGCCTGCTTCCAGTTAGGCCTTGTCTCCAGGCTTGGAGGATTAAATTGGCATTGAAATTGTTTGTTTTCTTTTAGCAAATTGGGTGAAAAATGACATGACACTATGTGTAAGAGGATGAATATGGTATAACGTGTTGGATAATTGTATTGAGCCTCGAGGGTAAATATATATAGAGTAAGACTTCGAGTACAATAAGCTCCTAAAGATAAGACCGAACCACAATAAATTCTATCATATCCCGCGTTCTTTGTAATAAATAAATATACTCTAACATCCCCTTGCAGTTAGAGTGCAAGCATCGCGAACGCTCATACGGAGTGAAAACTGACGAGTTGCTCAAGCAGATGATAATCCTTTGTGCCGATGTCGAGGTAGCCAAGAGAGAGGGCGAGGTGGTCATGGTCGAGGTAGTCGAGAGTGAGGGCGAGGTAGTCGTGGTCGAGGTAGCCGTGGTTGACGTAGCTGAAGTTCGGGTTGCCGTAGTCGGAGTAACCGCACTGGAAGCCACGGGCGTAAAGAAACGCCATGAAGAATATGGTGACGTGATCGAGTCAGTCATCGAGGAAGAGGTCGATGATGCAGTCTAAGCCGTCGTAGACGAGGCACCACACTGGTCTTGCTAGAATCGAGGGCGCGTCGGGGGCGAAGGTACATATCGGTTGTGCCAGAATCAGGTGCACCAAGATAGGGACCGACACATGCCATGCAACAGTGACTTGAGGGTTGTAGAAGCAGCAACAAAGAGAGGACGCGACGGTGGTTGCAGTGTGCACAGCGGCAAAGAAGAGACTGCCAATGCGACATGATTGCGGTGTGAAGATGAAAAATGAAAGGTGCATCAGAGCATGCGAATAAAACCAGATGACGACACTACAGGCATGTATGTCTTTGGATGAGACGACGATCGGTAGGCGAGGAAGACATGGTGACGCAGCAGCGGTACTCTGAGTTGGCAGAGAAGAACCCGAACAACATGAGAATTCGATGGAGCGTGGTGGCGGTTGTGATGCAGTGGTGGGAGCCACAGACGTGATGCCGGGCCTGGGTAGGCGTAGCGGCAACCAGATGACAATGACCATGGGGGACGGCGTTGCGGCCCAAGGAAACGCAGCCATAGCCTAGTGCTTGATGGTATAGTGCATACTCAAGGATGGCGACGTCGATCCGACATGGAGGCGACGTGAACGGGACAGACGAGTAGCGAGGTTTGAAGTAGATGTCAAGGAAGCAGGGATATGTTGGAGCAGAGACGCGCGATGACGATGGCGGTGGGCGACGCAAACTGATCTATGATCGGCAACTCAAAAAAGAAAAGTAATCAAGCGATTGGCGAGAGAGAAAAACCCAATCAAACATGATCAAAAAACGACTCTCCAGGGCGGCCGATCGACACGATCAGCAACGTGAATCCTAGCTACGGGTTGCGCAGACCCTGGGTGAGATCATGGAGATTAATATCCCCGTGGGGCGACACGGTGCGAAAGCGTATTAGAGACTAGGTTGAGAAATAAAACCCTCTGATACCATGTAAGAGGATGAACATGACATAATGCATTGGATGATTGTATTGAGCCTCGAGAACGAGTATATATAAAGTACAAGATTTAGAGTACAAGAAGCTCCTAGAGATGAGACTGAATCACAACAAATCATATCGTATCCCGCGTAGTCTGTAACAAACAAATACACTCTAACACTATGGTAGACAGGGCACCCGCATACATCGACTGTACAACATAATGCTAGGAGAGGCTAAACAAGAGGAATGAGCTATCATCGATGCTAGGGGATGTAAAGATCGATAGACGTCAAGACCAAATAACTTAGCACCAAAGCTAAGGGAACTGTATTTAGCACCATTTAACATTTATGTGTGGTGCTAGGGAAGTTCAAAATGTATAACGGGGAGAAAAGACTTATGTGTCTACTTTAGCATCTAGATTAGGCGTTAAGAGATGTGGGTGCTCTCCAACAAGCCATTCATGAAAAAGTTTCATATTGACATCAAAAGGGTAAAATCCAGGCTGCCCTCGAGGGGGATGAGAAATCAAGATATTTTCATATCGCCACCTCTCAACGCTTGCACAAAAATCTCATCCCTATACTTAGACACAACAATACTGAGTTCTTCTCCCACGGACTATCCTTTTGGACCATTTCAAATTCGTTATGGGCTCTCTGTTCAGCCCATCTTGGAATTTTCACCTTCAGGAAATCTACCCTAGCCCAATCCCTTAGCTCCGATCGCTAGACTCCTTGTTTCTGGCCCAAGAGATTTTTAATGCCTTCCACAAATGAACCTCATCGCCAGTCCTGGGCCCAATGGCTTTGGGCCGGGCTTCTATGGATCCTTCTGGCCCATAGTCAAACTCTCAGTTCAGTGCTTTTTCAACTCCTTCCACGGCCTCCTGGCCGACTCCAAGCACCTCAACTGGGCCCTAATCATTCTCCTGCCCAAGGTCTCGGGGGCCGCTTCTGCTGACGTTTTTTGACCCATCTCTCTCTTCAAAATTTGCCGGTTAAAGCAATGGCAAAGGTCTTGACGTCGTGCCTCAAGCCTCTAATTCCTTTCCTTGTCCACGGAGATCACTCGAGCTTTATTACCGACCGATGTATATCAGAGAACTTCGTATACGTGGCTGATTTGATCCACTACCGTCACCAACGGCGCACTGATGCTATGATATTAAACTAGATTTTAAGAAAACCTTTGAGTCAATCTCTTGGCCCGCCCTTCAAACCATCCTTCGGCTTTGTGGCTTTCCCTCCAAATGGTGCCTTTGGATCCAAGATATCCTACAAATGGGTGAAACCTTGATCCTCCTAAAAGGTGTCCCGAGACCTTGGATTGTCTGAAAAAAGGCCTCCATCAAGGGGATCCCCTCTCCCCCTATTCATTCATCATTGTTGCCGATGTCCTCCAACAACTCCTGCTCCGCTCTCCAATCCTATCCCATCCTATCCTCCCTAATCAACCTTGTGCCATCCTTTAGTATGCCAACGACACCCTCATTATTGCTCGCGCCTCCCCTGAGGCCACAGTTGAGCTTAAAACCCTCCTTCAATCCTTCGCCGATGCGGCTAGCCTCTCCATAAACTTCGCAAAAACTGCCTTGGTCCCCCCGTGAACACACATCTGGACATTGCTCAAGCCATTGCCTCCTACCTCCAATGTCTTCTATCTAGCTTTCCCTAAACCTACTTAGATCTCCCGCTTTCCCCAACCAAGCTGTGCGCCGACGCCTTCCGGCCACTCATCGCAAAAAGTGATAAATATCTCACTGGCTAGAGAGGTCAATGCACGTCCAAAGGCGGCCGTCTAATCTTGGTCTCCTCGGTCCTAGATTCTATTCTAGCATATTTCATGTCCTCCTTCCTCCTTTTGGCAATGGAGAATCAACCTTCTCCTGGCTAGATCGTTGGCTCCTCCCAGAACCCATCATCCACATTTTTCCTACCTTAGCTTCACATGCAGTTGACATCAACTCCAAAGTTGTGTCTGTTTATGATGGCTGGAATTTAAACCTTCGCAATCGGCTAATCACAGTTGTCTCGTGCGAGCTTGTTTCCCTTTCGATTATGCTACAGGACTTTAGGTTGTTCTCAGCCTTGGACTCGCGCCATCTGCTCCGTGGTGCAGAGGTGACTGTCGATGGTGCCTGTCGTTTGCTGGTCCCAACCGCTATCGATGCCAACGCCCGGTAGATCTGGAGCTCTCATGTTCCAAACAAAGTTAAAGTCTTATGCTTGGCTCCTTCACCACGGTCGGCTCAACACGAGGTAGATACTTCACCATAAAAACATCATCCTCGATATCTTGTGTCCTCACTGTGGTGCTATTGTGGAGTCTAGGCACCACCTGTTTGTCGCTTGCCCACGGTCTGCATTGATCTGGCCCTGGCTCAGATTTCGCGAAGCTGTTACCTGACTTCGCCAGGACATGGACTGCCCTGCCTCTTCATGTTCTTCCCTCCACTGTATGGCCATCCTTGGTCCTTACAATCGTGTGGAAGATTTGGAACGCGTATAATTGCAAGGTCTTCTGCTCCATTGATCAACCAGCTCGTAACATGTAAAAACATTGTTAATAATTTCTCTCTTTGGACTCATTGGTTTAAGAAACCGGATGTAAAGGCAGGGGGGCCTCTTGGCTCGACTACCTAACCTTGCGCTCCCATCTGCCCTTGTAATTTGTTCAACTCTGAAGTAATATATTCAGGTGGGGAGCCTCTCCCCCGGTTATTGCCTATTTTTTTAATAACATCCGAGATATCTTATTATGGGATTAAAAAAGTCATGAATTAGCTTATATTTTTTTATATTCAGACTTAAACTCAACAAGATAATTCTTGAACTTCTGTCACTATACCGTCCGCACTTAAACAACCCTGCCTAGTTTATTATCGAGTGTTATTCTTGAACTTAATTAAACATACTTGTTTAGTTGTGCCTTGTGTAGGTGTACATATGAGAAATGTTTTTCTGCCCTAGCGGCCGCTGTTCACATCGGTATAGAGTAAGTTTAGACGAGTTTTATGGAGGTTCCAGATTTCAACGTGGAAGTTTTAGATCTAAAAGTGCAATAAGCTTTATAAAGGGTTCAATAGGCTCGTGAAAGTTTCAAGAAGTTTTTTTCCTACTTCAAATATTATCGAGGAGATTTGTAATTTCTCATTCCTTTTTCGTCCGAGATGCAATTGAAAAGCAAAGGAAACAAGCTTCAGAACACTATTCTTTTACAGGTACTAGATAATTGCCCGTGCGTTGCAACGGGGTAGAAATATTCTAGTACGTTAGCTCGTGATTTACCTGCCCATATTAATGTGATTGTGTAAAAATAGTAGGATTTTATTTGGTAAACACATATTTGGTAAGTATTTATTGGCTTACTAAAGAAAACAGAATTTTATTTGGTAAGTCAAATAACTGGTGGGGTAGTTGAGGCGGTTTTCAGGAAAAACCGGTAAAAAAAATCAGAGATGGAATGAAAAAAAATCAAAACAAAAAGAGGGAGGAGGAAACTTACGTAAGGTTGGACGAAGGGTGGGCAAAACGCACTCTGCCGGCAGGAAAGGGAACGCTACTCTTTTTTTAAGTAGTAGAGATAAGTTGCGAAAATGTTTCGTCCCAGTACAATAATGATCAGGTTAGCTACCCCTAGGTAGCCAGCTATCTTCTGTCATGAGACACGAGTGCATTACCTTCAAATCAAAGAATCATCATCAGCATCGTACTTTAGCCAAATTTTAAAATTTCCCAGATTACACGCAGATCCAGCGCAATTTCCCCGACAGACACAGCCGAGTTCAAAAATCTTCGAATCCAACGGCACACAGTAACCCACTCAACAAAACCAGCGGCCATGATCACTCCAATGACGCGGCCGAGACCTTGCATCTCACGCAAACCAGCGCCCGCTTTTAGCCCGATCGGAGATCCGCGTCAGATCGACCGACCCAAGCACATAACAGCGCGGCACGAGCCGGGGTGGCCTCAACCCACGCCCGCCGCACCACCACCTCTCGCCTTCCTGTTCCAGATCGCGGAAAAACATTTCTCTACACCCCTCGCTCTCTCTCCCGTGTAACGCCCCTGTCCTGCGTGCGAGAGCGCGGCGCAGGAGCGAGCGAGCGTCCCCCACCCAGATCTGCCCCGGCGGTCGCCCGAGATGGCGTGCATCAAGAGCGCGCAGCGGGCGGCGCTGACGGCGCTGGCGCCGGATTCGCCGTACCTCGCCGCGGGGACCATGAGCGGCGCCGTCGACATGCAATTCTCCGCTTCGGCGAACATCGAGATCTTCCGCCTCGACTTCCAGTCCGACTCCCCCGACCTGCCCCTCCTCGCCGCCGCGCCCTCCCCCGACCGCTTCAACCGCCTCTGCTGGTCCCGCCCGGGCGCCGCCGAGGGCGACTCCTTCTCGCTCGGCCTCCTCGCCGGGGGGCTCAGCGACGGCTCCGTCGCCGTGTGGAACCCGCTGAGCATGATCAGGTCCGGATCCGCCTAACTCCGCCCCGTTCCGACCTCGAGATCTGCTCGTGTCCTGATCTGTTTGTTGGCGCTGTTGCAGCTCCGAAGGGCAAGCGGAGGACGCCATGGTCGCACGGCTCGAGAAGCACACCGGGCCGGTGAGTGGCGCCGGGCTGGTTGGATAGAATTGCGTGTCCGTGGCTCTGATGCTGTGATGATTGTGTTTGTTGGGTTTGGCAGGTTTGCGGATTGGAGTTCAGTGAGCTCACGCCGAATCGGCTCGCTTCAGGGGCTGACGAGGGGGAGCTTTTGCATCTGGGATCTCAAAAACCCCTGCGAGCTAGTCGTGTTCCCGCCACTGAAGGTATCAGCTGTCTGGCACATAGCTTGTTGTCATAGAAGAGGATTGCATCCTTATTGTTAACCTCTATAATGCATGACCTCTACAACTCTTCTGCTCGCATTGATGTAGGGGTCCTTTTTTGTGTGTGTGGAGAGCATGCTGCTGTGTTTAGTATTTGTGAGGGTCCTAGCATGAGTGTTGTGTATTTGTGTGTCCTAGCATGATTGCGCCAAATTCAGATGCGCATTTTTTCCATGGAGCCGCTATTGGATTATGCTGTGAACTTTTTATGGACAGCTATTGAATTAAGTAAAGCACCATTCTGATCTTCAATTCGAGTTCATTATGAGCAGAACTGCCAACCCTACCTGATGCAAGGCTTTAAAAAAATAGCTAGTTGATATGTCATTCTATCTTTAGGTTTTGTGGGCTGGAAGTTGTGTCTGGGTTGGGCAAATTGTGTGTTAAGACCAAACAGGTTTTTCTACAGATTCTTAATGTTTTCTTTCTGCAAACAAGACCGTGCATTTACCACGGTATTTCCATTGTTAAGAAATGATTCAAATAATCATTTAAAAGAAAAACTGTAAGTCCAAGGTATTCAGAATGCAATAGGACTACATCCGTGACCTGGCAGCAAGTTAGTTAATGATGACATATATGTGTGTGAGGAATCCTCCATTATTGTATCACTTGATGGTGGCAGTGCCAGCAAATATTTTGGTCATCATATTGCATATGTCTTAGTTATGTACGAGCATCTGTCTTAAGGTGTTATTTTGATGTTTCAGTTCCTCGCCATTTTTGTCTACCTTATTTTGCTCACTTTTGGAATGGTTAATGATTATTGTAATTTTCCACAGAGTGTTGGCTCCAGTGCTCAAGCTGAAATATCTTATTTAACCTGGAATCCCAAGTTTCAGCATATACTAGCGACCGCTTCTAGTAATGGGATGACAGGTAAAGGACGCTTTGGTTGCTTCTGTAACAGTTTCCCTATCTATTGCCATCACTTGGACATTTTACTGGTTTATCTCACTATCTTGACACTATCACTCTACAGTTGTTTGGGATTTAAGAAACCAGAAGCCATTGACTAGGTAATTTGATTTAGCTACCTTCTGCACTTTCTTTACCTATTCCCATTAAACACCGATGTCTTCTATTAGTTATGTTACTAAATTTCAATTTGCTGTTTAAATAGCTTTTCAGACTCAAATAGAAGGAAATGTTCTGTTCTCCAATGGAATCCAGACATGTCCACCCAGCTAATTGTTGCATCAGATGATGATAACTCTCCTTCTTTGAGAGTAATGTCCATTCTCTTTTCTACTTTTCATTCTTTTGTTTTCTGTTTTGAGGCCTTCTCCATATGCAGCTTGTAGCTAGCATAAATGAAACAAATATTCATTTTATTGAGTATTGACTGTCAGTGTCTGTCGTAGTTCTAGTGGTGCTACTGCTTTTAAAGAGAAGGGTAGCAGTACAGCCCATGGCCCTTCACTTTAATTCGCATTAGGAGCTTTTTATGTGGAGGTTTTTATTTAGTTCAATAACTTTGCTCATATATCCTTTCATAGGTTTGGGATGTGAGGAAAACCATTTCACCAGTACGAGAATTTGTGGGGCACTCAAAAGGTTCTGTTTTTCTTGCAGTTCTCCTATTCCTTTCTATCAAGTGAACGATGATATACACAAATTGCACTTAATGGCATACTCCTTCCTTATTCTATTTACAATTATCATGTTGACCAGGTGCAATTGCTATGTCGTGGTGCCCCTATGATAGTTCATTCTTGCTTACTTGCTCTAAAGACAATAGAACAATATGCTGGGACACAGTTAGCGGAGAGGTATATTATATTCTTGTACATCGAAAAGCTAAATATGATGATACATACTTTTGCTTATATGCTATTTTCTGGGGGTCTCTAACTGTGCCCTGTTCCCTGCATTATTTGCTATAGATTATCAGTGAGCTACCGACAAGCTCTAATGGTAACTTTGACATTCACTGGTACCGAAAAATTCCAGGCATCATAGCAGCATCCTCATTTGATGGCAAAATTGGTGTACACAACTTAGAGGTAATATGGCTGTTTGACATGTGAGGTTTATACTTGGTCAATCATATGACTTGTAAAGATGCATTGGACTGTGGTAGTCTAAATTTTGTTTTAGTTGGCTTTATCTTAGAGCTATGTAGGAAAAAGTAACCCTGCTATGTAGCAACTTCAGTTTGAACCAAATCTGCTGTATTTGAAGACAATTAAATATGATGGCTGTTCTGGATGAGTGACAAATCATTGCTCTTCATGCTTATTATTTATTCCCCAGACAGAAGTTAGCGATTCCTGCCTTTCATCATAAAGATCACTTAGATGGTTATAGCTTCACAATAAATAGTCTCCAGGGTAGGTTGTGGATGCAAAAAACTTATGTGTTGAATTGCTGATTGGATGCACCAGTACTTCATTTTTGGCATACAAAGCTAATTAGTTCTCTGAAGTTCTTATGTATTTCTTTACAGTTCTCTGGCCTTTATGCAGCTGGTGAAAATGCTGTTGGTGCCCCAGGTAAATTAGAATACCGCCTCACGTTTAACTTCTTCAAGTAATTAGATATTTGTTGAGTTAGATTGCCTTTGATCTTCTTTTTTTTCATTAAACATTCAGCACGTTTAGATTGCCTTTGTATTCTTTAGATTGCCTTCCACCTTGTATGGTTACAGTCCTTACATTCAGCATATTTAGATTGCCTTTGTAGTCTCGAAAAGAAATTTTAGATTGCCTTCGACCTTGTATGGTTACAGTCCTTACATCAGCTGAAAGGTTTTTTTCAACCATGTTGATGCTTACCCTTTATTTACGACAAAAACTGAATGTCATGTTTCTATACTAAGTTTCATGTCAAGTCCTGTCTCTACATTTGGCTTGTAATCAGTTAATTATCGGTGGCTTTGTTCCCCCACTATGTTGTATTATCCGTTCAGTACGATACTATTGTTTATTTTATCTCCACTGAGAAACAAACAAAACGACTTGATTTGATCTTGTTTTAATTAAGAAAAGTTGCTTGGACGACTTAAGGCACTATATATTTAGATAGGTAGATAGTTGTGCTATTCTACACGCTGCTGTAGAATAGCTTATTTTACGCCCCCTGCTTTTACGATATTATGTACAGTGATTTACGAGACTTTCTACAGTGATTTACTACCGTGACAGATAGTAAAAATGGTAAGTTTGTGTGGTAAATGTTTGATTGTAAATCACTATACGTAATGCCGTAAAACCAATGGCATAGAATAAGCTATTCTATAGCAGCGTGTAGAATAGCGCAGCTGTATACATCTGTAAACAGTTAAAACGGAACCTTTATATATCTATAAGCAGTAAAAATGGAATGAAAAACATCCATTTCTTCTACCTTACCAAGCACCAACTGAACAACTTCAGAGGTAGTTTGTTGCCAGTAATTATATAATTGTGTATAATGTTTCTGGGATATTATTCTTCTAATGAACACTAAAATAATTTTTAGCACGCCCAAGAGCTCCAGCTCCAAAATGGTTGAAATGCCCCACTGGTGCATCTTTCGGCTTTGGGGGTAAACTTGTTTCTTTCCATCCGGCAGTACCCACCCAAGGCACACAAGTGGGTACTTCTGAGGTAAGTTCACTTGGTCACTGCTATGATGTGTGCTTCTCTTCAAGTTCCTCTGTGTTAATGCATTTGTCCCTTTTACAGGTGCATGTACATAATTTGGTGATTGAGCAGAATCTAGTAAGCCGGTCAACTGAATTTGAAGCTGCTATGCAGAATGGGGACAAAAGTTCACTGCGTGCTCTATGTGAAAAAAAATCACAAGAATCTTTGTATGTTCTTTCTCATGAGTGGAACAATTCCTTGTCTTTGCTTGAGTACTAACTCTAAGCTGTACATGTTTAAATAGATCTGATGAGGAGAGAGAAACATGGAGCTTCTTAAGGGTTATGTTTGAGGATGGGGATACTGCCAGGACAAAATTGCTTGCTCATCTTGGCTTCAATCCACCTCAAGAACCGACTGTGAATGCAACTGATGAACTGAGCAAAACATTGGCTGATACACTTAATCTTGATCATGGCACACTGACTGATAATACTGATACTCAATTTCTTGTTGATAATGGGGATGATTTTTTCAACAATCCTCAACCTTCAGAGACTAGTTTGCCTGAGGAATCAATATCTACAAATGGTCAACAGATAGAGCAGGAAATGCCTGGAAATGTTGCACCATCTGATCCATCAATTGACAAAAGTATTCAACATGCATTGGTAGTTGGAGACTACAAAGGAGCAGTTAATCAGTGCCTTGCTGCAAATCGTATGGCTGATGCTCTGGTTATTGCCCATGCTGGTGGTGAAGCTCTGTGGGAAAGCACAAGAAATCAGTATCTTAAGAACAGTGTCTCGCCCTATCTAAAGGTATTTTGTTGTCTGTTTTTCGATTTTGTGTGCTTTGTTCTTTCTGAATACATTGTACTTGCATTACCATGATTCATTTTTCTATTGATTTGAACTCAGGTTGTTTCTGCTATGGTGGGCAATGATTTAATGAGTTTTGTGAGTACTTGGCCACTAAATGCATGGAAGGAAACACTTGCACTACTGTGCACAGTAAGTCTCTTTATGACATAATGTATTTTTGCTCATTTTTCTTGTTGAATCTGCTTGCCTGTCCTGTTATTTATTGTCTATCACAAACCTGGGAGATCAGATATGGTCTTGTTCCATGTATATTAATCACCTCATGGTGGTTTCAGGCTTTCAACTGTTGGTGTAGATGGGCACTGCATTTTATTTTATTTATTCACTGAACTGATATAGAGCCTAATGTTTGTTACCTTCATGTTGGTTGGGAGCACAATTTCCTAGTTATGAGAACCAAACCTGACCAGAGGTTTGGCTGATAAAACCCTGAGAAATTACGGTGGTTTGAAACCCATGTGGTGAGGCTCCTAGACATAGATGGGCTGCTGACCGGCCGTATAACCTTTTGTTGTGTCCAACCTTACAGGAAACAAACAAAATATCTATCTACAATTCTATACCATAAATTTTAATGGATCTATTATTATTTAGAGAAGTGATACTTCAACCGGCGGTTGGTCTGTCTGTTTAGTGCTCCAGTTTTGAAAGCTATGGTATTGGATGAACTTGTATTCATGAGCTAACATAATTTGCAACTTTGCACCAGTTTGCGCGGAAAGAGGAATGGAATGTTTTATGTGACACTCTTGCATCTAGACTTCTGACTGTTGGAGATATGCTAGCTGCGACCCTATGTTATATTTGTGCTGGAAATATTGATAAAGCTGTGGAAATATGGTCTCGCAACTTGAGATCTGAAGATGGTGGGAAGACTTATGTTGATCTTCTCCAGGTACAAATGGATAATAGAAGTCCATTGTTCTATTGCGTGCTGCCAACCAGTCCTAATTGATTAGTGTGTAAGTGCAGGATTTGATGGAGAAGACCATTACTCTCGCGCTTGCAACGGGGCATAAGAGATTTAGTGCATCACTATCTAAGCTTGTTGAGAACTATGCTGAGCTGTTGGCCAGTCAAGGCCTTCTTAAAACTGCAATGGAGTACTTGAAGCTTTTGGGATCAGATGAACATTCACATGAGCTGGCAATACTGAGAGATCGAATTGCATTTTCTACAGAAGGTTGCTGCAAACCTACATGACTTAATATTGGTGCTATGCTTGCTGTCTTCTATTGATTTAAAGTTTTTCTATGCATTTTGCACTGGTCCGTTGTGCTGTGACAGCACCTATTCCAGAGTCAATTATTTTCTAATTGGAAGTTATATTGTAAAGCCGAGCAAGTTTGGCTGATTATTGCTGTCATGCATCCTCCACAAGCATATTAAAACGCATTGGCCATCTTTCGCCAGGCATTAGTTGCCCACTTATTAACTATAACAAAAATCTATGTATTGGAACCTATACTTTGGTGTACTCCTTTTGCTATTTACTATCAAATGTTTCAGTAGTTAATATGCTTTTGGCTAGCCTTTTGTTGCCAGAAAAGTAGCTTAAACGCGTAGATCAATTTATGACATTATTTTTTCCCTTTTTATTTTTCTGGTGTGCAACATGCTATATGAAGAGATTAAAAGGCTGGATTTGGCAAACTTTTCGCTTTCGGTTATGTTTCTACATTCTTTCAAACCTTTATGCATGTCATTTTTGATGATTCACAATGAACATAAACTCTAGTGTCATATTTTTAATAAACTTATTGTTGTATATAGAGTACAATCATGTTTTTTATGCTGCAATGCTGTTATCTTCATGTTTTAGCAAGTTAATTAATTATACTTTTGATATTTTATACGATAGCATTGATTAGAATTAGAAGTATGCTTTCCAGAGAGTGATGCTGCCAGGAGTGCGGTCCCCCAGAGCAGTGGCAACAGTTCCCATTACCTCCCAAATCAACCGATCTACACCCCAGACCCTTCTCAGAATCTTTACCAGGTTTTCCATTATACTTTTTCCCATATTATTTTTCTGCCCTGTAATATTTGTAAAACAAAATATTGTCTTTTGCTGGAGAGATACATTTTTCTTAATTTTCTGTTCTGACTAACTGCAGGTGCCTCAACAATATAATGTACCAAGTAATACATATTCAGAAGCTTACGAGCAACCACCTAATACGTCATATCCAAGATACGGCAGTGGGTATCAACCTCAACAAACAACCCAGATGTTTGTTCCACAAAGCACACCAGTGGACTCCCAGGTATTTTACGATTTAGGAAGCCTTTTTTTTTGCTTAAGTATATTGTGTTAGAATTAGCCAAGGCCAATGGTGCTTAGGAGAAATGTCCCAGTGATGAGGTATTCATCAACGCTATCCATTCTGTTTTAGGATGAAATATCTAAATATAATGTAGGATTATGATGTGTGATTTCTGAACATATAGTAATCCTCCATTTATTTTGTACCTTTTTTATCTAAGTATCCATTACTTTTTGCTAGGTTTATTTCACCTTTAAACTTTGTATGTTAATTTATGTGAAGTTAATACAGTGCTTTGTTTCCCTTGTTTTACTGATTCTTTTGTTCTTTTTATATTTCTCTGGGAAGTTTAGATATTTCTTCTGATGCTATGCATTTTGTTACCATTTTGATATTTTTTTCCTTCAACAGCCAAGTTCAACTCCAGTACCGGTGCCACCGCAAACGGTGAAGACATTTACTCCTGCAAACTTACCGGGTCTCAAAAACCCAGAGCAATATCATCAAGCAACAAATACCTTGGGCTCCCAGCTTTATCCGGTATGTACAATGGCGATCTAAGTTTCACCTCCTGTTTATGTAATGTCAGTTATGAAGTGATATCTCTTGTCTGAACAGGGTGCTGTGAATTCATCATATACTTCTGGACCATCTGGCCCGCACCAAAGTGGACCTCCCACAACATACCATCAGCCTATATCACCTGCTCAATACCATACTGTTCCACCCATCCCTTCTCTTGGTACTCCTGCCTCTGTACCAGGAACAACCCCTAATCAGATGTTTACCCATGCTGCTGCAACTAACTCAACTTCCAGATTTATGCCGTCAAGCAATCAAGGTTTTGTTCAGAGGCCAGGTTTGAGTCCAGTACAGCCCTCAAGTCCAACACATGTGCAGCCACAGCCTGCTGTTGCCCCTCCTGCACCTCCCCCTACTGTGCAGTCAGCTGATACATCGAAGGTGTCTGGTATGTGGAATGCGGGTGCAAAGCTTGCATTTGTTTTCCTTGTTTTGTTGTCAAGTAATTGATTTCTTGGTTGGCTTGGTAAAGTGATGCCAACAAGATATGTCGATATTGTCTTCATTTTTAACAAGATTATTATGTTTACTGTTCTTGTTTTAAGATATCTTTTTTGCCACTCCGTATGTGATTCACCTGATTTTTACATTTGAATTATACCAAATATTTTACTTTTGTGCTTCGAAGCAATTTTTTTATGTTCTTACACTGATGCTGACTTCTCTGGTCGTCTTTTGCAGCTGAGTTGAGACCTGTTATTGCGACACTGACCAGACTATTTGATGAGACATCCAAAGCTATGGGAGGCTCACAAGCTAAAAAAACGTGAAGTTGAAGATAACTCAAGGAAGATTGGGGCATTGTTTGCAAAACTCAATACTGGGGATATATCTCCAAACGTTTCATCAAAACTCATTCAGCTGTGCGGTGCACTTGATAGTAGTGATTTTGCCACCGCAATGCAACTTCAGGTAAACTTTACTAATCTCTCTTATAGCAGGGTCTTGCACTTGATGTCAATAGAAGTCAAGTTTTGTATGCATTGCGCCGTTCTCTTTTCCCAATGTTCTGGTGGAAGCTGCCGATTCTTGGGAAGCTGCCTGATTTCGATCTCTTACTTACTATGCTAACTGTCAACTACTGTTCAATGGTGGCAGATTCTCCTGACAACGAGTGACTGGGATGAGTGCAACTTTTGGCTTGCAGCATTGAAGCGTATGATCAAGACAAGGCAAAACTTCCGAATGTAAATCTGTGTGGCCTTCTGCTACAGCTAGTTCTGTATACACCTTTTCTGCTAGACAAGATTATTAGCGTTAGCAATTTCGAGGGTTCGCCTGCACAGAGATGTTGTCCTGCTTCAGGTATTCTTGTCCGCCAATTCTGCTAAAGCTTGTTGCTGAAAGTGGTCTGTCACTTGGGTGTCATTACGTTTTGACAATAGTTTTTCCATATTTCTTTGCAAGAGGATCAGCTCTTGGGTTTGTTTTTGGTTTTTAAAATTACAAGTTGTAAGATGGCACTTAGTGTCATAGCTGGTCCATTTTCATTACCCTTGAATTAATCAGTTTGGACATTTTGAAGTACTCTATATGATTAATGGTAACGATACTGGCTTGTCTATTGCATTGGCATCGACAGATATTAATAAGTTACTGGAATTGAGATGAGATTTTCCTCGACCATTGACTTTTCAGAGTTACAGCAAAGTTTAGATTCGCCGATGTGCTCCGGTCAACTTGCGCACCCCGACGGACGGCTCATTCCTCCCCACGTTCACCTAGCTTGTGTGTGCGCCCTCGTGAGCTTATTTATCCACGGCCTCGCGTCGCCACCCTCCCTCTGCGTTGCGCGCTTCCTGTTCAATCAACTACCAGAGCCCCCCTTTCACTACCGAAGCCCCAAACGCATCGTTTGCATAGCAAGCCGGAGCCACCATGAGAAGTCGCTCCTCGCCGGAGGTCTCCGGCGACGCCGAGCCCGTAAACAGCCGCTCCACCCGCGCAAGGCTGTCTCCTCCGGACGCCAGCGACGTCTTGGCTCCCCTTGCCGCCGTCCCTCGCGTCATGCGCGCGGCGGCCGCCGCCTTGCGCTCCACGCCCGCGTCCGCCCTGCCAGGCTACAGCCCCAGGGTGTTCGTGGACATGCTTGGCGCTCACTGCTGGGTGCCCTACGCGGCCACCATCCGCGTCCTCCGTTCCCTCTTTCAGCAGACTCTCAAAGGCGCCCGCTCCCGCGAGGCGGTGAGGGAGGCCATCGCGGAGCTCTACGGCCGGTTCCCCGCGGGCGAGGTGTACGTGTGCCTGTACCGCGCGCCGCTCGTCCGCAAGATGCAGAGGATCCAGGAATCCCTGATAAAGGCGGAGGCCGCGGAGTACGGCGAAGAGTTCGTCAGCGCCTGCTCCAGCTATATCTATGGGATCGGCGATGCCCTCGACGATATCACTCGCGTCGACGACCGTGCCAGCTCCCTCCCATCGCCGTCCAGCCCAAATATAGCCCCCGGCCCGTCCTCCACGAGCCCAGATCTCGCCCCCGGCCCGCCACCGATCTCCACCGGCAGCCCGTCCTCCAGCAGCCGTCGGCCCGAGGCTCCTCCTCCACCGGCAGCCACCCCTAGCCCCCTCCTCCACCGGCGGTGGAAGGTATAATTTCTTTTTATTTGTATGCTTGTATGTGTATGCAGTTGAACTGCACAAGACCTTGTCACTGTATGCGCAATTTCAGATTAATTGCAATAATTTCAGATTGATTGCAATGTACATGTGAGAATTTGGATGCTTGTATTGTATGCAATTTTAGATAGATAGAAGAGAAGAATTTACATGTATTTTTGACAAACTAGCACGAGATTACAAAATATAATGATTCATGCGGCTGTAGTTGCTATGATGATAATACAAGATGGTTTATATGCTTGTATATGTAAAAATTTGGAATTTATGTTTGAAATTTACTTTCTTTATCAATTACGTGCCAAAACAGTTGAGAATAACGATATTAACAATTAAACAGAGTATAAACAATTCTAAGAATATTATAGACATTGTACCATTTATCACAACAAATAAGTTCACATCTCAAAAGCTGAAAAAAAGGGAATTAGAATTTATCAGGACTTCCTCTTACCGGAGTTTTTGTGGGCAGTTAAGTTTAAACTGGTTTCCGCACAAGCCTAAACCGAAAAGAAGGGGGTCAAAGTGGGGTTTGGAGTCCTCAACTCATGTATCATGTCCATTTGATGAAGTGTTTGGATGTCGTTGCATTTACATTTCTTCTTTTAAGTAAATGTCGCAAAACCAAACTACTGAATCAGATGTAACGAAAAACTACAACTTCTATTTTTTTCATTTAAATGCTTTTATGGTTATGGTCTCAGAAACCACAACTCTGTCACTCACTATTAAATCATATATATGATACATGTGACTCACTACTTAGTCCCACTAGTAAATAGGCTCCACCTGTCAGCCCACTCATCTTCTTCACCTCTTCTCTTCCTCAATGACTCTCTCTCACCCTAACTAGCGAGACTGAGAGAGACAGTTGAGGATGAAGATAGGAGAAGAATAGGAAGAAGAAGTTGCTAAAAGATGGGGCTGATTAGTGGGTCGCCACCTATCATATTCTATTGGATTTAATAAAGGGTGATGGAGTTGCGGTTTTTTAAAACCAATGCCCCAAAAGTTGTGGTTAAGCGAAAGAAAAAAATGATTATGTGTTATCTTCGTCCTAGTAGTTGTGGTTTTGTGAAATTTACTCTTTTTTTACCAATAAAATCTGATCTTTGATTTTTGGGTACTGAAGTTCATTTGGGATATTACAACCTTGTGCCTCCTCGTATGATCTGTTGTTTACCCCAGGTTCACACATATATAGCAACCTACTTACGCACCATCCCTCTTGGCACAAGAGCGGCACAAGAGTCGGCTCTGGTACCATATGTAATGGCCTATGTATGATGGCGCATCTCCAGCACCTGATATGATCTATTGTTTCTAATGCCCAAGTATGCTGTTTACCCTAGATTCACAAACATAGGAAGCTCTCAACTTTGATACCATTTGTAACACCCAGATTCCAAAGTGGATTAGGGCTAAACCCATTTTGGATAGACCACACATGCTAGCAACCTGCTTGCGGTTTCATCTCGTCCACGCTTCGCACAAAACAGTTACTAGAAATTGCCACAATTGAAACCTTTATGTTGGTACTTCTCAAGCTACACTAACAAGGTTGTATTATTCCCTCATGCACATCTAAATGGGGCAGGTGTCACTTCTTGTCTCACGTTCCATGTATAGAAATATTCAGATTCTCCCCTAAAATAGAAATCTGATTCGTTTTGATTCTTGTAAATCCTATTTGAACAGGCTCAACTTTTCATGAGACTACATATTCACTCTTTTTAACTGTGTTTGATTACTTGGTTACTCGTGATTCCGAGAGGAATAGGATCCATTTAAATTCATATGGACCAAATTATTCTAATGTGTTTACAATGCCCCCAACCGTTTGTATATCTGTAGTAGGACCAAATCTATTTTCAACCTTAAAATTTTGACTGAGTTTATATTTCAACCTTGGACTCTAAAACGGTCCAATTTAGAACCTTAAACTCTTAATACTGTTTGATTTTCACCCTCTATCTTGTTTTGCCCCTTTTGGACTAGTTTTGAACCTATTATTCATCACTAGCTGCCACATAACCCAACAAGGGCCCACATGTCATTCATTTCCTTCCCTAATCTCCTCTCAGCCCTCTTATTTCTGCTATCTCCTCCAGCTGGTGGAGCTCGGGGAGGCCATGTCTAGTAAAAAAGCTGTAATGGTCGTGGACAACAGCCGAGCCGTCAAGTCTATATGTGACGCGATTACCGTGATGATGGTGCAGCCCGTGGATGGAGACAACGCTGAGAAAGGAGGAGGCGACGATGGTCTACTAATCAGTATGTATAAGGAGGGGCGGCACCAAACTTGGATGTGTTTTGCTAGTGGCAGCATGCTCCAGTAGGGGATGGCACGGCTTGGGGTGCCATCAGCTCATGAGGAGAGAGAGCACGTTAGGGAGATGGGGGAGAATGTGATCACCGGCTAGATGAGATAGGGGAAGTGAGAGGAGATTGGGTGAGAGAATGAATGACATGAGGGCTCTTGTTAGGCTACGTGGTGGTTACGTGATGAATACTAAGGTCAAAGCCAGTCAAAAAGGTCAAAATCAGATGGAGGATGAAAATCGAACTGTAATAAGAGTTCAGGGTTCTAGATCAGACCGTTTTAGAGTTAGAGGTTAAAATGTGAAATCAATAAAAGTTTAACGTTAAAATGTAGACCACGGATAATAAGCAGAGACTATTGACAACTCAACGGGATCTCTATAAGAATGGCTTCTTCACATTTGCCATGTTATAATTGTCTGATTCATATAGGAAGCAAGAATTCAGATTTTTGCCATTGGCTTGTACCAGCAGGTTGTATAACAAAAAGTATATGCTTAAACCACCCAATGGCTGAGAAATACATGTAAACAATTACTGCTCCGGACTAGCCAGAATATCCATCAGATATCTCCGTTCCTTCTATTAAGTTTCATGCACCAACCAGTAGAACCAAAAGTCCGAACTGATGGAGAAGGTTGGGCAATCCACATATACTTCAACACCTCCTCTCACGTATGGCTCGATAAGGCCTAAACGTGGACAGAAAAAGGGCAAGCAATTTTTCTTAATTTAAATTGTGAAAGCTGAGACTTGAACCCAAGACGTCTTGGCTCTGATACCATATTAAGTTTCATGCACCAACCAGTAGAACCAAAAGTCCGAACTGATGGAGAAGGTTGGGCAATCCACATATACTTCAACACCTTCAACATAATCCTTATCATCAGTGATCTGAACCACATTCAGATAACTGTGTCTATTTAGTTCAGGCTAGCATGTTCCAAAATCCCTTCTCATAGTTCCCCGAGAGCTAATCCTGGTGACTGATAGACAACATCAGTGTACCGTGTCATTTCTATCAAGAATAATGCATGCTAAATGAATTGTTGTTTTCTGCAACCAAACAGGTCAGAATTTTCGCTGGACAGACATAAACATAAACGTCTGAAGAGGTATATACAAGAATCATTAACTTTAGCTCTTAGGTCAAAATATTTGCCGCTGTCCATCTTTTTCTTCACCTCAATGCAGAGACGAGCATTCAGTTCTGACAAGCGGATTTCTTACTGTACATGCATGTAATTTATCTACAAAGAGTGATAGATGATGCTAGAACACTCCGTACGCAGAATGCAATATTTTACCTTCTTTCTAATACATAATTTTTTTCTAGGGACACCTTCTTCCTGATACATATACAATACCAGCAAGCAGATTGTGCAACAAAGCATCTGAAAATAGGCCCGTGGTCACCCATATGCGTGTGCGAGATGTTAGGCTTAGTCCTACCTTATTAGTTGATAATAACTCTCTGTTAACTAGTTTATACGAAGTGAGGATGACCTAAGCCTTTTGGATTGGACCTTACACATTGCTCATCCCGGTTACTCTGAATTTACCTCCTCACTCGTAGGTAGTAGCAAGTATAGACAAGAAGAATAAAGGCATAGCAAACATATGGGACCCCAATGGAAACAAATTTATAACCTAATCCTGGTCGCGCGGTCGTTCTGCTGCTCTAGGTACTCCACGCCTCTCGCCTTAGGCCGCCGTGGCTCGACGCCATTAGATTAGAAGAAACGGAGCCTAACACTACACTAATACTGGATCAACTTCCTACAAACCACCCACGCCCTGTGGCTCGATATGATGTCCCGGTTGAGCATCTGCATCTAGGATCATCGCATCGCCTCTCTGCATGTGCCCTGCCAGTTCGATACCGAGCCAACTTGCCCTACTATTTAACCTGGCATTCTGCCTCCCTGCAGCCTGGATTATCTCATAGTGCACTTGTGTTAGCTTAACGCCTGCAAATTCCCCTGCCCCATGAGGACGCTATGAGCCCATGGCCCTACCCGTTCTCATATATGTTTCTATGTTTGGGTGCTGTTTCTTAGCCTCAGCGACCGTAATTCATGCTGGTGTACCTGACGAAGGGAACACTGGTTTCTAGCTAGTGTTTGCAGTGGCAACAGAAACATGCGGATACCTGTAATGATGCAGATGGTTAGCTAGTGTTTGTTGTGACAACAGAAACATGCGGATACCTGTAATGATGCAGATGGTGGTAGAAAAAACACATTGAGAGAGCGAATCATGTTCCACTAAATAGAGAAGCCGGGGATGTCAATCTCCATTATCGAAAAGAAATACCACTGAATATACATTAGTTTTTGATAGTATAATCATTAAAGTTATGGACCATCCAATTTCTTAAGAACACGCAGAAGTGCGCTGTGGGCACCTTTCGGCATGTACATTAGGTTCATTTCAATTTACCAATGGGTAAAAGAGCAAAAGCTACTGTAAGGCACGTGTATAATTGTAATGGTGAAACATCTGGAAAATACTTTCATGTTCTTTTCCTATATTTGCGTCCTGATTTTGATTGCTCTGTTGGAAAGTTACAGAAATCCAAAGGCCAAAAGGGCTGCTAAAAGGGAAAATAAGAATCTAGTACCGCTCGCAGACACACCAGTTGCCCCCACTGGAACAGAGAAAGCAGCTAGCTGGTAGCTTCAACCATCCTACTCCTACCTGGGAACCGAACAGCTACTACTATATTATGTACACAAATAACAACTTAAACACCCAAATAAACCACTAAATTAATCTGATTCTAGGCATGCATTATTTGCAGATGATGCAACTCAATCTATTCCAAGTCATGTACAGGTCTCGCTGATGGCAACATTAGGTCGGCTTTACCTAATTAGGTCTCATTAGGCCCATGCAAATCGATGAACTAGCCTACGTGTACTAGTAGTACCTAGATACATATCTTCCCTACTCACAAGGTCACAGGGATCATCAGCTCCATCCAAGCTGTCCAGCACTAGATTATTATCAGCTCAACTACCGGTCCCGGCTGCCCCTACCATACCTGCAGCAGCAGTACTTGGGATTTAGGAACTCTGCAGCTGCTACTTAGCTGCAGCTAGCTAACCAGATGTGATTGATGCATGGCCATGCTGCTTCTAGCAAGCAGTACACTAACTAACAGATCATGTCATGAACTGATGATTTGGAAGAGTATTTTAGTAGTTCCGAGTACCAACTCGGTTACTTGCAGCAAAAGTGCTCCTGTGATGCAGTAGTCCTGGATCCCGATGCAAGCACAGGTACTATTTGACTTGTTAACAAAAACACGGTGTCAGCAATGTTAAAAGAGTCATGAACCCTGAAGTCGTGCAGGAATTAATCAGGATAACAGTAGCATGCAAGCTTTCATTTGCATGCAATTATCTGCCAATGCACAGCAAGATATATAGATGGCACATGAACAGCCCATGCTGCAACGTGGAGGAATGGTTATTGTAATAATAAATACTACTACTTAGATTTCTCCATGATTCTTCCATGATCCATTCTACTCAAATATCTAGGCATCTCCCAGATGAGTACCATGTACTCTCTGACCACCAAGAAGGTCAAGTACTTGAACTAATCAACTGGGAAAATTTAATGTTGCGGAGAGGTTTGTTTGACAAATGGAACTGCAAAGTACGTGCTCCACAACTTAATTCGATTGCGTGCAATGCGATAGTGATGATGATTAACACTTTGCCTTCGTTTCAGAAAAGATTAACACTTTGCTATGCTAACGTACGTGGCAGAGAAAGGTTAATAAGATCGAGAAATGATGAAGGGAAGTGAAGCAACTGCCGCAAGTTTCAAGAACGGTTTGTGCCACCTTCTGTTGGAACATGCATGATCGTTCACAGCTCCCTGATGAGCTGCTTGCCAGTTGTCAGTACGTGCACCTGCTGACCAGATGCATGCAGCAGCTCAATGTTGGATCGCCGGAAATATTATTTGTTTGTGGCTTTTGAAGCAGATAATGGAGTGTCACAGCCTTACAGGCCTCAGATTGTGTTTCCTCTGAAACCAAGTTAGTTAAAATTGTCTAGCTTACTTGCAGTGTTAAAAGTCGCCTCTTGCTTTATGCTGACTAAGCAACAGTTCGATCGCATCTCTTAAGCAAAGCCTAAGCTACAGATTTGATGGTATTGTAATTATTTTTGATGGGATGTTCGACGAGAGAATCATAACTGGAGTCTCTCTATCTATATGTAAATATAGCGGAAGTACCTCCTTCGTCCGGATATATAAAACGAATTTTAATTATTTAAGTTTAACTTTGACTGTAGATTTTTTCTACAATTTTTTATTAATAGTTATAAAATTATAATTATAAAAAAGTGTTTTTGAATGCAATTCAGTTCTATGATCCATATATTATTAAATTAATTATTGGTCAAAACTTTAACTTTAGTAACTTTATTATACGTGGCACCAGAGGAAGTACCAAATATACATATACACTACTACAAAAACGATTTTTCTAGACCTCTCATCTCAGACGGTTTTAGTAAAACCGATTGTATTAAAATAATCTCAGGCGGTTTTAAATATCTCAGACGGTTTAAGAAATAAACCGACTGAAATAATTATCTATCTCAGTCGGTTTAAAAACAAGCCGACTAAAAAAGTATCCCAGTCGGTTCAAACAACGAACCGACTGAGATAGACAAAATATTGCAGCTGGTTTCTTTTAAAACCCGGCTGAGATATTTCGCTAGCCCAAATGCTAGCCGAACCCTACTAGCTACCCTTCTCGATCTTTCTCAACCCAATCGGCCGAACTCATCCCCTTCTCAATCCTCCACCACCGCCTTTCTCAACAATCTCAACCCCTTCTCCAATCCCCTTCTCAACCCCTATCTTGCTTCCTCCGCCGCTGCCCCTCTCTACCTCTCTCTTCTTCAATTTCCGCCCTAGTTGGTAGCCGAGCAACTCAGTGGCGGCGGGAGCAACACGGTGGCAGCCGAGCGACTCCAGATCTATATCCTTGAAGGCCACGAGGAGCGCAGCGAGATCGCGGGCGGGGAGCGCGGAGAGGTCGTGGGCGGGGAGCGCAGCGAGGTCCCGGGCGGAGGTGCGGTGAGGTCCCGGAGGAGCAGAGGCAGGGAGCAGCGAGGCTGACGGGGAGGCCACGCCAGCGATGAGGTATTCATCTATCTTCTTCTTCCTTCTTCAATCCTCCGTGCAACGCGGTGGCCATGGGGAGGCCTCCAGATCCAAATCCTTGGAAGCCATGGGGAGCGCGGCGAGGTCGCGGGCGGAGGAGCGGCGAGGTCCCGGAGGAGCAGAGAAGAGCTGCCTATCTTGCTTATTCCAATGCTAGCTTCTTGCATGTTGCCCTCTCCCCTTCCCTTCTAGCGAATATTGACGAGTTCGTTTTGTTGTGTGCTGCATGAGATCCATATCGCGTGGAGGAGGGATTCGCTACAGGACACCACGCCGTTGAGGAGGGCCAGCCGCACCTGGTACATGGCCACGGAGACGTTCATCATCGTCCTCACCGCCGGCTTCGCGTCCCTATTCCTGATTTTGTCTTCACTAGCGAGCTTGAGCTCCAGTGTAGGAGGGAAGGGAAGGATAGAGGGGAGACAGCACAGGCGGAGGAGCAACGGCGAGGAGGTGCAGCGGTCGAGGAGAGCAGCACAAGCGAGGAGAGCAGCGGGATGACTTTTTTTTTACTTTTTAGTGAGTATTAGAGTCGGTTCTGTATTTTGACCGGCTGAGTTTCTCGACTTTCAGAGTCGGTTCCGTATAGACAAACCGGCTAAGATCCTCAATTTTAGAGTCGGTTCAAAAAATATTATTAGCTCCCTTTGTTTATAGTCGTTTCTGAAACTGATTGTGATGACCATTTTTAACCGGCGGAGAAGGGTATTTGTGTGATAGTGATAGCTAAAAGTCTAAATTGTCCTCCCTTAACCCATCCCTCATAATATACCTAAGGAATTGCGATGTGTGGGCATGGGTTAATGGATAAGTCGGCATGTACAAAACCAAATGGGATACCCACGAAGGCAAAAGGCCAAAAGTTATTATCATTCATGAAAAGGAGAGAGATAGAGAGAGATAGAGAGCTGGAGCTCCAATCATATACGGCCAATTATTGTTATTTGATTGGCAACCAAGAATGAAATAAAAAGAAATCATTGATGTCTTTGATACGTAGGACGGTTGGATAGTATCTTCCTACTAAACGTCTAAACGAGAAACGAATACTCTTTTCTTTTAAAAGAAGAAAAAAGAAAAACAAGAATCGAATACTCATTATTATCTTGCATGCACGCTGAAGCACCAGTGCTGCTAGTCTACGAATGCTTCCAACTGGTTAGCCAAAGTGCAGGGCAACCGAGTGCGTCATGAGTCAAGTTACAAGTTTATTCATCATGTGTATCTTATTAAGCTATAATTTTCTCTTCAGTGAAAGGCAACATGTCTGTCGATAGCTAGAAACCGTAGTGACTTTGTTAATCTTTATACTTGGCAAGTATGGTCTCCTCTAGATATTAGTATTGATGCATAGACATATCTATAATGTTGTGCGTGCATGTACAGACGTCGTATAAGGTGTTTAAGAAGAAGGAAAAAAAAGGTCGGCCGGCCTGATCAGTTGCCTCACCGCAGCGATGACAACGATTCACAGTTGATGAGAAAGAAAACAACAAGAGGTGAGCGACGTTGATCTATTATGTATGATGCACCATTATGACAAGATCATTAGCTCGTGCCGATCGACTCGTGACAGTTCGTTCGTTCGTTCGTTCTGATCGCCGGGCGGCTAAGGACGGAGGGACCCCGCCGCGTGACGTCGCATCCTTATCAGGTACCGGCCACCACCACTCCCCCGTAATAATATTGATCTTGCCAGCCTAATCTCGAAAATGGCCAGTTGATACCATGTCAGTCTCGCACCGATCGAGACCCGTGCCACGTCCAGGTTGGTAATTTTAATGGGGGGGTTCAATCGATCACGAGCAGGATCCCTAAGCACGATTTGTTTGATCACAGGCCAAGCCAATCGACGGACTTATTCGTGACTTTTGCGAAAGCAACTCTATCATAACACACCCTCCAGAGACGGGCGAGCATATTAACCAGCGGTAGGGGCGAGCATGTTCAGATCGGCCATTCCAATCTACGATTTTCTTATTCGAAAACTCTCGGTGCAACTTGTAGGTACATTTATGCACATATTTATCACCGTATGTATAGACTCACATAATGTCTTGGTACATCAACTACTACTAAACAAAATTTCACTTTGATATAATGTACAAGGACAAAACGCGAGGGATCCCTGGTGGTAAGTAGAGGTACAACTACTTTCCCTAACTATCCAAGTATCACTACTATTTCTAGCTTGTGTGCCTTCAGAATTCTGCAATTACTGGAGACTGAGCCGGAGCAGTAGTGTACATGTGTAACACTCTGAGTCAACCGGGATCTATCCACAGGTGAAGCATGCGTGAGTGAATCAGGATTTATCCTGCCGATTATTCCCACACGAAAAATTCATAGAAATTTCCCGTTCGTACGTACGTGAGGGAGTGGCGATAACGTAGACGACTTGGTTGTGAGCTGCAAGCACGAGCGATCGCCGGAAGCCAGCCGAGCATCGGAAGGCTCCCCTTATCCAGTGGCACACAAGCAACGGATCTTATGGTCACTCCCATATTTTCTTGCTTACTTCGAGAAGCAACCAGAAACCAACGATGGAGACGAGGATGGAACTCAAAAGGATGAAAAAAAGGAGGAGAAATGATGGTGATGAGGGGCCACCTCAGAACCAGTATTCTCGGATTTACATAAGTGTTCTGGTAATTGCCAGTCACCAATATTTCATTTTCTTCTGACGTAAATAAATACGGTGTTCCGTGTAATTATGCAGAAAATATTTTTAATTATGTTTAGTTTATTATGCTATTTGTAAGAACATCAAATTATGAAAACCTATTAGTTGTGATCTGTTTAGGTACTGTTATGATAATCTATCAGTTGTGATATATCTAGTACAATTGTAAAATTTAATGGTCATAATTTATTTAGTTACAGTTATAATAATCTATCGGTCGTGATATATTTGATAAAATTATGATGATTTTTCAGATATGATATATTTATGTACAGTTATGAAGATCTATTGATTGTGATTCGCTAACAAAAGATATCCACCATACTAATGACCAGTGTTTTTGCCCTTTTTTATAACCATCGCTCATTTTTTCCCTGTTGTAAATATTATCTCTATTCTTCGGTGTTTTTAATTTTGCAGTATTCCATATGTAACTTTGATATTATTTCTGTATGAAGATGTTGGTAAAGGATTACAAAATTGCACATTATAAAACTATATTTTATGACAAATCTAATGGTAACGTTTGCACCTAACCAACATAGAATTTTGTATTAATTAGTTATCACAAATAGAGAAGTTTGACCGCACTTTTTATAGATGTCTATTTTAGACCGGAGGGACTAAGTACTTTTCATACAAGCTATTTTTCTCGCCAAATCGCCGTCGATAGACGCTAACATATATGCGTCCAATCGCATGATTGTTCCATAGCGACTCCGTCAAGAATCATCTTCGCATACTTGTGCCCCCCCTTCAAAAAAGCAGAGATATTGCTTTCGGAAATGTGATCACGGCCACTGAAACGTGTACCACAGGTCACAGCCCAAACAATTTTTCCACAAAAATTTCGAGACCGTCCGCGCAGAAAAGCGAGGCCTATCCCGCGGCGCTCTGCGCACGCAAACAGGGCAGCGACACGCTAACTAACATAAAGGCACCCCGGCCGGGCAACAGCACGGGTCAAGACTGACAGGCCGGAGATGTCACCGTCAGATCACGGCAACCATCTTAATTTGGGCTCTTGCAGTGCTAGTCCTCATCTGCTTCTTCCTCCTCAAAGCTTGAGCTAGTGTTCTGGTGCATGGCAACGTACGTCCAGCTAGCTCGGTCTCTTTCTGGCTTGGTTGCTGGTCTAACCAAAACCAAAGTGACCATTAACCAACCGCTCTTATGACCCTAATTACTAACCAACCCTGGTCTTTGACAACCATGTTGATTAACTAGTGATTGGGAACTCTAATTTAGGTGTCATCAAGGGAGGGAAAAATTATCTTGTTGTATGTCTATGTTAGTAAGTTAGTACCAACCCTGCATTCAACTACTCCTAGTGTTTAATTTATTAGTAGGTGATTACCTTACTAGTCCCCATTCATGACATCACGTGAGGATCATTAAAAGAATGTTTTGAAGAAGAAAAAATTATCCACACTGCGCATATTTGCATACACTGCTTGGAGAATAATTTCGAGTTCACAGTGCCAGAAACCAAAGATTCTTGCGCCCTCGAATTTTACTGATGGTACCTCAAAATTGTGTGAAAAAATGCACTGCTTCCTAAGAAATTCATGTAAAATTATTGGGTTCAAATCAGAACAGTAGACGTGGCCGTATATATGATCAACCAATTATCTGGACGCCACAGAAGCAGCAGTTTTTTATTACCCCGAAATAATGGTTAACATGGTCCGTCGTTTTGTGGTTCGCCCGAAGCTTAATTACTTGGATCTATCAAAAAGTGGCACGGAGTGCTACTTCACTTGTCAGCTTCATAGGACACATTATTATCACCATTAGCCTGCATCACAAAGTTAGCTCACGAAATGTGTACCTCATCGCTTCCTTTCTCCAAAAGTTCGAATAACAAGTCAAATGCTCACCAGGTAGACAGAGGGTTGGGTGCTCTGTTTGTTTCTTTCTTTCATGAGCTCCTCTGTTAGGACGCCATGTGTCATCACTTACTAGGAATACTCGAAAAATTGTGCATTTTTAAAGGTGGGAGTATTGGTTAACATAAGTATAGCATCACATTTACCACAATACGGAGTACTTGATTGAATTGGGTCCTGCAAAAAAGGAGTACTTGATTGGGATTGGTCCATCTGGACTGGTACTTGTAGTGTTAGGCACCAGCTGAACTTCAGTTCAACTGAACTGTGTTTCCCCTTTCTTTCTCAAAGTTATCTCCAAGAGGTGAGTTTGCTTAATGGTACTAAGTCCGTTGTGCAAGCATCTTGTGCAAGTACAGTGTTCTTATCTAATGCGATGTTACTTAGGATCCGCCTTCTTAATTACAACAATATTGTACAACTTGCACTATGAACTGGAATTATGCACCCAATGCATCCTCCTCTATATTCTGTTGTTTTCGGATGAACCCATGGTTTTTTTACATGCAATTGGTGGGCTGCTTGGTCAAATCGAACTGAGATGGCTTGAAACCCCTTCCAAAAATAATTTCACATGGACCCAGCCCCAATGCTCAAACCACCCTCCAGCCTGGCATTGCCAACCCAACACCAACCCCCGCCCCTAATCTCCCAAGCAAAAACTCCACACAACAGAGTACCATTATAGGTGTAATGCAACACACAACACTATCACAAGGGACATACTAACTTAACTATACTTTTCTAAAACACCGAGTAAAACACGCATACATACATACAGATACATCACTATAAACAAACCCACATAACGATTTCAATGCGATATTTGGTGTCAATTGGCATCACCTTGACTCCAATGTTTTCTTGTATAGGTGAGTGAATAATAGCACAAGGATACGCTGTCTTTGTTACCATATATAATGTCTTTTCATACAAGTGAGTCGTTCCATATTCGAATAGCTTGACGCAAGAGAAAACAAAAATATTTAAGAACTTTGTAACAAGTATTGCATGTCCTCGTGATTTCTTAATATATTGGTTTTAAGTAGTGATGTACGGTAGAAGGATATGGGTGCGCATTTGGTTGGCATTGGCTTTTGTGGAAAATGTATAGGAGGATACATACGGCTTGATTTATGATTTGACTAAGGAATCGTAGCTGTATAACAACACAATACAAGTAACACAACTACAACACTATCACAAGGGATATACTAACTTGGCCGTGATATTTGATCAACTAGCGTCACACCTAATGTTTAGTATATAAGTTGTTTCAGGGTATAAGTTCACTACAACATTCGTTCTATAATACTTATCACCTTTATATTTTGCACTTCTATAAAAGACTCAGTAAAAATACTAAACTATCATCAATTACTTATTAACTAGCCAAATCAATATAGCTATTGCACTTCCTAGGATTTGGCATGCGCATCATTGCATGCCATGCGGCATGCATGCAACCAATGTCGTGAGATGTATGCACATCGATTGATGCATTTATAGTGAGGTGTTTAAGCATTGAAATTAGCTGTATATGAAAAAGTAATTCATATATAGTAGGTATTATGAGGGGGAAGGCTATAGAAAAAATAGAGAAAACTTGTGTCAAAATTATAGTATGATAAATATTGTGAAATAAAATTTAAGAACAAAGATGGTAAAAATTATGGAACAGAGAAAGTATGTTATTTGGGCAGCTGGCATCACTCAAAGGATAGACTTCATTGGGCAACTGGCGTCACCGTAGATACTGTCATATTTGTGAGTTGTTTCCAATTGAGCGGCGAGACACATGAAAAGAAAAGAGATTTACGAACATCGCAACAAGTTTAGCATGTCGTCATAATTTCTTCGCGGTATGGGGTTTTCTGGAGCGATTAATACGCTAAAAGAATATATATTTGGCTGGCCTTAATTCTTGTGGGACAATATAAGAAGATAAGTCTCAATTTATGATTTTGACTGTCACGCAACAAATGTAAGCGCCGATATCCTGCAATAGATTCCAACAAAGACCACAAATTATCCTCAAAGATGTTACCATCGGCTGTGTTGAAATATATTATCCCCCTTTCCCCATCAACTTTGGCTTTTTGGTGAACTGGCTCGGTGCATGTAATTCAATATGGTATCAGAGTCAAGAGGTTTCGAGTTCAAAACCCGACTAACGCGGTATTTATAAAAATATTTATGGCCTACATTGATCCCACCTCTAAGGTCTAAAATAACCTAGACGTGAGGGTGAGTGTTAAAATATATCGCCCTCCTTTCTCCATCAGTTTTGAGTGAACTGGTTTAATGTATGTAATTCAATAGGTGTGGTTGTGTCGCCGTAGCACAGCTCAACATCTAACCGCCACTGATTTTCTAATCACTTCTGCAGTGCCATTTATAGCTCTCTCCTCGCTCCATCACACTCCAAACCCCCGCCCGCCCTTCTCTCTCTCTCTCTACACCGAACAACATGGTGCAACAACATAGAATCTACGTCCTGCAGTTCGACAAAGGCGAGGAGCCGGAGCAGGAGCTGTCATGCAAGGTCTCGCCGAGCAAGGGCGGCGGCGCCGGCCGCCGCATCATGTACTACTACCACGACTACGGCAGCGGCGGCGCCGGCAAGAACGGCAAGCCGGTCAAGTCCAGGGCGCTCAGCCTGCGCGGATTCTTCGGCCTGCTCCTCATCTGCTTCCTGTCCGTCGCCACGCTCTTCGCCGCTCCCGGCGGCTCCTTCTTCCGATCCTTCGCCGCGCGCGCCGACGCCGGCGGCGCAGCGGCGGCGGTCGCCGCGGCCGCGCCGTGCTCCGGGATGGGCAACGACACCCTGTGCTGCGACCGCACGTCGGAGCGCGCGGACATGTGCTTCGCGCGCGGCGACGTGCGCATGCACTCGGCGAGCGCGTCGTTTCAGCTCGTGTCCGGGAAGTCGCCGGGTCAGGGGGAGGAGGAGAGGATCCGGCCGTACACGCGCAAGTGGGAGGCCAACGTCATGGCGACCATCGACGAGGTGCGCCTGCGCCGCGTGTCCCCCGGCGACGCCGCGCTCTGCGACGTGCGGCACGATGTGCCGGCGGTGCTGCTCTCCACGGGCGGGTTCACGGGGAACGTGTACCACGAGTTCAACGACGGCCTCCTCCCGATGTTCGTCACGGCGCACCACCTCCGGCGCCGCGTGGTGTTCGTCATCCTCGAGTACCACGACTGGTGGATCACCAAGTACGGCGACGTCGTCTCCCGCCTCTCGGCCTTCCCGCCCATCGACTTCACCGCCGACCGCCGCGTGCACTGCTTCCCGGAGCTGATTGCCGGCCTCCGCATCCACGGCGAGCTCACCGTGGACCCCGCGAGGACGCCGGAGGGCAAGAGCATCCGTGACTTCCGCAGGCTCCTCGACGACGCGTACCGCGGCCGCATCCAGTACCTCGAGCGCCTCGAACGCCGCGCCGCTCGCAAGCGCCGCGCCGCCGCCACCAGGTCCACCACCGTCCCCGCGCAGCTCGCGCTCGCGCCCCCGAACAAGCACGCCTCTCCGGACAGGCCCCGGATGGTGATCGTGTCGAGGACCGGCTCCCGCGTGATCGAGAACGAGGCGGACGTGATGGCGCTCGCGGCCGACGTGGGCTTCGACGTGCGCGTGATCCGGCCGGAGCGCAGCACCGAGATGTGCAAGATATACCGAGAGCTCAACGCCAGCGACGCCATGGTGGGCGTGCACGGCGCCGCCATGACGCACTTCCTCTTCATGCGCCCCGGCAAGGTGTTCATCCAGGTGGTGCCCCTCGGCACGGACTGGGCCGCCGGCGCCTACTACGGCGAGCCCGCCACGCGGCTCGGCCTGCGGTACGTCGGCTACAAGATCCTCCCCGAGGAGAGTTCACTCGCCCGCGACTACCCCGCCGGCGACCCCGTGCTCACCGACCCCGCCGCCGTCGCGCAACGCGGCTGGGACGTGACCAAGAAGGTGTACCTGGACCGGCAGAACGTCCGGCTCGACCTGGCGCGGTTCAGGGAGGAGCTGGTGCGAGCTCACCGGTACTTGGTCGCCGGCAAGAGGAAGCGCCGGCAAAGAGCAAAGCTGCTGTGATCAATCACTCGGTCACTTTGACCGGTTTGGGTAGCAGAATTCTCCAATATGCTATAGCTTTTACACCTCTTCTCTGTTCTTGTTACTTACAACTGACTTTATCTGACCATTCTTTGCATTAGATTAATCGTGTGTTGATGTACCTGTGATCGACGCTGGTTTACAATTCACAGTCCTCAAACTTGATGTGCATATATACTCAATAAAAGAAGTCAATTACAGTGAATACACAAGTGCATTGCAATTTTGCCTTTCTGTGGTCATACATGCAGTTATATGTGCAGTACAGGAGACTGTTTGAGCGCAGGAATTTCACATGAAGTCTACTGAAACTTCATAGTAATCAGTTCATTTCCAGCAAGAAGAGGAAAAGACTTCCGTGTTCCAAACATGGCGTAAGGGTGTACGACTGTGCAGGTAGCAGAGACAAATCGCTGCTTGCAGGGCAAGAACTTTAAACTGCTTGCTGTTACACGAGGTGTCCATCTGAAACGCATGCCAAGGATGATCACTGCAATATATTCAATATTCCTAGAAGGTTAGGCAGGGAGATGTTCTCGTGCGTCCTATCCCAATTCCCAGCCTGTGGTGGCTTCGATCGGTTGAAACATACTAATCAGCTTTCGTTAAGCCTCAATAAAGCTTTCATAACTAGTGGCCATAAAGCTCTTCCCACATCAGACTTGGACAACTGCCAACACAACAGTGGTATGGGGATGCTGATCGATGAATGTATATGCCTTCTACCACTGAAGGAACGACCAGTCGAGAGTACAATCATCAGTCAATATTTTTAGTGGGAAATATTTTACTCACACAAGTCATAACCATACCTAGAAATACTAAAATGAACAGATGGGACAGCTTGTATAGTATTTTGACGAAAAATATATTGTATGGTGTTGCATTTGGTTCTTTTTACTCGTCGTTTTGACATGGATACAGTCTCTAATACGCCAATTTGACCATTAGTTTTTTCTAGTAACATTTACATACCAGTGAAAAAAATTATGGCAACTATAGCAATAAAATTTGCACACAACAACTTAAAATATTTTGTGTGTTTCATCTAAAAAGATAAATTTTGTATATATTAATGGGCAAAATTCTAAAAGGCTGATTGCATGTTTCTAGAAAAGAGAAAAAGAAAACAGAGGAGTAGCTGCTAACATAGGCACCCATATCAGGCTGTAGCTAGTGGCAAGCAACGCGCAGTGGATCTCACCATCGGATAATAGCAAGTCGCAATCGCAAGTGGCAATTGTATTCGTTGCCTTCGTTTCCTTACGCATTCGTGCTTACCGTCCCCGGTCTACTGCTTGCAGTAGAATCCTGGTTACAAAAAGAAGTTCAGACGAAGTGCCCAATCTGAACCTGCCCGTCCACATCGACGCCCAGACTCGATAACGGGAATGGTTATTCACCTTTTTTTTTGAGAAACTGAAAGGAGCACTGCCTTTCAATTAAGAAGAAGAAAATGTATGTATATGTACGGTGTTTGTTTTTTTTGAGAAAACAAGACCAGAAATCTATAAGAAAAAAAGGATTACTCCCAAAAAGAGGCGACACTCCTTTGTCGTTGATTGATGTCCTGTAGGGAGAACGCCGCGACCTCACGGTATGTGAGACGCGTGGCGTTGAATACCCGTCGGTTTCTCTCCTTCCAAACGTTCCACATGACGTAGATTATATGTCCGCTCTTGATATGCCTGGTCTGCCGATTGGAATTGGCGAGAACGTTAATCCACCAGTCGTTCACAGTGCTTTGCGAAGCATGGTTTGCTTGGGAGCCCAGCCAGTGGTTGACGAGGTTCCAAACTGCGAGCGTGAAGGGACAATCTTTGCACAGGTGGTTTATTGACTCTGCTTCGCGCAGACACAGTTGGCAGCTGGGGCTATGGGACCATTCCGATCACGTCAAGTTGTCTGCAGTGAGGATGCGGCCATGCAGCTATATATGACTTCAGGTTATTCACTTCAGGTGCCCGCTTACGGACTTGTGACTTGCTATATATCGCAGATTACATCTGCTACAGTTCGGGTGAAAAGAAGTTGTCGATCAATCGACAACCTTTTTTCCTGTAAATTAATTGTTAACCCTTTTCGGTATGCAGTATATAGTTTATTTTGTTCTTTGTTCTCTTTCCTTCCTGTAAATTAGCTCTTATCCTTTTTATTAATTTCTGTACCACATGATTTTTTCCTACTGTTATTCATTGGGAAAAAAAAACGCCTGCTTCAGTTCGGGATTGTGCAAAAGAAGACACGAGAGATTTTGGCTTTTAACTGCCCTCGCAAGGAGGAGAATGCCAATTTACTTTCGCTTAGAGCATCTTCAGCCTACTGACCAAATTTGACTGACCAAATCTCTATTTGAGAAGTCATTTCAAAAAATTCTCTTCCTAAATCTCTTCCTGCTCCAACCCACTTCTCAAATCTCACTCCCTATATTTCACTTTCCTATATTTTATTGATATCTTGTATTCTGATTTTTTTTTATTTTTGATCGTCCCGGATACACGGAGCAAAGCTCCAAATATTGGTGTTTTGGTGTCAATTAAACAACTGCAGCTAGATATATAGCATGTTGCACGCCTAGATACTGACCGCGAGCATCATTCATTTACATATTTTGGAAATCTTAATCTCAACACTGTTGGATACAAATAGGCTACATTATCTTCTACTTACATCAGCAAAACTTGGAAAAAATCACTTCTGCTCTACACATCACCTATTCACAATAAGCCTCAGATACTGAAGTCTTTCTTGTCCTGAAAAGAATAGAGATAAACAGTGTCAGACATAACTTTGACACAACTCTATCCAAAATCTCTTCAATTTCAATGGGAATGATGCATTCAGAGATCATACAAGAAACAATGGTTCACACACGTAATTGGCATGCCCAATTTCTCTGAAGGAAAAGTTTCTTCAGAAATTAGTTAGTCAATGACAGAAAGCTTGGGAGTAACAAATTGAACTAGCAAGAGTTATAGCTCACATCTAGAAAGCAATTTAGCTCCTAAACTAACACGAAGCTCTCAGTCTGTGTCTATAATGCGAATATTTTCTAAACCAGAGTTCAACATTTAACCACATTTTATTAAACATTATTCTACATTACTAATCTCAGGGACCTTTTTATCAGACTTGCTTGCACAAATTGAATACGAAACAATTTGGAATGTCAATGAACATTTTATCGATCCACAAACAAATTGGCCACATCGAATTTAACAACTCTTAGCTACTTGCTTAGCTCCGAATTGCAAGTTCAGCAAAGACAAACCAGCAATGGCAGTGAGTTTTAGCTTCTGCTACCATTAGCAGAAGGATCTTGGGGACCGAGTTTCCCTTCTCATTGTAACCGCACTGCATCGACTCCGGTGAAAACCCGAAAAATGCTCGCGCTGCAGGAAACCGCAAAGTAATCTTACCTCGGTAAATCCAACACATATTTAAAAGGAGACGGCAGCAACTGAGCTTCGATTGAATCCTCACGACACTAATCAGCAACCAAGAACAGAGCTGGGCATTTTGGTTGGTTTATGAACCTGGCGCTGGGCACTTGGTCGGGGATCTCGAGCTCGCACTTGACGGGGAGGCCAAGGAACCTTGGAGGCGGTCGAAGGTGACATGCGCGACGTGGCGGATGTTGGTGGGTCAGTCGATATCCATCCCCCACGACGCGGCCGGGTCATCAGCGTCCGCCGTCTGGCACGCAGCACCACCGACTTGCGGAGCACGGCCAGCAACAACTCCGGCACCGGCCCCTGCTGTTGCTGCTGCCGCTCCTCCACCTCTCTCTCTCCCCCACCTCCGCAGCCATTGGAGACGAGCACCACCTCACCCATGCCTTCTTTTCTCACCCACCTCCCTGATCCGGCGAACGCGACGCCTGTGGAACTGCCCCGAGCTTCTGGATCTGGATGGACGAGGCTCCGTAGGTCGCCGAGGCCGAGGGGACGATTGCTCCGAGCACCGGCGGGAACGCAGGAGAGGGTCTTGGCATGGGAGCGGTTAGGGATTTGGGTAGTGGAGCTCGGTCCCCAGATAAGGGAAGCGGGGGAGGGGAGATGGGGAGTCAGATAGGGATTGGTCTGGAGATGGTATTTGGGAAAGAATGCTCAAAATTAGGGATAGAGAGTGGGTTGGAAGGTGGGCTGGAGATGCTTTTATTGTACTACTACTGCGTTCTTCCTGAGTAGCAGTTAAATGTCGGTGTCACACGATCAAATTCATGCCATAGCCCGCTTGAATATAATCATCAAGTGGAATTGTGAGTTACAAATAAACCACCCAACGATGCTCATGAGAATAGATTCAGAGTTCCAGTTGAACTTGTGGAACCGTGAGGCCCACCATAATATGTCCACCATATAGGGGTAAGGTTCTCCATATGTATTTAGTTGAGTATTTATCATTTTGACCTAGTAGGTCTACTTTTTGGCTATAAATATGATAGACTTATCATTGTACTGTACGTTGAGAATTGATCAATCAATAAAAAGAAAGAGAAAATCCTCTTACTTATGTGTCTATCTTATTTTATTGTACTACTGTGTTTATTACTACTTTTCTTACCTTTTTACTATACTAGCCAAATACTCGTGCATTGCTACAGATAAACAAATTAGATACTGAGCATGTCAAATTCTTGCTGTCATGCTCCATGCCACGTCCTCGGTTTCGTCTCAGCTCTTGGTTGAGCTTCGGCTCGGGTAAAATTGAGAGTTGTTTGTGGGGAATAGCACCTTGGACAAATTTGAATTTTTGAATTTGAAGTCAATGGATGAGGAGGACCTCTATTGAGGTTTCAACACGGATATATAGATTTTGCTAAAATTTTAAGATGGTCCTACGTGTAAAGACGGGGAGGAGAAAGTGTATAGATGGCCGTCAAAGATAATTTTTAAACCGGACTCGTCGAACTGACTACTAGGCGGCGCTGCAGATCAGCAGACGGAGAGTACGAGCTAGTGCGCGGGCCGAGAGCCCACTACAGCATGCCTATTTCGAGTATCACATCCCATCTCGTGGTGGGCTTTTCTTTTATGAAGACGTGGTCAAATCCTTTTGGACAAGTAACAAGGTTTTAGTCTCTTTTTTTTCTTATGAAATATTTTAGTCTTCCTAAAAGAAAGTAGTAAGGGTTTAGTTTAATTTCTCTCCCAGCCGTAGCTTGTTTGGACTTTAGATAGATGAACATGTCCATTAGCACCTACCTCAGGAAGGGGATTATTTCATCATGGCACCATTCTAAAATTTGCATCCTGTAACCTCCAAAGCAGATCAAACATTAAAAAGAAAATCACTCTTCAAATTAACTAAATCTCGCCTGGCAAACGGAGTCAGCGACAATTACCCTCGAAAATGGACAAGCTAGCCTTCGTCGGGGAGTTATGCCACCCGATGAGATCCAATGATCCATCTCGTTGCCTTGAACCCGTAAGAACGGAACTTTGCTGATTCATATTGCAATGGAGCATGTATCGGTGAGGTGAGGACGATGAACAGTTTAGGGCATTATTCTGATTCCTCCGACCTAATATAACTGCAGCACTACAGAAACACTAACGTTACAACCGGTACGTACAGTTTGATAGCAAAAGATACAATGATTTTGACCATCATGTTAGTTTCTTCTTATGCTTGCGAGGCATAGCATTCTTTTTGTAACCACTGAGTTAGCATGGTAGATGAAAAAGATGGCAAATAGATGTACACTTTACTGGATTTGTATACTCTCTGTATTACTAAATTAAGTTGTAACACCGCTAATCATATATCCATATTACGGATACAGGTGAATTGCTCACGTTGCAAACAAACCGTCGAATATGAGTTCTGGGATCTTCACAAAAGCATACAATGCCCACAAAGGATGCTCGCGTGCCAATATCGTGAGTTTGAACTGCCTGCTGTTGCTATTTTTTAGCATCAGGTATAAATGTGTTTCTCATCTTAAGCTATAACTCTGAAAACTGAACGTTATTCTTTTTTTAGAAACATACAGTTAGTCAAATATAGTCCATTTCTGTCTGATTATATCAGCTATGTGATACAGGATGTATGTGGAAATGAAACAGAATATTGTCAACCTTGCAAGAAGTACATCAGACTTCGTGAATGGATTGGACACGAGATCCTGCTCCATGCAAAAAAGAATGTTGCTTCAGAATCTTCAAGGTAAAAGCATGGAAACCTTCTACTGATGCATGCGATTCGTTTATGTCAAACATGATTCAACATAAATTTCAGTTAGATTAGCAGCTTTTACCTTTTCAATTGTAGTTTTAAACAAAAATAAGCCGGTGATATGTTCCATACTTATGTTTACCTTCATCCGGTACCTCAGCATAGGGATTTAAATGCTTGGTCGGACAATAAAAGTTGCTATTTCTATTGTGATATCTAATAAATAAATGTATTGGCAGCAAATTGAGCTTACCTTGTGATAATTCAAATTTCAGTGACAGAACCATGGTGGAAAAAGAAGTGTGTGCTCCGGTAAAACAGCAAGAACGCCACGAGCAAGTACGACCCGCTCGTGGTTCACAACGCAAGCAACTGCTCCTCACAAGTGCAATAACTGGAATTGCAGTTCTGATTGGATTCATTCTGTTCCAAAAGAAGGGTTGAAAGTCCAGTAGCCCTGGACTTGTTGCTTGTAATGATGTTCCCGACAGCAATACAAATCAGTCTTTTGATCTTTCTTAATGCATAAATTCTTTCATAACCAATGGGCAGAGCTAATTCATTGAGTACTGTTTAGAATACAACTGTGTAGAAATTACCTGACTGATATATGTATTGCGTTCACTATTTACTAAAATGCACTTCCTTTCAAACAGGAAAACACTCTAAATTATCTTACAAGGGTTCATACCCGTTCCTTTTCTCGCGTGCAGCCAACCGTTGTTCTCGATAGCTATTGATCAGTTTTGTCACTCAAATGTTACTTATCCCATCATTATCATTTTGACAAAATCTGCTCTTTTATGCAAGACGTATAATATTAGAAGCAGTTGATAACACATTATCTTAGTCCGAAAATGCTACTAACTCAGAAACTTTCAGGACTCTCTTCTCGTAAAATCTGAGATGCGCATCTGGGAGAAAGACTTAAACTTTCTGTTTACCACTAGCAGTTAATGTTAACGCACCAATAAATAAAAGAACAGCCAGCAGCTACAACAATCACAAAAAACATCTATGTTGTCGTAATATGATTTTGGCACGACCCCATTTGCATAAGAAAAGAAAGGCTCATGCCTGATTTCCTAACTAACCGGCACTACCTTCTTCAAGTAGCTTGCAGTAAATAGCTCATATTTGGATGGTTCCAGCTTACTGATCTTCCCAAATTGCTTGTCATAGAAGTCCCATAACTCGAACCTGTTTGAAACCAAAGCATCAAGGAATAGTGTGAGAATGTCAAACACATGTGAACATAAATACCAAGGAGTATCAGTAAAAAGACATACCAGTATGCCAAGAACTGAAACGGAGCATACTTGCCGTAGATTTTGTGCAATTCCTTATGAACAGACTTAATGGTGCTCGCTCTTTTATGAAACTGCAAGAAATTCCAGACATACACAACATACTGAAATGATGTAACCCCGTGAACACTGAAATCCTGAAGCAAGGTACTAGAGATAAAATACCTGCTTTAAATGCCTAATTGTCTCAGTATCAGCTGGGATAGTGTGGAAAAATCCCATACACATGAGTACATTGGCACGAGTGAAAGGGCCAAATCCAGAGATAGTAGATAACTCGTAATCCAGTCTTTCGTAGGTGGATGGGATAGTAGATAGCTCTTTCGTAGCTGGTAAAGACATTTTGTGCATTTCTTCAAGCTTCTGTAGGCATACCTTTCCTTCTACAATGCTGCGTGCAAGTGATACAATTCGCTTTGCACGATATCCAAGGTTACAACGCTTGGCTAAAAAGTCTTCATCAAGATTCGCCAATTCTTCTGGAGTAGGGAAATCTCCAATACAATCTTCCAGGCAAGGATCGTTGCTCAAGCAAAGCTCTGAAGGATCAAGAGATTCACATGCATTGCCTGTTTCACTTGTGGCTGAGGGCAAGCCAGCAAAAATTTCATCTGTTTCCAAATGTGTTATGCCATTGCTAGTACCAGTTGCTACTCTTGGATCCTCCACAGTTACTACTGTTGGATCCTCCAAGCACTCCAACTCAGTAAATTTTGTTTCTAGCTTGACGCGAACATTCTGATTCTTGCTGCGCTTCCTTTTACGCTCCCTGATTGGAGGTGTCCTTAACTGAAAATCTTCAGTACCAGATGAACATTTCAGCTCCAATTGAAGCTCGCACAGTCTAGTAGCCATTGATAATGTTCTTGTCCATCTGCAGTTAAATAACATGGCTGTATAAGATATCTTGCAAATGCAGTCAAAGATACTAGAATAAAAAGCAATGTACTTTTGATGCACCCTCATCCCATCATTGTTCTTTCTTATTGTTTGACACTTCCATTTATACTGAATTGCAGAGCTGCACTTTGTTTTTCAATTCTTATGATATAGTCTTATTCATCCAACGATGTCTCAAACACGGTAAATATGTCTTTCGATACAACCATGAAGCTAAATCAGTTCGTATCAACTGGTGAAGTACGGCTGAAACTAGTGACCGCATTGCCACGAGTAGAGAATATCTCGTGTAATCTCAATGCACGTGAAAGAGAGCAATAGCTATTGACCCCAAAAGTCTGCACACACACATGACACATGAATGCAAAGGGAAAGCAATGCTCAACTGGCAGTTGCAGAGGAGGATGCACTTGACCATGTCCTCGAACAGTGTGGGCGACCGGAAGACGCGCCCGAACCCGGCCTCCCTCGCGGCGGCGTGCATCGCCTGAAACTCCGCCACCGCCCTGCCGTCCTCCTCCGACAACCGCAGCATCCGCCGCACTTGCTCCTGTCAGCCAAGCCAAGAACCAATCAGCAAACGCGAACCTCTTCTCTGGGGGAAACAGAACACACGCCGGACGCTCCATCGAATCGAAGCGCCTACGAGGATGCAGTCCTGGTCGAGCGGGGAGAGGGCGGCGGCGCCGAGGACGGAGACGAGGAGGGCGCTGGAGGGGCGCGCGGGGTGGGCGGAGACGCGGGCGAGCAGGGATGCGGAGCAGTCGGAGGCGAGGCGGAGCGGGCGGAGGAGCGCGCGGGAGGCCGGGTCCCAGCGGTTGGGCGCCATCATGAAGAGGCCGTGGCTGCACACGGCCGCCTCCAGGTCGAACGGCGCCGCGCCGGGGGAGGAGGGCGGGCCGAGCGGGAGCTCAAGGTCCACGTGGGGCTGCGCCTGCGTGCGCGCGGCGGCGGGGGCGCCTGTGGTCGCCATAGCCGTTTTCCGGGTGCCGGGCAGCATGCGGCCGATGGGAAGTGGGATTTGGGGTGGTCGAGGCGGCAACGGTCGCTCGCTGGTTCGGGGTGCTCGGTTCACCGGAAACGTTTTGGGGAAAAAGGCAAATCTAGCCCCCCCTCCCGAGTTGCAAAGCCGGTTTTGGCACTCGACCGGGCGCAACGGCAGAAATGTCCCCGCGAAACAATGGGCAATTGACGCGTGGCAAAATCGCACTCTGGATCTGCGACAGCGAAAACTCGTGCCCCAGACCCGCGAAGAGAGCACGTCGCGGTTCCTATCCCCGCGTCGCGGCCTCGGCCCACGGGCTGCTACAGGTCGCGGCCTCGGCCTGCGATCACGCGGCGCGTCGCGCCCTCGGCCCACGGACGCCACCTCGCGGCCTCGGCCCGCGATCACGCGGCGCGTCCCGCCCTCGGCTCGCGGACGCCCCCTCGCGGCCTCGGCCCGCGATCGCATCCGTGTCGCGCCCGCCGCCCGCGCCGAACGCCGCTCGCGCCTGGGCCTCGCGAGCAAGCCCAGGTCGCGCCTGGGGCTCGCGACCAGGTCCTGCCGAGCGATACCCGACCGGACGGGATGTCACAACTTTTTTTTCCTTTTTCTCAGTCGACTCACTCCCGCGGCCACAACTTTTTTTTCCTTTTTCTCAGTCGACTCACTCCCGCGGCAGCAGATTCCCGCCTCGGTACTTGCACCACTGCACGCTGTCCATTCTCTTCTCAACTTCTCTCTTTTTTCTTTACTCATCCGACCGCCATAGATTCTCTTCTCTCTTTATATTACGCTGATGCTGGTGCTGGTGCTATGGTCCTCTTCATTTCTCGGAAAAAAGGCAGGATTGGCCCCCGGGCGAGTGGCAAAGCCGGAAATAGCCCCCGTCCGGGAGCAACGCCGAAAATGGCTCCGCGACGCGCCGCGCACTCGACACGTGGACAAATCGCCAGCCAGACCCGCGACACCGGAAAATCACGCGCCAGACTCTATGTATAACGCAAAATAAGTGAGAAAATGAAGTACTGCATACGGCAAAGTACAATAGCACAATTATTGAAGGAACTAAAACAGTTGCGATCACGGGCCTCTTCCCCTCTTATGCCTCGGTGGCATGTGACCTGAGGGGAAAGTGAAATACTCGCTTGGTCTTGGGTTTGTTCGGAGACTGTACTGGAGAGTCTCATAAGTTTCCCGATCCTCCTGAATGTCCTGAGTAGGGTATGGTTGACTAGGAATTTGGCTATTAACGATCTCCTGGGGATGTCGAAACAAATCTTCGACCCACTCATGACCCTGTTGGTGGGACGAACCAGGCTCGGAACCTCTTCCTCCAACTAGGGACTGGTATTGAAGTGAAGGTCACATAAATTGATTTTGGTAAATAAAAGTCTCTTCGTGGGGAGGCGAATCGTTGAATGTCTGAAAAAAGACCAGAATAAACGGTATATCAATTAAGAATCAAGTTTATTGTTTTGACAACAATAAATTTAATTTGACATACCTGACTAAATTTTCCTCCCGGAGAACCCTGCAACGGCTCATGTGGTGAATCGATCACGTACTATGTAAAAAATGTATCATTTCTCAGATAAAATTAAGTCCGTCGTATTGGGTGCAATGAGGATATGTGATAAGTTAAAAAAAACCTGAAGGTGTCCACCGTGTCGCGTTAAGGAGCCTCGCTGTAGCAACGTGTCCTCCCGGAGCTTTAATGACTATGTTGTTGCGAGCTATGTCCCGATCAAACTCGCGGCGTATGCACCTCCTCAGGTCCAATAAACTAATCTCCCCAAACCATCTATGTGTGTAACCTTATACTCGCATTGGGACAAATCGAGACCGCAGGGCCCGTCACGTATTATATTCGGCCCGTAGAACACTAAGAGTTCATTCCTTGTACCTACATACATGCGAAACCAAAATTTGAATATCGTGTAAACATTATTTTTTCTGAATTTAACTGTAGCCAAAATAGTGTATATTTAATATTAGTTTATCATATCTTCTCATTTTACCAGCATAAACTAATTTAAATAATAGTAAACTCCTCAGCCGTAACAATTTTTTTCACCTACTCATTTTTTCCCCAATTAGTCCGTACAGTACTTACATTATTCCAGTTTCTGTCAAATAAGTTTAACTTCAACATATTTTATAGGTATGTACCCAAAACATAACATAGAATAACAATATCGTTTATCGCACTTGAATGGATAAATGTGATATCACGTAACTAACATTAAGCTAATTAATCAACTAATCACATAATTTCATGCAACATGGATTTACCTTTTCTGGAAGAATACCACAAGATGTACACGTTGTTTAACTTCTGCACGAACTAATTTTACTCCCTAAAGCTTCAAATTCCACTGCAAATATACATGGAACCATGTTTCAGTTCTACATTACATAAAATAAGAAGCTAAATGTACAAATTCTCGAGGCAATCGCCATGTCTGCATGCATGGAATAACGATAAAATAGACAAAGATAACTAATCATATTGTGTTGCTATTATTATTCCTGTCATTACAACACAAGGAGTTAAAAATTATCTTTAAGTATGTTGAGGTATACATGCACTGCTCACTTGCACATTACGCACGTTGGTTGTTACCAAAGATGTTAACTTAACATGTTACTAAATTTTTGGCATGCACGAAATAACACTCCACTGATTTATAACTAAAGTGTTAAGCATTATCTTTTATCTAATTTCATGCTAATTAGGAACATAATAACAACGTGCATGTAAAGGAAATTTACCTTCGTGTGTACGTCTCCACTTGATCTTCAATTTCTTCAACTATTCGGACGGCTGATTTTGCTTTTTTTACCTTCATGTGTACGTGTCTACTTGATCTTCAATTTCTTCTACTACTCGGATGACCGATTTTGCTCTTTTTATCTTCTAAATCCATTTGAAAACTCCATCTCGTGCTCTATTTACGTCCAGTTGAGTTTCAATGCTACATTCAATAAAATACCAAGCTAAGTTTACAAACTTCTCAACACAACTGTATTTTATGCACGTATGAAATAACAGTCAACTTAACTTAACTACAACTAAAGTCCTAAACATTGTCATTTATCTAATTTCAAGCTAAATACAAAATATAATATCATTATGCATGTAAAATAAATTACCTTCATGCGTAGCTCTCAACTTGATCTTCAATTTTTTCAACTGCTAAGATGGCTGATCTTCCTCTTTTTATCTTCTAAATATGTGGTTTATAGTCTCAAACTCACTGAGATTAGAACGCACAGAGTGAAAGATTGCAGAGTGAGAGCGAGAGCAGAGGAGAGCACAACAGCACAATATAAGGAGAGAGGACTGCGCAGCGTGAGAGAGATTAACGCGAGAATTGATAACATGATGGATGCTGTCCGGGAATCAAACAGGAAAAGCAAAGAAACACGAATTGACAGCACAAGTTCCGAGACAAATAGAAAAAGAAAAATAGAAACAGAAAAAGAAAATCGAGGGAAAAAAAGGCTGCCGACAGCGCCGCCTGTAACGTCCCCACTTTTATCTTCTTTTGTTTGTGCATATCATGGCATGACATAATATGAAATTGCATTTTGAACTAGAATCTTTAACACTCAAAGAAGGGCTTCAAATCGATTCAAATTGCAAAGCAATTTCAAAAGAAACAAACGAGATCAGGAAAACCTTCTTGAAGTTTAATTTGGCACGAAGAAAAAGTTCAAATTAGTTGAATTGTAAAACAGGATTGAGTTTAAATTTGGAGGGAATTTGCACCGAGCTCCCCCTCCGCTCGCCCGCCCCGCAAGCCACCCCGCCTCGGCTCTGTCCCCGACGCCTCCGTCTCCTCGCCGTCGACCGCCTCGGTCCCACCTGGTTCGTCGCCGCTCCCTCGTCCCGGTTCCCCGCCACCGACGTCGGCCAAGCACACCTCGCCGCCTCCTTCCCACCTCCCTCGCCAACCCCGCCCGCCCGAGCAGCACCCGAGCTACCCGGCACCCCCCCTCCGCCGCCGCGCGGAGCCAACCCGCGCCTTACCGCCTCCCCTGGAACGCCGCCGTTGCCCCGGTGAGCCGCGCACCGCCTGCCTCCTCCCCGGTCCGGCCGAGCCTACTCCCGAAGCCAACCGAGCTCCCTGCAATTAGTAGGTAGTGAGCTAATTAGTAGGTTAGTTCTGTGGTTAGTTGGTTAGGAGATTAATTAGGTTAGTGGTTAGTATGTTAAATGCTGCTGATTAGTTAATTAGTAGATTTAATGCTGCTGTTGGTAGTATAAATTAGTTAGGGCTAAATGTAGTTATCGGTTGTAATAATTGCTAAAGATTAATGAGGTATCCAGTGTAACTGATGCTGTGCTTGCTGTTAGTTCTGGGGGGCGTACGGGCGGCGGCGGGCCGCGTTCCGCGACAGGGGTTTGTTTTGATTTTTTAGAGAAAGGATAAAACTATTCGGGACTCGACCTACCGTGCGCGCGGCCCGGTTTGTTTGACGCAGTATTTTGTTGGGGGTTTGGTGTTTTAGAAAAGTGACGCTAGGAATTATGGGAAGGGGATAGGAAGAGAGAAGAGAGGGGGAGACAGGCGGGGGGGGAAGGGCGGAAAACACAAAAACAAAAAAATGAAGTTCGGGACGGGACGACGTTACGAAAAAACGAGCGCGCGGCGACGGCACGCGTGCCCGCGCTGTTGGACGATGTATGAGGTTTAGGGGCATAAGTAGTAAGTTAGTAGGGCTTTATGCCCCATTCGGACAGCCAGTTAGATCAGTAGGTTAATGTAGTTAAATTAGTTAAATTGGTTAGTGTGTTAATTGCTAATGGCTGGTAGTTAGTTAGGGTTTAACTCCTAGTTTGATTAATGCTAACTATGTTTAATACCACTAATTGTTGCTAATGAGTTCGGTTAGGGCATAGGTTAGTTAGTTTAGTTAGTAGTTAAGTTAGTAGGGTTTAGTTAGTGGTGCTTTAGTTGTTAGCTGTAATTAATGTGTCAATAACTCTGATGATGGTATTTATGGCTAACCCGACAGTTTAATTACTGTTATGAATGCTTAGCAGTGTATTTAATAAGCTATTTGAATCTGTGAGTATGACAGCTGGGCCCCACAAACCCGATTTGAGAAAAGTTTAAAGATAAGAAAATGGGTATGACCCGAGGGACCCACTTGTCATTCTTGGTAACTAGGGTTGAGCTGAGTAACAAATTTAATTCTGAAATTCTTTACTGAGAAAAATACAACAAAGGGGTTTAAATCTTGTTAAATTCGTAGAAAATTCATCCGAACTCAGAAAATTGCAAATGATGTATCGAAATGTTTAGAGAAATGAAAGCTATTCAATTATGTCATGATCATACATGTTTGCATGCTAGAAAAGATGAAAATGCCGAAGAACTTAAATTAGGGTTTTCCCCGAACCCCCGGAGAAATTTGGATCGCGATAATTCGAGCGTCCGGACTCCGATTAACTTGATTCCAGTTGCGTTAGTTTGCATTTCGAATCCTCTAGCTCATGGCATACATTGCATCTCATGCTGAAGTTCATCATCGTGGTGTTCACACTGCGCTTGTTTCTGTGTTTTCGTTCTTCCGATAGGACCGGAAGAGCACGACGAATATAACTTCGAGCAGGAACAGGACCTAGTCGTTGAACAGCAAGGCAAGCAGCCCCCTTTGACCATATTGCGAATATCCCATTATTTGCAAATCTATTATTTGCTTTTAAAATCATATTGCATGCGTTCCACTGATATTTTATGCTAAGTGTGAACGCTATCCTTTGCATGAAAACTTACTTTGTCGCTCAATCAACACCACCGACCCTCCCAACCTATTTAGAGTGAATTACTTGTGTTGGAATATTGCTATTATAGCTCATGATGCTTAGACCTGCTTAGCTAGATTCAAGTCGTAATTCCTGGGATGGCAGACGAAACACAATACTCTGGATGGGTTAGCGGTTAGGTGGTTGTTCACCGGGCGGTTGTTAATAAACTTGACTAATCTCAAATCGGGCATCGACGAGAGGCCATGCTGGGAGCATGGTGGGTTGTTCTCGTTAATCCCACAAGGACCGGTCCCGTGTCCTTTCGAACCAAGATCTGCGGTGCTTCTACGGGGTGGTATAATGGGCCACCACGACCGAATAATCTGTCTAGGCTTAGGATATGAGCTGCATAGTTTGCCGTTTCGTGACTTGGGTGCGTGGAAAATAAGGAGGTGGTGTGATGCAACAATATAGGAGTGAGGGGTACACACGGCCGGACCGGGGATGTATCACCTGCCACAACTAGTGGGACCGCGTCGAAGTATCGGCCGAACTGTCGTTCGCGGACTAGCCTATTAGGGCGGCTCATACCTAGGTCGAAAAACATTGTAAAGGTCGTGTTCAACCTCCCTCTGCTAGCACACCTCGTGAAAGTGTGTTCTCGGTAGTACTAAGAGTCGTTGATACGCGTAGGTAAAGATGTACACCCCTGCAGGTTCTAAACTATTCGAATAGCCGTGTCCGCGGTTATGGACAGCTTGTAAGAATCCGCATCGATTAGACAAGTAGTAACCCTAATCTAAAACTTGCCACTTTAAGATTTGTTTTAGCGATTGCTTCCTCCTGGTGATCGAGGAACAATCGAGGTTTCGTGTGTTCGAGCGCTCTGCTTTAGGTTTCTATTATGCAGTTCGGCTCTGCTCCTTGCAAGTATTCCGAGTAGACGATTTCATCTACTACAGAGTATTGTGAAGATACTAGCTTTCTGCAAAACAGTCCCGCAGATACCCTCTCTTGATACCTGATGCATCTATTATTAACTCCCCTGGAAGTCTTGCGGAGGACATTTTGTACTCGACCTTGCATATCGTTGATATTTATTTCCGTGCGAGGAAACCACTCCCCAGCGAGGTTTCTACGTTGAGGTAGACGCCGACATCGACTAGTCGCTTGCTGTGATCCCGGCAGTGGTCGCTGCCCTGGTTTGTTCGGCAGCTTGTTTGTTCTGCCAGCCCGCTTTTGGCCCTACCTCTTAGGCGTCTCAGCCAACCTTATTTTCTTTGCCCGCTGTGTAATAACTTTTGGTTGGTATACGTTGTTAAAATTTCGAACAACTAGTATTATTGCAGTTTCGGTCGTAGAGTCTCTGTGATGATGCTGGTTTGTTCTCCCCTGTATCGTGTACAATGCGTGTATGTTTGAAGTGTATGATGCAGGAAGGATTTCAGAGTCTTTAATATAGAGTCATTAAGTTATACTTCCTTGTGAAGCGACTCTCCACTGAGAGGTTGGGAACCATATCACCCTACTCCAGCCGCGCATTAGTTTGCCGGGACGAAGGTCGGGGTTGATGTTCCGGCTCAGTGGGAAAGAGTGAGGAGACCATATCACCTTACTGCTCTGTGCATTGAATGCCGGGGTAAGCTTTGGGGTTGAAGTCTCGGGCTATTCGAAGACATATCACTCCACTCCTCTCGGATTGACCCCCGTGAGTTGAGGTCGGGGTTGACATTTCGACTTAGCGAGTGATTCCTCTTAAGACTCTCTGTTACGGAATCTGGGGGTCGATCATGGCCACCCACGACCGAATAATTTGTCTAGGCTTAGGATATGAGTGTTCGCACGAAATTGGATCCGTGGAACACCTAGGTGATGGGAGTCGCCAACCGCCACTTTACGTGTGCGATAACCGGATGCTTTTCGAGCAAAGCAACAAAGGATAACTATCGCACTTACGCGTACGACGAGCGATTGCTTTCCGAGCAAAGCAACAAAGATCTTCCTACTTACGTGAGGAAGAACCGACTGTTTTACAGCGTAAAACAGCAAAGATCTACTGCTAAGAAAGGTAAAAGATAAAGATAAAAAGATTGATCTGATCGATTGTTGGATGCTTCAATCGGCCGTCACCCTTTACATATTTATAGGGCGGCTGGTCTTCCGTAGGAGATCTGGACTCCTAATCCCTAATTGATTACAGATATACAATCTTTCCTTATTCAAAAGGATCCTGACCTATTATACATATAACTTTCCATCGCTCAGGACTCCTTCCCGAGTACGAGACATCTTTCCATACGACCGAGAGTCCTTTCCGAGTTCGTGATCAATTCTTTCCTTTCTGAGACTCTCTCCCTAAGTCTCCGTGTCGGATAAGTCTTGGTGATTCATCGGGTTGACTTGATTTGCGTCGTGGCTTCATTCTGCTGGGATTCGGCTCCGTCCGACTTGTGCCTTCTCGGGGACTTGAGTACTCGGGAACACCAGTACTCGGGGATACGGGCCCGGGTGTTCGGTACTCGGGCGTGCTGGTACTCGATTACCAGTACCCGGGACTACCAGTACTCGGTCCGCTGGCACTCGGGACGCCAGTACTCGGGAACGCGAGTACGAGTGCTCGGGGCTGATGACGCTCAGGGTCGATGACGCTCGGGGTCGATGACGCTCAGGGCGCGAGTGCTCGGAATCACGAATGCTCGGGGTCGCTGCTGTTGAATGCCCGGAGGTGCCGCTCGTGACTTGATGACGTAGTACTCGGGACATTAGCGCTCGGGGACACCTCCGACTGCTCGGGTCTTCGGGAACTTCTGTGCGTGCCTTCGTACTCGATACATGACGAGTACTCGGGGAAACTGCGGATTGCTCGGGGTGCGAGTACCCGGACCTGCACTCCAAGGGTTAATGCTAAATCCATAGCGAGTGAATCCATTATTCTAATTTGGCTAGTTGAATAAATCTTAAAGCCAAATCCCACTGCAAGCAAAACCTAATACTTAATTTGGCCACCGAATAAATCCTTAAGCCAAATTACGCTGTAAACAATGAGCTGCATAGTTTGCCGTTTTCGTGACTTGGGTGCGTGGAAAGTAAGGAGGTGTGTGTGATGCAACAATATAGGAGTGAGGGTACACACGGTCCGGGACCGGGATGTATCACCTGCCACAACTAGTGGGACCGCGTCGGAGTATCGACCGAACTGTCGTTCGCGGACTAGCCTATTAGGGCGGCTCATACCTAGGTCGAAAACATTGTAAAGGTCGTGTTCAACCTCCCTCTGCTAGCACACCTCGTGAAAGTGTGTTCTCGGTAGCACTAAGAGTCGGTTGATACGCGTAGGTAAAGATGTACACCCCTGCAGGGTTTAAACTATTCGAATAGCCGTGTCCGCGGTTATGGACAGCTTGGTAAGAATCCGCATCGAATTAGACAAGTATAACCCTAATCTAAAACTTGCCAACTTAAGGATTCGGTTTTAGCGATGCTTCCTCCCTGGTGGTCGCAGGAAGAATCGAGGGTCTCGTGTGTTCGACGGTCTGCTTTAGGTTTTATTATGCAGTTTCAGCTCCTCTCCTTGCAAAGTATTCCAGTAGACGGATTTCAATCTAATTACAGGTATTGTGAAGAATAAATTAGCTTTCTGCAAAAATAGTCCACAGATAGCCCTTTCTTGATACTGATGCATCTATTATTATTTTCCCCTGTAAGTCTTGCGAGTACATTTTGTACTCACCTTGCATTCGTTGATATTATTTCCGTGCAGAGGAAACCACTCCTGCAGCGGAGGGTTTCTACGTTGAGGTAGACGCCGACATCGACTAGTCGCTGGTGATCCCGGGCAGTGGTCCTGCCCTGGGTTCGGCAGCTTGGTTTGTTCTGCCGCCACTTTTGGCCCTACCCTAGCTTCTCAGCCAAACTTAAACTTCCGCTGTGTAAATACTTTTAGTTGTGTATACGTTGTTAAGTTTCCAAACACTAGTAGTATGGCAGTTCGGTCAGTCAGAGTCTCTGTGATGATGCTGGTGTTTTTCCCCCTGTATCGTGTACAATGCGTGTATGTTTGAAGTGCATGATGCAGGTAGGATTTCAGAGTCTTTAACCATAGAGTCATTAAGTTTAATTACTCCTGTGAAGCGACTCTCCACTGAGAGGTTGGGAACTATAGCACCCTACTCCAGCCGCGCATTAGTTTGCCGGGACGAGGTCGGGTTGATGTTCCGGCTCAGTGGGAAAGAGTGAGGAGACCATATCACCCTACTGCTCTGTGCATTGATTTTCCGGAGTAAGCTTTGGGGTTGAAGTCTCGGGCTATTCGAAGCCATATCACTCCACTCCTCTCGATTTTGACCCCCGTGAGTTGAGGTCGGGGTTGACGTTTCGACTTAGCGATTGATTCCTCCTAAGACTCTCTGTTACGGAATCTGGGGTCCGACAGGCTTGGTATCAGAGCAGGACTGTCCGTAGGATGACCTTTGACCTGGCCGATGTTGAGTCTAGAATTGTGAAAACTATTTGAACTTAAAAAGGATTTGTGAAAATCATAAGTAGTGATTCTATTTTCTCCTTATCCTCTCGATCTTAGTCTTTCCCTTACCTCTTCAATTGGTTTAAAAAGTGGTTTTGACTACTCTTTCCTCCTTTCAAAAGTTAGGGTTCACGCGTTTGGGGTATTCCTACCTTCCCTCTTATCTTATTTCCGTGATCATGAATTCTAACCCTTGTTTCCACTGATCAGATGGCTGAATTGTATATCACCTTGGCGGCACTTCCCACTGTGTGTCCGTTGGTGGTGCTCCTCCGCTCTTAGTACGGATCTTGGCAAGGTTGGGATACGGAGTGGCTGCCCGAGTATGCTATCTATCGCCGCAACCGTCAGTTTGGATTGAGTGATTATGTGGCTTCTGTCTTCATCCGACCACATCCTTCGGAACCGCTGCAATTGCCTTCTATGCTACCAGGAAATCCTATCATCTTTGAGGGTCGTGATGGTTCTTATGAAGGAGCTGTCAAACAGTTGCTCTTAATGCCATAAATTTCCTTCGGTACCACTATGCAGCGCAGCTTATGGATTCCCCGTTTTCTTATCATGTGGGCAAGAAAATCCCAATACACCAATATGTTGGCAGGATTTATAATGCACCTGATCCCGCGGTGTTGTTGAGATGGCCCCAATGCTCAATATTACACACCGTCTTATCGAGCAGCCGCCTATGATCGTGACTGCTATCTCATCGTTTGTGCCACGCCCTCGAGTCATCAACGAGCACATGGATGCCAACCAAGCTCCAAGAGACTTAATGTCAGCTCGTGGAGAGTTTACTGGGCCGTATGCTGCCAATAGGCCATCTCCATGCAACTTTGCTCCAGTTCCGGGACCTCGCTACACTTCTCGTCATCGTGTAGCTATGGAGATACCTGGATTCTCGTCATCGGCTTGAGCCACTTCCTAGAGAGTGCCTCGTAATTTCCAAAACCGAAGCCGATTCCGCCTGAAGCAGCGCTGTACTACGCTCTGCAGTACGACTCGCCCGACTACTCTCGTGATGTCCCATGCTCGTGTGTACGACCCATGGTTGTAGTCAGCTCTTTGGCCTCTTTTTGTACCCTGAGCTGAAACCATATCCATGTATAGCTTAACCCCCCTAGAGCAGTGTATGGTTCCTTTCCTAAGTCTATAACCGTCTAAGGTTGTAGGTGAATCATGTATCGAACTAAACCTTAAAGTGTGAATGTGGTATTGGTATCATGATCGTGCACATGTCTAGCCGTGGGCTTGTAATATTAACGGTCATGTATATTACGTACCAGATGTCTATCTGTGTTGCTATGGAATGTATTTTAGCTTCGTGGCTTTTGTACTACCATACGTGACATATTTAGCATTCATCCTTCTCCACACTGTTTAGTTTCCTCAGTACATTCTACCGTAAGCGATCCTTCGGATTCGATTCTGAATCTAGAAGTAACTCCTTTTTCCTTCCTTCAGGATGGCTGATATCAGCGCCCAGCAGATCATGGTGCCGTAACACCGGTGATGTTTCCCCCTCCACCGCCGACTATGGCTGAAGTCTTGATGCAGATTGAGCGTAATCGCATGGAACAAACCAGACTGTTGGAGCACCTTGTTCGGAACACCAGCCGACAAACGGATGATCGCGTTGGAATCTCTGATTTCCTTCGAACTCAGCCTCCTGTGTTCAGTCGCATCTGAAGATCCTTTGGATGCCGACGACTGATTCGCACCATCGAGCGCAAGTTGGAGACTGCGCGCGTTGCCACGACAGATCGAGTGAACTTCGCGGACTTCCAGCTTGAAGGTGCCGCAGCCGCCCTGGTGGGAAGTTTTCGCTCCATGCAAGAGAAGGATCATGAGATTAACCTGGTCTGAGTTTCGTGATGCTTTCCGCGGAGCTCATATCCAGATGGAACAATGGAAGTTAGAAGGAAGAGTTCCGTAATCTGAAGCAGGGCGGAACAGTGTAACTGAGTATCTCCACCAGTTTAACCATTTGGCTCGTTACACTCCAATGACGTTGCCCACCGATGCGGACAGCAAGAGAAGTTCGCAAAGGTCTAAACCCGGAGATTCCTATGAGCTGCTTCCGTTCGATTTCGCAACTTCAGCCCTGATGAACAAGGCCATCAAGATGGACATGGCAGGCAGACCTTGAAGAATCGCGCAAGCATGCTCGTGATGCTGCCAAACCATCGGGCTCCAGCTCCCAGAAGAGAAGAATTTGAATTCCGCTAATGCGTTCAATCGCGCTACTCCTTCTGCCAGACCATCAGGCTTTGCTCCTCGTCTCCTCAGCAGGGTTTTCAAGCAAGACCAGTTGGAGGACAATCGTCTAATCCGCTCCAAGGCCGCCCCTGGAGTCTGCTTCGTGTGTGGCCAACCTGGTCACTATGCTCGTGATGCCCCGGAACCAGAATCCTGCACCTCGCCCTAATCTAGGACAAGGTCAAGCTCGAGGCAATGCTCAGTTTAAGAAGCCAAACCCGAAGCCTCAACCCGCTGGTCGCGGTCGCGTGAACCACGTGGTCGCTGAAGAAGCTCAGGAAGCGCCTGACGTCGTCTGGGTACGCTTCTTGTCCATGCTACTCCCGCATCTGTCCCTTTCGATTCGGGAGCTTCTCATTCGTTTATAGCTAAGGGTTTTGCTGAAAGCACAATATTCCTTTCGAGAGTATGTCGATCCCATTGTCTATCCTTGCACAGGTTCGGTGATGAGAACATCTCAAGATGTCGTGAAGTTTGCGTCAGAATCGCAAATCTTGAGTTCTTTGCCACCTTAATGGTTTTGGCCTCCACGATATCGATATCCATCCTGGGTATGGATTGGCGTGTGACCAGCTGCTATGCAAGCCCTAATGATGTGTTGTACAACCAATACCGTAACTCGCTTCCATCGTCTGTCACTCTGTTCTTTTTTCGTGATCTAGGATTTCGGAGCCCGTCAACAGCACACTCTCTGTGCTCTTGGAAGGCAAGCCTCGAGCCTGATCTCTCCCACGGTTCCTAGTGTCTGCAATGTCCCAGATGTCTGATCCCTGATGAGCTACCATGTCTGCCGCACGTGCTCGCGAGATGCATTCGTTATCGCGCTGATGCCTGGAACCGCCTCCCATCTACCCTGGCGTCCCTGATCGGATGACTCCATGATGACTTAATCGCGCTGCAGGAACCGCTGACAGGAGTTAGCACGACAAAGGTTTTATTCGACCCAGCTCCTCCCCTTGGGGTGTCAGCTCGGTTTGCGTGGCAAAGAAAGTACACGCACCTACCGGCTGTGTGTTGACGATCGGCCGCGTCACGAGGCTGATCGATCACAAACACATCTCCATCTCCTCGCATGATGATCTTTTTGATCAGTTAACCGGAGCTCAGTCTTCTCCAAGAGTGATTGAGGTTCGGGGCTACCACCAA